>VXBO01013207.1:741-160416 GCA_013400135.1 Rhinoptilus africanus
AAAGAGATGTTTCCAGGGGTGTGTTTTTTTTTTTTTTTTAATCTAGAGTATCTATGAATGTAATATTAAAGGATAGGCAATTCTATGGAGGTGATTTGCAAGTGAAGGATTGAAGTGTGGCTCTAAGCTGCAGTGTGAGTCTTTCCAGTTACAGAATCCTGACTATATCAGCCACTATTGATCTGTTTCATGGAGGCAATGTAGGACATGAAAGCTGTAGGCTTCACAGAGAATCCAAAGTGCCTGATGATAGCTTCAGTTATATGTGTTTACATCAGGTTAGCCATTTCAAGTTCAATAGATCCAAGAGGCAGAAGTGGGTAAAATCTTACCAAAGTGCCAGGGGAAGTAAGCTGGAAATATTTCTTTAACAGAGATTTTGAGGTACAACTGAGTGTTCCAGTAGCTAAAATACAGCTGAAAGATTGGAACTGGCTGGCACTGTTGCTGAGACCTCAGCTGGAACTGAGGAAAACTAATGCATGCGTGGATGTATTTGCAGACAGAAATGGGCAAACTGAGGCTAGCATATTATTACTGCAGCTGAGCTCCCAGGTATAATTTAGTGTTTGGAGGCACTGTTTTATATTAAAATTTAGGGCTTCATCTGCAAGTCTGGACTATTATAGTAGTTAAAATCTGTTGGATAATGTGTTTCCTATTTGAAGGGGAAATATGCTGGGCAAGATATGCTTGCTTTTGTCCTTGAAAGAAGCTTTTTTAGTAGTGACTGTGGCTATCTGAGAATATGTCATTCAAGAGTATGTGACTTGTAGATGACATGGAAGTGGATTAAAAACATAAATTTGATGGCAATAAAGGAATACTTGCTGGTTTGAACATTTTGTGAGTAAGCTGGCTAGAAAAAATGAGAATCTTATTTAGTATGTCAAAATGGAAGAATTCTGCCATCACCTTTGCACATCCTCTACATCTTCTGGCAACAGGAACTTAAATTAGTTATTTTGTGTTTGGCTAAAAACTATTTGGAATTTTGTATCATGTTTGACTTCAGGCACAAAGCTATTTATATGTATAGGTAACTATAAACTGATTTGGAATTGTCCTGCAATTATGAAAAGTGCTGATAGTCTACATGTTGACTTGGCCATTAAATATAATAATTGGAAGTAATAAAATCTGCAGTTACTAAAAAATTGTATTTTATTGCGTGTTTACATGTGGACCTTTTGGGAATGTCTCTTTTACTGAAATAGAAAACTGTTACTATAGTACAAGTAGGTCTATTAACAACAACAATTAAAACCAGACAAAACACACAAAGATTCTCAGGAAGAAGTGATATTCTCGTTGGAAATTGTAGTTGTGGTGATGTTACATGGCCTTTTTTTGTCTGGGATTCCCAGGATAGGAATGTGACTAATGTCACATATGACACTTTTAAGAAGTGTCCAGCTTAAAATATATTAATTGGAAAGACATCTTCATACACTCAGTAAATTCACTAGGTGATCAACAGTATGGCATATTCATAGTGTGTTCTGAGATTGGAGCATCTACAGCACATACATTGAGTATTTCCACTGATTGTGCCTGCCCTTTAGCATTAATCTATTGTGTTGAAGCGTCTTGGATTTTTGGACAACTGGCAGTGGAATGGGTTTAAGACATCCAGAAATCCAGATAAATACAGTCCTTGCTTTGCTCTGGCAAAGGTGGGGTTGGTTTTTTTTTTTGTGAAAATACAGATTTCTTTGGACGTTAGATCTATTTTTGGTAGTCTCTGCTTTTAAAAGCAGAGTGTATCAGAAAGCTCTATTTACATTAGTCTCAGACTAATTCAGACTTATTTTGCTTTCTGTTTTATCTATAGACAAAAAGTTTACCGAGAAGATGCCAATCCTTGTCCAATTTTTCTGACAGTGAGAGCTCAGAGGTATTATTTTACATTAACTTGTATTTGTTCCTGAACTGTGATTTTGTGGAAGAAATTCTTCCACTGAACTGGATTGAACTTAATATTTTCCTATTAGATGCAAAAGTGAGAGTCTCAAAGGTCTTTTTCCAGTGGATTGGTTACATTAAATAGGCGAATGTAGCTCTGCAGTGAGAAACCCTGTTAACTAGAGATAAATATGATAATCTGTACCCTAGCTAACCTGAAACGAGTGGAACAACATAGCTAAATAAAGATTTGCGGTATCAGGTCCTTGGATTTCAGATATATCAGGACATCAATGTTGTCAAGTTTCCAATCTGTAAAGTGCTATGTACTTTTATGGTCGTTGAAGTTATGTTAGCTGTTTCAAAAAATACATAAAGCAGCAATAAACTGTGCAAATTTTACACTTGTGCAAAGATTACCTTGATACCATTATACAAGTAATATTTTATTAACAAATTTGATTTTGAGTGAGAATTTGAGGAGTATGTATTTATTTAAAACTTCTACACAGTCCATAAGGATCTGCTTAAAATGTTATGACCGGTTTATTTTAAAGACTGACATGAGGCATGGCAGCAGTTTGTATGCAATGATAAATAAAATAAATACCAGATTTGCAATTTGAACTAACCATTGATGCTTGATTTTTAAAATACTAGTTTCGTGTTCAAGTAGAGGTAGTCTTGTTGAATTCAGCTAGCAAGCCTTTAGCAAAACTATGCATAGTTCTTTAAAAGTATTTAGCAAGTAACAGCTCAGTATTGATGCAATTTGCATCAAACTATTTGATTTGGTGATAAATAACAGCTAATGATAGATAAATTTAGTGATAAATGATAGCTTTACATTGAATTTCAGCTTTTAATCAGTATGAAGCTTAGATTTTTTAAAAAGTATAATTTTCCTAAAGAAAAGTGGCACACTTGTGACATGGAGATTTTTTTAATCTTTTCAAAAGTTCAGGGTATAATGCATTACCACAAATAAATAATGAAAACTATTTAGTTACTTAAATGGGGTGCTTTAAATTATTACTAAAATAAACTAAAGGCTGTTAGAGTGTATTTCTGATAAACATATAAATTAAATAATTCTTAGCAGATGTCTGTAACCAAGCAATGAGAAAGTGCTTCTTTGAGTCTAATTAAAAATTATTCTAAATTATTCAATGCTTTATTTATTTTAAAATTTATTTTATTTATTACTAACAAGTGTTTCCCCTTGTAAATTTCAGGCAGTGGACATGAAATTCCATTTAAATTTCTTTGACAAAGATGTGTTATGCCTAGTATTACAGTGCAAGTTAGTGAGCTGGAATTAACAAAAGACTAGGAAGCAATACCTTTGTTATTGCAAATAGTACTTACTTAATAATTTTTAACAATTACACACCAGAGGATAACACTTATTCTTTGGTTTTGATTTCATCAGGTGACTCAGGGATGAGGGCTCCAAGTAAGAGTGCATAATTCCATTCAGATATTAACTGTGTTTCCATATAATACAATTGTACTTCCAAATATTATACAGAGTTCTCCTGTCTTTTCTTCTGAGTTCATGAATATATCTCAATTCATCTTTTTGTAAATGTTACCACCAGTGGCATACACTTTTGATTTGTGTGGTGAGTCGGTCAAGAGAGGTTCTCCTCCCCCTCTATTCTGCATTGGTGAGGCCACATCTGGAGTATTGTGTCCAGTTCTGGGCCCCTCAGTTCAAGAAGGACAGGGAACTGCTTGAAAGAGTCCAGNACAAGGACTGAAGGTATTTAATTCAAATTTATTGTGACACTTCTTAGAGAAGATTGATTTTAGCCATTTATGAGCCTCAAATAACTTTGAATTAATGTTTCAGATCTCTACTTTGACACATAACCTGAGGTATTCAAATCTTTTTTCCCCATTAAATACCATAATTTTTTTCCAGCAGTGTAGTTTCCACATTGATCTCTATTTTTCCTTTACAATTTTATATAAAATAAAATCAAGTCCATTAAAACTAAGGAAATATATAAATCTTATTTCAAATTAACATCTAAATAAATTAAGTTTCCTTTTATTAACAGACAAGTTTGATTAAAAGATCAATCTCAGCTCTGGAGATGACTCCTTTCGAAGATGAAACTACATTAAAAATGTCAGCTAATTTCAGAATCAGCATGAAAGAGTTGAAGATTATGAAGCAAAGGATAGCTGAGCCAGAGGCTGAGAGATAGGGACAAGTTCCCCTACTAAGCATCTATTGAATCAAAGCTGTGATGATCCTCAGTCAATGCAGACGGACACAGCAGTAAAAAAAAATGCCTACTTTAACTGGACAAGAGGATAGTGAGAATGATATTGTTCTTGCGGAGAGACCTCAAAAGCCTGAGATTAAATATACTGATTTCCCAGGGAGAAAGAAAACAAAGAAATCAAAGAAAAAAAGAAATCCTAGAAAATTAGAAGCCGTGAATAAGAAATTAAGTAAAAGGCCAAAGATTCACAAAAGGTTTTCTTTAATTAATCTGTATTGCCTTTTTAAAGAATGTATTTTAGTTTGTAGCCATATTATCTAATTACAGGTTTTCTCTTTTTAAATATTAAATATTACTCTGGAATTAAGTAATAATAGTTTAGTTATTTGGGAATAATATGGTTTTTTTTAATGCAAAGAAAAAGTACATACTGCTCAGGTATCTTTTGGACACTTAGTATACACTGCACTTTAAATGGAAATAGTTTTGCTTCACACAACAACAGAAGTTGTTTTATCTGAGTGATGATAAAATGATTGAAATGGTGGAACTTCTTTCTTCTGAAAGACGAAGGGGAAATCCTAAATTCTTAGGAAACTGAAATGCTAGGCTGGACTAACCTCCTTTGTACCATGAACTTGGTAGATTACATCAAACAAGTATTTTGCTTTTTACCTTTTGTTTTCATGTATCACTCTAAATATTTTTCTAGTGAATAGTTGTTATTTATCTACTTAAGGTACGGGGTACCTTAGAAAATATTCAATATACAAAAAAAAAAAGTTCTTGCTAGTTATTTGATATTTCTTAAATACTTATGCTTGAAATGTGACCTGCAAAATAACCCCACATGTTGTCTATTTTTGTATAAAGTCGTATGTGCCCACATTGTGTTTATACTGGTGCTCAGGCTGGTCCTGCAAGCCAGTTTTCCATTCAGCTTCTTTTTTTCTGCTTATAGGCACCTTTCAGTAAGTTTATTCTTAAGAAAATCAAAGACACTTAAATGGTGTGGTATACTGGTGTAGTGAGCTGTGACTAAGGGAGAAGGTGGCCTTTTTCCAAAGTCTTGATTTAGACTTGTTTTACTGTATGTTCTTTGCTGTCTAAGGCTTACATACCAGTTTTGCTAAACCAAGGGGATTTCATCTTTGTACTATTTTGCATGTTATTCAGGCATGAGCCTGCTACATCATTTTTTATTTAATTTCCTTTTTTTTTTCCCTAGCAGGATCTGTTTTATAAAATTTTATAAATATTAAGTACATAGTATTATGAATATATATGTATAACATGTTTTCTCTGTATTTCCTTCTGGTATTCCCTTCTGTGTTAGCGAGGCTAGTATTGTTTGTGTTAAAGATTAAGTGTTTCTGTTAAAGACTTTTGTTTCTTTGTCTCAAAGCAGATGTTGATACTGAATATTTGTGTAGGCTCCTATCTTTGGACCTATGAATTTTCACAGATTATAATTTTGAAAATGTCCTTGTAAATTCAGGTGGGGTTTTTTCACATCTGGGTGGTGCTTCTTCTGTTTATGTTCTCATGGCCTCTTCCTAATATCAATGGGATCTATCATTGATATATCATCCATCTAGGATTTATCATCACCTAGCTAGGCTGGTAATTGTGCCCTCAGAAGTATTGTCCTTTCTTATGTTTAGCATTGTCCTTCAAAATCTAAGGTAGAAGCTTTTGGAGGAAATAAGCATGCAACTGAGAATAAGTGCTGAACCTTCTGGGAACATGAATCATTCAGAACAATTCTGCTTACCCACAGCTTCAATAATGTTTTTTGATAAATGGCTGATAAGTTAAAAAATTATCGTTAACAAGAGAGCTAACAACAGATTTTTGAATAGTTGTTGACTGGCAGATGCAATTGGATGTCATTAATATATCTGGGAACCTTCAGTTAATTTAAACATATTTTTTCCTTAGGTCTGTGTCTCTGGGAAGGGTTCCTATTCCTGATAAATTTGATATCAAGGTTTCTTCAGCAATCAAACAATATCGGAGCCACAGCACCCCTTGTTTGTTAGATTTTGAAAAGTTTGCAAAAGTGTGGGGTGGAATTCCAAAAGAAACTGCTGCTCACATGTGGGTTCGTCGAATATGGAACTGCTGGTTTGATGAAACTTTCCCTCCTAGAGGGACTGCTTCTGAGGAGAAGGATACTGAATTACTAAAAGGAACTGAGATAATGGACTCTCAAGAAGCAAATCTACAAATAGAATTAGTTGACTCAATACAGCCTGTTTTCTTGAAGGTGCAACAGTTAGTGTTGAAGATTTTGAATAAGAAGTAAGATGACTGACTGAGCTAATAGAAAAGGAAGAGCATCCTTCAGCTTTTCACTACTACAGGCGCGGAGCAATGCAAAGAAAGTTAGGCAAGTTAAAGTCAGCTATGGATGACTTGGAAAAATTAAGTTTAATGCCAAGTTTTACTTCTATCAAATACTCTTTTTTTGTTGTTTTTTTACCTGAGTGTCTTGAGTTCTTCAACAGGTGAAAAACTAGAAGTAGGAGAGCTGATAACCAGCTGAATGCTACCACCTTTTACTGAAGCATAGTAAGCAACTAAATTGAAAAGTCATGTATTTCCTGTTTATAAACTATCATTTGGCACTAAGATTTTATATAATAATACTAGTGTTTTTCTATGTATGTTTATTTTTTCAACACTTTTAAGTTCCCTTTATAGTGCTACAAACCTGCTATTACTTCTGCCCAAGACCCCGCATAACTAAAAAGAAACAACCAGAACAGAATAAAAACATAGACGTGGAAGCTGTAAAAGCTTTCAAAGGCATTCTTTAATGAATGGTATAGTTCTGTATGTTTGTGAAACCTGTATAGAGAAGTTATGTGTTGTACTTTTGGTATGATATTTTCATTGTCATTTGACGCTTATATTTCACACAGCTAGTCATAACCAGTTTGAGACCCCAAAGTATTTAATCCTATATATAACAATGTAAAGTGAAATATGTCCTCCTTAACCAACATTTCAGCTCTTAACACAGCATTTCGTGTTTAGAGAAGGAGCTGCTTTCATGAGCCTTGTACTGGAGTACTTGGTAATGCAAGATTGATAACTTTTGTGTTGATATTGCTTTGTGGGCCAGTATCCCTGAAAACAATCTTAACAACAGGCACCTTTAAATAATGTTAATAGCATTTCTCTTGCTAAAATGCAAAGCTTAGTTGGTTAAAATATTTGGAAATGTGCAGAAGAACAAAACAATGAAGTATAAAACAGCTTGGCTTCATATTGGTTTCTGCATTACTTTCAGCTAACAGTCTCAAGTCAAAATAAATTTTAAGGAGGCTCACAGTGTGTCCGGCAGTGAGATCCACCCTTCAGTTTTCACTCTGTTTCTAGAGTTTTCCTTTCCCAAAATGCAGATTGTCTTAGGGTGAAATTTACTTTTAAAACACTATTTGTATTAATGCTTCTCTTGGGGATAAATCTATAATTTTTATTTTTAATGGGACATAGGTACCTGGTTTATGTACCTGCAATCTGTACGTATTACCTTCAGACTTCATAAATTATCTGACCAGAAAATTTTACTGTATTATTAGAAACTCAATGATTATCTTATGTCTTTTTTATTCACTCCAAACTTTAGAAACAGACTGTCAAGGATGTGAAATGCTAAAAATTCCACTCCCTGGAAACGTGGTTCATTGGCCAATGGGCTGATATCAACTGTCAAAATTGCTTGTCATTGCCATTGAATATTTTGGTAAGGAAAAAATTGACTTTTCTCTTTAAGATAGAAGAACACAATTCCTACGTAGTTTAGGGATACTAGAAACCGCTTAGAGACCAAAATTTGAGAATTACTGTTGTAGCAGAACAGTCTCAGATTTTTATCTGTCTCTATATTTATTTCTATATGGCTGTAAGCATGTGTAATATGCATAACGAACGTATGTGAAATATCTTATTTGACTGATAATATTTGTCAAGTGATTTTTTTGTTAGGGAATGGTAAGTACTTTCTATAGGAAACAACAGTATGGTTTGAAAAGCTGATTCCTTTTTCACAGAGACAGGTTAATTATTTCTTACTTTCAAGTAGAAGAATTCTGATTTCTAGAAAAAGTTCAGATAACTATTTTAAATAAATCCTCAAACATGGTAAAATATACCAGCTGATTAATAGTTTGTGCTTATTCTGGTGGCTTGAACTCTGTGCATATGTGTAAATAGATGATACTTTTAAATAAACCATTGACATTAATAAAATTTTTCAGATTTTTAGGTAAAATAAAAGTTTGTCAGTCTAGGAATTTTCTTTAAAAAATAATTTCAGTGAAAAAAATGTCCTCATTTCCTATGTAATATTGTTAGCACATTTGAGAAGTTTCTTCTGCAATTTAAGTTATTTACAAAATAATGTTTATAGACTATAAGCTTAGAACCACTACTGCCTAATGCTTACTGGCATAGACATTTGATTTACCTCTTTCAAGACAGAATTTCTGCTGCTTTGGATGACCTCAATTTTATGACTAAATGGAGCAAAAATAAAGCAGGTGAGTATCTATCAAAGTGTAACATAAGAGTTAATTTTTCATAGTCTTTCTCTCTAGTTGCCTTTGGCCCTAGTTTTGCAAATGTTTTTGTATGCTTTTAACCATATGCCAGTTGTTTTGTTCATATTATAAAAAGATTATAAATCAGACATAAACATTCAAAGGCTTCAGACAGAGGCTGGGTTTCTAAGGCAAAAGTAAGTACTTAATTTTTGGTTTGTTTTTAAAAGATGCAAAAAAAAAAAAAGGAAAAAAGAAAAAAGGAGGACTGATGGAAATTGTATCCATTAATTTAATGGGGAAAGCTGATAACAAACCTGTAATGGAGACAGTGTGCTACTGTTCTTCAGTCAGCCGTGTTCTGCCACACCATTTAAACTGGGAGGGAGGAGCTTAAAAGGGAAAGGTACCACCTGGTTGACAATCCAGGTCCGCAGGTCAGGGAAAGTGCTTTCCCTCTGCCAGGTTGTGATGCTGCACCTCCAATACTTTGTCCAGTTTTAGAACCCCTGGTTTGAGAGAGACAAGCTGGATAAAGTCCATTGGAAAGCCATTAAGATGGTCAGGGGTCCAGCTAATAAGTTGTGTAACAAAAGGCTGGGGGAGATGAGTTATTTAGCTTGGAGAAGGAAAGAGGGAAATCTGCTCTCAGCTACATAATGGGTTGTAACAGAGAAGACAGAGTCGGACTCTTCTGAGAGATGCGCAGCAAAACAGGAGGCAATGGTCACAGGTTACAACAGAGGAAATTTTAATTGAACATGGACTTGGAACACACACCCCCAACCCCTTCTTCCTCTACCTCTATTTTTTTGTTGTTGCTGAGCATGATGTTACACAGTATGGAATGTCCCTTTGGCCTACTAAAGTTAGCTGTCCCAGCTCTGTGCCTTCCCAACTTCTTGCCCACCCCCAGCTTACTCACTGGAGAGAGGGCAGAGGAGGGAGCAAAAAAATAATAAAAAAGCCTTCATCCTGTGCAAGCATTGTTCAGCAAGAGCTAAAACATCGTTGTGTAGTCAACACTGTTTTAGCCACAAATCTGAAACAGAGCACCAAAGAGGTGGTTATAAAGAAAGTTAACTCTATTCTGACCAGTTCTAATACAGTGGGATAAATATTGTGTGGGCCCATTTAAACTAAATCCCTTTATATTTGTTTGTGATCAACAGATCTGCACTAAATGGCTTGATGGGCCATTTCTACAGAGCTCTACAAAGAGCAAAGATTTTTAGTACCTGTGAATCCAGCAAGAGCTATGAACTTATAGCTGCATGGGCTCCACAACTGGGGACACAGTTATAGCTCTAAACTTTTGAGTTCTGTTGGTCAGATTAAAACAAACTTTTGTATAATCTGCTGTTTTATTTCTACTTCTTGTGTTAATTACCCTGTAAGGAGGAGATGACTTATTATTTTGGGCTGCTAAATAGTGCCTTTTATATTTTGGATGGTTGTTTCATGTGTACCTATCAATGGCTGAAATTTACAGAAAACAAGGTGATAATACACTGGCAATCATCAATTATAGCTTGGCAATACAATGCTGCCCTACAGATGATGACATTTACTTTAGGAGAGCTGAGTTGTATTTTGAGGAAAATCAATTGTTATTGGCTATGGAAGATTACGCCCGAGTAAGTTCACTTTTTTGTACTGTTACAATAATGTAACTTTGTGTAACTTTAGTAAAAGTAAACTGTATTTGGATATATCTGGTAAGTAGCTTGGAGAACAGATATACTTCCAAATAAATGATGTTTAAAAAAAATCAGTGCTATGGAAATAAATAAGTAATTTCTGTTACTCCCGATGACTAATTCAATAAATTATTGAATGTCTACAAATTATCAGCCACTAATAAGCTTGCTTCACTACTCTTTTATTTCACTTTACTCTTAATGGAAATGACAGCAGACATTAAAGGACAAAGGAACAACAAAAAAAAAAAGAGAATAAAAGAATATATTATTTTTATGCTTGGTTAAGACTTTTAATCATTAGAAATAGTAAGAATGAGGAATAACACCAAGTACTATATTGTTTTCATTATAGTGTTTTCAGTATAATCCAAAAAGAACAGATGCACTTATGAAACATGGAATACATTTCTTTGATCATTCAGTTTTGACTGCAGCTATTCAGGATTTTACAGCTGTGATCGAGGAAGACCCCAGCAATGTTCAAGCAAGGTAGAATATATAGTTGAAAAAAGTATTTGATTTTTAAGTGGATTATTAAAATAATATTAATATGTAAAAGACTGAATATGCTTTAAACAATAATAAAGCAATCACATTTCCAAAGAGGTGTCTAATAGAAACAGAATAAGACTTCTAGGCCATGATATTCATTGGGGAATCTTTGTATTGCTTTAATGACTTTGGATTAGTCCCTAGACCTTAATTTAGCTAAGCACAGACCCATGTGCTAAGATCCCACTGGAGTAATGCAAATATAGAGTCAGTTGGACTTAAGCACGTGCATATGTGCTTTGCTCTAAAGAGCTGGATTTAAATACATGCTCAAAGTGAAGAATGTCCTTAAGGATTACATAGTTCTATGCCTAATTTCCATTGGTTGCCTTGACACTTCTAGTTTTAGTGTTATGCTGAATTAATGTTTTCTGTGAAAAATGTGAATTATGAATGAGAAGCATCTTTATTTTTGAATTATAACAATGATTTTGATGTTTGGCTTACAAGGACTGAAAAAAAGTTATATTATTTCCCTACTAGAAAATGTGACTTCTTTTTAATTCTTGCAAAGATCTGCATTCTTTTTATAGTCTATTCTAGATTCATGAAAATAGATGTAAAATAAAATTAAAAGCAGATATTCAATACCAGATTATGATACTTGAATTTAGGTGTCAGCTTGCTATATCCATGGGATGTAGGTGTCTGAGCAGCTATTATTACCATGGACTCTAATCAGTACAGCTAGTAGACTCTAGGTAGACTGAACAGACTTTTCTATAAAGCCTCGAGAGCTGTTCAGCTGAACATCCAGTAAGTATATATTTTTGGATGAACTGTAATGGAAAGTCAGATAACTAATGTATGTTGTAGACATCTACAAATAGAAACCTAAGTTCAGATATATTATTCTGGAATTGATTCCCATCCAAACTGAATAAAAATGGCTCGTGAAGGATTCCCCTATGTGTATCTTCTACCTGTCAGTCCATCTCCTTCACCACAGGGCACCACAGAATCATGAAAATCTGTCTTATAACATTAGGTTTCCGTGCTACTAAAGTAATTTACAGATGCTCCCTAAAACCCTGACTTTGAAATAAAATCTTGAAGCAATATAAAGCTGCATTTGGCTTCCTGAAATGCACTAGTTCATTTAGGCTCACATGTCGATGTGTGGGGTCTGTGAATAGTCCTACCAAGTATGATTAGTATCAACGCCTTGTGTTTGTGTAGTGTTAAGCACGTGATTTAAATTCTTGAGGAACTGAGTTTACTATGTTAGATTCAAAAAGGAATAGTATCTATTTTGCATGACAGCTCTGCATAGAAGTGGGATGTGACATAAGACCCGCTTCATAAGTGAAAGCTATATTCAGTAATACAAAAAAATAAGTTTTATCTGTTATGTCTTACCTTGTTTTCCCTATTTGAAGTACACTAAGATGGCATTTAGGGATATGGTTTAGTAACGGACTTGGTAGCATTAGCTTTATGGTTGGACTCAATGATCTTTAAGGTCTTTTCCAACCTGAATGATTCTATGAAAAAAAAAATTTTACAACCATTGCTCTCTATTCACACTTTTTCACCTGTGCTTATTAATCTTGATTAAATATATTGCTAGCTTCCTGAATTTGAGGGAGGAATAGTGTAAAATAGTAGGATTTGATTTTGTAAACTTGTCTGTTTGAAAAAAATATTGAAGAATAGAGTGCATGTTTTTAGAAAGCTTTAATAGTAATGAGGGAAGCTTTAAATTTTTTCTTTTAAATCAGATTTAACAAAATCTGGTATTTCCCATACAGAAACTGCTGCACTAATAGACTATGGAACTTGGAGAGAGTTCCATTCAATTTAGTGATGCCCAAAGCTGACACAGGTTTCTATTATATTGAACTTGATTTACACAAGTGCGGTGATCTGCCTGTATGGTATAGATTATCAAGTTTGAAGGAATTTGTTCCTTCAAACTTGTTTTATTAAATTCAGAAATAAAATTTAATGTTTATTCTGTTTTTCATAACATTTCGTGAATAATTATTTAAAGATTGCATGACAAAAACAGTCGAAGAACTCTTGATATTAAGTTGACTCAACCTGTTAATATTATAAATGTCTATGACTTCATGCTGTAGGTATAATTTTCTAAAGGAAATTATATTTAAAGAGAAACTTTCTTCCTTATTAGGCTTTATCGAGGAAGAGCCTATGCTAAGCAGCAGCAGTATAGAAAAGCAATACAAGACTTCATCTAGACCCCTCTTGTTTGTTAGCATTCTACTATAGAGGTTGCATACTATGAAAGATTGATCCAAAAAGAGCTATGCGGGACTTCAGTGTTTCTGGTATTGTTTCTTTCTTTTAATGGCATGTATGTTCATCATTAAAAAGAGGAATGACCGTTCACCAGCAATTACTATACTGCAATAGAACACAGAAATTTCATGTTGCAAATAGTGAAATGTATGGTGGTCATTCAGTGTTTGGTAATAACTTGGTCCTTTTGATTTCTATTAAGTTTGCTATTAGACATTGTCTCTTGCTGATGTTGTTTTTATTCAGTTATTTTCAGTTATTTTGCCTCTGCTTCCTTAGCTTTTCTGCTTCACTTTTAACAATTTGAGTGGCTACATATGTCCTGAAGGTATTTGTGCCACAATGAACAGTTTCTGTCATGATCTAATATGTTATGTTATGTTTTATCTATGATATTTTATAAAACTCTTAAGAAAACTAGAGTAAAAAGTAATGTGCAAATAAGTTGCTTGGAGTAACTGAAATATACGAGAGTATCTGAACAGCTGATTTTTGTTCTCCCTCTCCCACAGTACTCATCAATGACACTCAGGAAAATTTCTGTTCTTTTCTTCATTGTGGGATTGTTACTCAGAACAGTGTCAATGGTCATTTGCAATCTCTGACTTTGAAAGTGTCCTAGCTTTGGATAGGTGATTGGACTTGAGAATTTTAATATATGTTGTTTATATTCTGATTACCTGAGGGCATAAAAGTACTAATAGAGGAAAGTAGAATCAGAACTGTTATTCAGCAAATATACTGGAATTAAACCAGACAAAACCATAGCATCGTCTTCTTTTAGTATCTTTTGCCTCATTTACTATAGTCTGAGTATTGTAAAAATAATTATTAATGTAGTTCAAAATTAAATTTTATTTTGCCTTGCATGGCAACTTGGCAAATACATTATTCCAGTTTGGCAGACAAAAGGTGAAACTGAAGTCCTAATTTAAGTTGACTACTCATGGCATAATAATGTCATTAGTCTTTTGGGAGGAAATCTGTCTGCAATGCAGGTAGAAAGTAAAACGATTTTTTTTCCAAAAGAAAACACCACAATGTTTTCTTTAGCAGAAGCCAGTCAATGGCATTCCTGAAACAAAAAAAGATTAAAAAAAAATGCTGTTTGTGGTCCTTGATAGTTGGTGACTGAAGCTGATGTGGGTTCTTTGAATTGCATTTCTTCCCACCACTTAAAAACACTGCAGAAACAGATTATCTCTGTAGCAGCCCTGCCATGGTTGTCTTACAATATGCAACAACCCTCCATACCAGTTAGCTGCATTAATTACCTTACTCTAAAGGTGTGGAGTTCTTGTTCAGCCTCAGGCAACCTTAACAGTCCTGTCTTGAGCAAAGCCTCCCATTCCAATCTGTGGCAGGCCTAAAGACCCCTCAGCTCTTCCTTTGTCTTAACTCTGCTATAGAAAGTCTTGAACTTTGCCTAAAGACAGTCTGTAAGAGTGGGCTGTGCAAGATATCGCAGATCTTGGAAGCCCTGGTCTCCCTAGCAGCTAGCCAAGTGAAATGACAGAAAATCAGGAAACAGGCTAGAAGGAAAAATGTAAGCTTTTTAGTCTTTTGAAACTACAATGTAGTTTTAGTGTTGAAGGATTCAGTATTTCTTGGTATATTCAGTATATACGAAATTTCCAACTAGCTCTATTTCTAATCCAGCCTCTCTAACAGAGAGTTGTCATAATTTCTTCACAGTTCACATTTGGAGTGCTGTTTTTGGTGATCAGAGAGCCTCTAGTGTGCAGCCAAACATCACAAGCTACTGAAATGGTGTTTTTTAATGAGCTATTTCCTCTGCTGGCAATTACAATTCTTTATCTCAGTGCAAACACGAAATAGATGTGTGGTGAATGTCATAAAAGTACAGGAAACCTGTAGAAGTTGTAGTTAATACAATGACATATTTCATGCAATAACAAAAGGGAAAAAAAAAATCTGTTTTTAGCTCTGTCATCTTTGCTTACCTAAACATTGTTTTGATACTGCTATTGCATCTCGATAGATACTATGAAGCTATTCGGTGGTTTACTAATGCCGTTGAAATTGATCCTCTCAATGTTAGAGCCTATATATGCAGAGCACAAGCATATCATAAGGTAATAAATTCCTTTTGCTTTTGTTTGCCACTTAATATAGCTTTATTTATAATGGTGATTGTTGTCAATATTTTAATACATATGCCTTTGTGTTTTTCAGATGTTAGAACCTGTTTATAGTTATACGTTTCAAGTAGTCCCTAACACCATGAGAGAATTACAAACATTGCAATTGTAAAATATCATTGGCATCTAATGTAATGACACAAAATACTTCAAGTGTCATTTTATCTTTTCTTTATCGGTCTATATCTAATCTGAGTTTTAATATTTTTTTNCTGGAAGCTCAAACTCAAATTTTCTTTTCCACAAATGGGACTGAAAACATTTTTGATATTTTAATTTACTGTGAAACAGAATGTGTTCTACTTCTTCATGGGATTTGAGAATAGTTTCTGCTAGCAGTTGTTTTGAGACCCTCCCAGGAGTACAACGAATGTATTCAGTGTGACCCAATTTCTGCAGATTTCATTAGCAGAATTCAAACAACTGTTGTGTCTTACAGTGCATAGTTTGTTTTCAAAATGTTTTGAGAAATTGCTTACACCGTTCATTTTCTTCCACAACTAAAGGAAGTGGCTTTTAACTCAGAGTCTGTCTAAGGGGATTGTTGATATTCATTTTTTTGATGCTGTTTTTAAGAACTTGTTCCTGATATTGTAGGTCATCTACTAATGCTTAGGTTGCTTTTATAGTTTTTTTTTGTTGTTGTTTTGTGGGAGAATTTTTTGGCTTTTTAATTTTTTAAATTTCAATGTAAAGCAGTACAATAAAGCTCAGTATGTGCATTCCATCAATGCTGCTCTTTAATGAGAGTTCAAGTTAGCAGCTGTCCCAGCTGGATGAATTAGTCCTTGTAATGATCAGTCACTGTAATGATCTCCTTTCTCCTCAGCATCTGAAGCACACTGAATGGGACCACATGCACAGACACTTGAAAAATAAATCCAAATTCATTACAGCAATGAAGATTCATCAAGACATATGTGCATGTGGATCTCATGACCTAATCTCCTTCCCCATACTCCAGACTCTTCTTTGGATTTTGGAAAAGTAAAGAAACTGTCTGGAGTTTTGATCTGCCCTATGGGAGAGTATGGAAATAAGTAGGGTAAATGTTTCAGACCTTTATTAAAAACACGTTGAGCTCCTTTACAGAGGGTGTATATGTCTTGTGAGTTGTTACGATGTGGGCATTGCATCCTGCAGATCCACATTTACAGAAATAGTGCCTTCAAATTCTGTTCATATTAGCAATGAAATAGCTGGTTTTTTCTTTATAAATTACAGATTCATAATTTACCAAATGCTGTGAAGGATATAAACCAAGCCATTCATCTTTATCCAAATAAATCACAACTTTACATATTAAGGTAGGAAAGTGATTAGTTGAGAACTTCACAGATATCTCACTTATTAAAAAAATTCCATTTGGAATGCTGTTGGTAGATACACTTATATTCTTCGAAACCTGCTCTGAATGGGTTTTAAAAAAGTGTAGCAGTTTCATAGCATTTTCAGACCTGAAGAACTTTATCTGCATAATGTCACCCAACTATTTTAATTGTTACCTTGGATATGAACCTTGTTTCATATACAGGATTCTGCTCTTTGAGGTACATAGAGTTTCTGGGGAAAAGGAACTAAATAGGTGTCATGACAAAAAGGCAAGTCTGAACTTCTAAAATAATAATAATTGTAAATGTTTTCCAGAAGTTGATGAGTCTTTCACTGATTTGTCTGCACAATCCACATAATACAAAGAATGTGAAGGATTGAGTCCAGGCCAATTTCGCTTTCAACTACTCTTCTTTCTCATATTCAGCCCAGTGGTAAGTATTGACTTTTACCAAGACTAAAAAATAAATTACTAAATAAAGCTGTTTTGTCTCCTGAAAAGCCGTAAGAACTAAGGAGGAAATGCTAGGATATTATTCCTCAGGTGTATTAGGAGACTTAGTTACTATGTTCCAGTTAATAATACTGTATTTTCCCAGTTTTAAGAGTGGGTTTGCCCAACTTCTCTCAGAGTATGGTTTGGCTAGCATGACCTCTTATACTGATGCTGATATTTGAAGAAGCAAAAAATTGTCCTTTAAAACACAATGTATCTATCAGCTATCAGTCCATGGTGGATTTTAGAAATACTATTACTAAGATTATTGATGCAGTTCTTGAGATTGTAAGGATTACTATCTGTGGAATCCAAAGAAAACATCTTTTAGTACCTCCTACAATCTGAAGAGAGGATAACCACACAATGTCTTGACACTGTGATGTGAGAGAAAAAATAAAAAATTCGACAGATATTTCTGATGGAAAAAAAAAAAAGGAAAAACCTTTTTTTTTTCTATTGGAAGGCATTATTTTTCGTTTCTCTCTTTTTATATTAATAAAACCATATTTTGATAGTATTTGCCCTTTCAAAGAAATGCCTGGAAATAGTTTCACTAATTACATCATTATAGGGAACAGTACTTAATGGAGTTGAAGAAATATGAGCTGGCAAGTTTATGTATTCACCAACTTGCAGAAATGGATGAAGGTAATGTCTATTTCCATCAGTTTTCCTAGGTAGTTGTGAACCATGGCAACAGTCTCTAACCAAGGGATTGTTCAAAAACTTAACTTCAGGCATACAAATAAGTTAGTTACCATGAATCAGCTGAAATACAGGAACTTATTATTTAAAGTATTTTGTTTGCATGTCTGAAGCCTTTAAATGTAATAATGGTGTACACTGTTGCCTGTACTATCACCTGTGATTTCAGAATTTCCTTTGAGTTTGTTAATTCTACCTTTCAATATGGGTAATTTCTGCTTTAAAGCAATATTGAGTAAGGATTCTGTTCTGTACTTATGTACAGTCTTTCCTAACAAAATATCAAACAGCTTTAGAGCTGAACCTTCCCAATGTGTTTGAACAGTAAAAATGTTGCAGTATAGTAGTTCCTTGTTATGTGCTGGGCATAAAATGGCAGTCCTGAAGCTCTTGGTGCATCCATATGAATAGCCACACTGTATGAGATTAATTTCCTGTCTCTGGTAGTGACCAAGCATGGATACACAGGGCACAAGAATATAAAAACAAAGCAGGCATATGGTGATACTTCCGCAGAGCAAAGCCTTCTTACATGTGGGAAGAGGAAAGTAAATATTTTCAGATGCTTAGCATTTGAACTACACTCATTGATAAATAACTGTTCAACTTCAGACTTCTGTAGGAATTTCGTTTACATGTGAATTTTTATGGATGTCAAAACAAGCTCTGATCCTCCAAATATTTTAATAGCATTTTAAAGTTTGCATATAATTTAAAGCTATTTTATATTGGAAAACATGATGTTAAAGTAAAAGAGATTATTGTTTTTCATGGTGGTTTCCTTCCAGAATCCTTTACGTCTCAGCCTGTTCAACAAGCACTCATTCAATCATTTTGTCAAAATCATGACAAGGCCATAGAGTGCTTATGTGAAGGTCCTGCAATTCAGCCTGAGCCTTCAATGTTTGTTATTTTAGGAAAAATACAAATGAAAGTCAAGAAAACTATGGTTAGAAAAATTTATATTATATATATGCCAAGCAAGACAATGTTTTTCTTTCTATATCCTTTTAATATTTTATGAAAGGTGCTAGTATACAAATAAACCTTCGCAGTACCTGATTTTTTAAATTATAAGAAGACTTGAGCGAGAATTGTCAACAACAGCAGCACTAATAGTTCAGCATAAACTAGCCAATTTTAGTTTTAAGACATTTGAGATGATAAATTAAAAGATACAATTAAATAGATTGATGTCCATTATATGTCATAATATTGCTTCTTTAGAAGTAAAATAATATAGAAGTATGTCTAGCATTTTTTGTCTAATAAAATGCAGTACAAAAGTTTAATGTATGTGAACTGGATATATAATGTATAGTTACAGGTATTTTCTCAACTTTGTGAATATTCATATGTCATAGGGTTTAACCAATATTGTCACTCCTCTGAGTCCTGCAGTTAGCCAATATTTTAGGCCTGCAGAATTGTTAAAATTGGCCATATGGGTTCGCTATTTCTTTTTGTACAGTCCTATTTGTTTTTACAAAATGTACAGAGTCCTCTTTCCCTAAAAACAATAGTAACAAGCAACAGGTAAATTCATAAGGCCTTGAATCTACCTGCCTTTTAAGAACTGTATGTTATTTCTAGATCATGTACATTAGCTACTTTGTCATACATAAATAAAAGTCAGGAATACTTCTCTGGTTTTCTAATCCATTATTAATATGAACCATTCAGAGATCAAGAGCACGTCTAACTCCATCAAGGAACATGAGGCTGGTCATTTTTTCCACAAGGTTCCAAAGACCAAGAAGAAAAACCTAAAAAATAATTTAAAAGGTCTAACAAATCTTGCAGATTGTCATTTAAGTGTTTTACAATTATTAATATCCTCTTTATCGCAGGATGCTGTGAGAAGTTTTAAAAAAGCTATGAAGCTCCTGATGACCTCAGAAAAAATCCTGACTAATACATTTGAGTCTGCAGAAATATATTATCTCACAGGTCTGTGTCATATGGAGCAAAAAAGTTTATTATGGGTTGGTATTAATTATATAGAATATATTAGCTTTTGACTCCACTGCTCATAAACAACTGTGATAACTGAGTGACTGTTTTAAACAGGCTCCACTGCTGTAAGCAATTTTCTTCTGAATTCATGATATACATTAGACTGTCTTACAAGTTTGTGAGTCATTTTTCCAGTGCTAATGTTATGATTTTTTAAATGTATGTCATTATTTGCCATTCATAGAATCATAGAATCATAGAATCATAGGGTTGGAAGGGACCTCGAAAGATCATCTAGTCCAACCCCCCTGCCAGAGCAGGGTCACCTAGAGCACATCACCCAGGAACGCGTCCAGGCGGGTTTTGAATGTCTCCAGTGAAGGAGACTCCACAACCTCTCTGGGCAGCCTGTTCCAGTGCTCTGTCACTCTCACAGTAAAAAAATTCCTCCTGATATCCCTCTTGAATCTCCTATGCTCCAATTTACATCCATTACTCCTTGTCCTATCACTGGTCATCACTGAAAACAACTTCTCTCCATCTTCCTGACACTCCCCCTTTACGTATTTGAAGACATTGATGAGNGGCTGGCATTTACCACCACTGCTTCGACAAGGCCCTCCTTGTTGGTGAGCACAAGATCCAGCAGCGCTCCTCTTCTAGTCGGCATTCTGATGTGATAAAAAGCTACATTAATTTCTTACCTGTCTATCAATGTCTTCAGAGATCTTATAGACAAACAACATTGATGCAGGAGTATCGATGGCTTAGTGAATTGGTAGTAAACTTGGACAAAGGAATTCCTAGATTATTGTATTATGGAGTTGGTTGTAATTTGTTAATTGTTTTCTGTGTTACATCATAACACCCCTGGTTAGTTCCCTATGGCACTTACATATGATACTTAAGAAATAAACTGCATTACCTGAGAAAAATATATTTCCCTTCTTTCAACAAAATCAATACTTTTAACTATGTTAGAGATTTCTTTGTTGAAAACTATTGAAAGCCTATCAGTGAGATTTGTGGCAGGCCTAGTGTGAGTTCATGCAATTGTTTTCTGTGTTATTGACATGGTATTTTAGTAAATATGTTTCAGTTGTTGATTTGCTAAAAGGCTCAAGGCAGAAACTAGAAACTTTAGAAATGTCAGAATTTTACAGGGAAGAGAAAAAATTTCTTGCCTTGTCTGCTTCTGTGATGGGTTGACTCTGGCTGGATGCCAGGTGCCCACCAAAGCCATTGTCAATCCCCTCCTCGCCTGGCCAGAGGAGAGAAAATGCAATGAAAGGCTTATGGGTTAAGATAAGGACACGATGATCACTCAGCATCTGTGCCTGAACACCCTACCAAAAACATATTTGGTCATGACATTTGGACAGCATGAGTGACTTTCATAAAGTCTCTCTGTGGAGTACAACTGTTGAAAAGTGAAATCTTGGCCCAGCAAAAGTTAATGAGAGTTTTGCTGTTTTCTTCCTCAGACCGAGGAATTCCACCTAAAGTTTGCAAGGTCTTACACTGACTGCCTTCACTGTTATAACTGTAAGGGTGCACATACAGAAAACAAACTTAAGGACATAAAAATAGTGTCCCTTTCAGTCAGAATTGAACTACTTCTGGTGGGGATTATGGGGTAGTATTTTCTGATAATTCATAAATTGACATTTTTATTCATAGAATTTTTAAACAACAAACATTAATATATCTATTTTTAGACTTCATGAGTTTGAAGAAGCTGTGTGATCATTTGACCAAGTTCTCAAACTAGATCCTCTTTCTGTGGATGCCTATATCAGACGAGGAAATTTGTACATGGAAAATGGACATGAAACTGGTTGTAAAAAAGCACAGAAAGATTTCCTGAGAGCAATTCATCTGAATCCAAAGTGTATAAAAGCCAGAATTTGCTTAGGATACAACTTGCAGGTAACACATCAAAATTCATTCTCAATGCTATGTTAAATCAATCAAAATACTGTCAATCTGATTTGCATACATTTATGTAATGCATAAAATAACCATAATAAACATAAAAGAATCCATGTACTTTCAACAAGTTTTATGGCATCTTTTTTCTTTTTAAGTAAATGGATAGACCATGATTTTCTTTTTGCTTTTATGCCCATTCTTGTTGGAGTTCTGCTCTTGAATAATGGAATATCAAGTAACCTTACACTCATTTGTTTTGCATATATGGTTCTCTGATAAGCTAACATTAAGAACTGGCATGTTTTGTGATAATGAACTGTTTACTGAAGTAAAAAAGAGCTAAAGTGCTGACAAATCTGTGTAAAACAATCTTGTATGTTGTGATTGTCCAAACTACACCGTTGGCAAATCTGCTAAATTCCCTTGCTAAAGGCCGTATATATAATGATCTCTGAAAGCTTCTTACCTACATAGAAACTGAGTTTCTGTATTAGCAGAGAGATATATGATATGACTTTGAAGTTTCTGTCCAATTTTTGTTGTTTAGTTACTGTGCTTTATTACATCCAGTTGTCTGAAGTGTCTTGGATTGGCATGAATCTTGTTGCGAATTATTTTTTTCCAATGTAAATGAGGGACTAATGTTAGTAGCCTGTGCCAGATAGTCTTGCATAGGTGGCATGCAAATTTCCTTTTATAGCTTTGCCAAGGGGGAATCTTATAAATAGGTATAAATATTTGATGAAGGAGTATAACTAAAGTGGAGCCAGGCTCTTCCTAATAGTGCACAGTGACAGGACAGGAAGCAACGGGCATGGACTGAAATACAGGAAATCCTGTTTAAACATCAGAAAACTTTTTTTTTTCCACTGTGACAATGATCAAACACTGGAACAGATTTTACAGAGAGATTGTGGAGTCTTCATCCTTGAAGATGTTCAAATTCTGACTACATGGTCCTGGGCAACCCGGTCCAGCTGACCCCCTACTTTGAACAACAGATTGGCCTAGATGATCTCCAGAGATCCCTTCCAAACTCAACCATTCTGTCATTCTATGATGTAGAAAAGGTAATACTTGCAGATAAAACAGTTGCGACAGATATATTGCATAGCTGCAAGGATAATGAGTGTTGCATAGTTAACAAGATATTTGAATTCATTTTTTCTGTAATTTAGTTAACTGCGTTTGTAAATACAAGCCTGCTTCTATTCTCTGCTGTAATTTTTTAAGTGGGACTATTAGTGTGTTTGGCATTTCTTATTTTCCTTATTGTGGACATATTGCAATTCATTTTAGGCTCTTGGAAAGCTTCAGAAAGCATGGAGACAATTTACAGTTGCCATTTGCATTGATCAAAAATGCCATGCTGCATATGATGGACGAGCTTCAGTCTGTCTTCAAGTGGGTGAAACTTTTGCCACATTTCAAGATACAAATGCTGCACTAAAGGTAAATGTTAGGGTTAAAGTGATTTTACGAAAATCAACCTGTTGCTATGAAGCCAGCCAATACTGTACATTTGTAGTTGGCAGTTTGGTAATCCAATTCAATTTTTTTTTTTTTTTAAGTAAATGTATCTTTGAAAACCAGAATTAATTACTATAGAAGTGTAAATTTTCCCTGAGTCAGAATACATCTACATTTTCCTTTCAGCTCACTACCACTGCTCCGCTGCTAACAAATCAGGGTGTTGTCAATCAGTTAATGGGATATCTACCCTGTGCCACGAAGGACTATCAACAAGCAATTTCTGTTGACCCAAACTATGCATTAGCCTATTTCAATGTAGCAAATATCTACTTCCATAATCGACAGTTTTCACAGGTAAGTCTACAATCTGTCTTTATACGGTCTTCAGATTTTTTTTCCTTGAATATACTGTTGGTATGAAGCTGTTTTAAAGTGTAATTGACATGAAGCTTTCTTACATTGAATTTCATGGTCCTCTACCAGGAGATGAATTAATCTGTAGTAATTAACGACAAATAATGCCCTACTACTATGTATTTTATCGTTGATATGAGTGAACTAAGATTCATGACAGCTAGGATACACATCACAAAAATTTGTTAATAATTGAGATACCAAAATCCCACTAATATTCAGTAACATCCCCCCTAGCCTAACTCCCATACGTTAAATAACTTGGCCGGATTCGCTATAGCACCATGACAAAGAGAATGAAGACTCTCCTGCTGATTAGCTTCAATCAAGTAGTCAGATTGGTCAGTTTACTGCAGTAAATTTGGAGTTTTAAATCACCTAATTCTGCTTAACTATGGTGGGTATCTTGAAATAGAGAAGAGCTGCATACTGAAACTCCTCTTGTGAGAGAATTTTAAATCTGCTTGAAGGCAAGGACAATTTATTTTTCTCTGTGTTAGGAGGCCCCTGCAATGATTTTTTCCTTTGGTCATCTAGTCACATTCCCCAGGCATAGACTCAGGCTTTTATTTGATTGAAGCTTTGTGGTCCAGCAGATAAGGAAGCCCAGAAGCAGCATGGATGCTTCAGCACTTTTCATATACTTGAACTAATTTTCTCCTAGAGTTACATCTGTAAACACAGGACCACGGAATTTCAGAGCTGGAAGGGACCTCTAGAGATCATCTAGTCCAACTCCCCTGCTAAAGCAGGATTGCCCAGAACACATTACTCAGGGCTGCATCCAGGTGGGTCTTGAAAGTCTCCAGAGAAGGGGACTCCACACCCTCCCTGGGCAGCCTGTTCCAGTGCTCTGTCACCCTCACCGTAAAGAAGTTTTTTCTCATATTTGGTCAGAACTTCCTGTGTTCCAGCTTGTGCCCATTACCCCTCATTGTGTTACTGGGAACCACTGAAAAGAGCCTGGCTCCCTCCTCCTTAAACCCACCCTTTAGAGACTTGTAAACATTAATAAGGTCTACCCTCAGACTTCTCCAGTCTGAAGAGTCCCAGCTCTCTCAGCCTTTCCTCGTGAGGGAGATGCTCTAATCCCTCAGTCATCCTTGTTGCCCTGTACTGGACTCTCTCCAGTAGTTCCCTGTCTCTCTTGAACTGGGGAGCCCAGAACTGGACACAGTATTCCAGTTGTGGCCTCACCAGTGCAGAGTAGAGGNACTAAAGTGGAGCCAGGCTCTTCCTAATAGTGCACAGTGACAGGACAGGAAGCAACGGGCATGGACTGAAATACAGGAAATCCTGTTTAAACATCAGAAAACTTTTTTTTTTCCACTGTGACAATGATCAAACACTGGAACAGATTTTACAGAGAGATTGTGGAGTCTTCATCCTTGAAGATGTTCAAATTCTGACTACATGGTCCTGGGCAACCCGGTCCAGCTGACCCCCTACTTTGAACAACAGATTGGCCTAGATGATCTCCAGAGATCCCTTCCAAACTCAACCATTCTGTCATTCTATGATGTAGAAAAGGTAATACTTGCAGATAAAACAGTTGCGACAGATATATTGCATAGCTGCAAGGATAATGAGTGTTGCATAGTTAACAAGATATTTGAATTCATTTTTTCTGTAATTTAGTTAACTGCGTTTGTAAATACAAGCCTGCTTCTATTCTCTGCTGTAATTTTTTAAGTGGGACTATTAGTGTGTTTGGCATTTCTTATTTTCCTTATTGTGGACATATTGCAATTCATTTTAGGCTCTTGGAAAGCTTCAGAAAGCATGGAGACAATTTACAGTTGCCATTTGCATTGATCAAAAATGCCATGCTGCATATGATGGACGAGCTTCAGTCTGTCTTCAAGTGGGTGAAACTTTTGCCACATTTCAAGATACAAATGCTGCACTAAAGGTAAATGTTAGGGTTAAAGTGATTTTACGAAAATCAACCTGTTGCTATGAAGCCAGCCAATACTGTACATTTGTAGTTGGCAGTTTGGTAATCCAATTCAATTTTTTTTTTTTTTTAAGTAAATGTATCTTTGAAAACCAGAATTAATTACTATAGAAGTGTAAATTTTCCCTGAGTCAGAATACATCTACATTTTCCTTTCAGCTCACTACCACTGCTCCGCTGCTAACAAATCAGGGTGTTGTCAATCAGTTAATGGGATATCTACCCTGTGCCACGAAGGACTATCAACAAGCAATTTCTGTTGACCCAAACTATGCATTAGCCTATTTCAATGTAGCAAATATCTACTTCCATAATCGACAGTTTTCACAGGTAAGTCTACAATCTGTCTTTATACGGTCTTCAGATTTTTTTTCCTTGAATATACTGTTGGTATGAAGCTGTTTTAAAGTGTAATTGACATGAAGCTTTCTTACATTGAATTTCATGGTCCTCTACCAGGAGATGAATTAATCTGTAGTAATTAACGACAAATAATGCCCTACTACTATGTATTTTATCGTTGATATGAGTGAACTAAGATTCATGACAGCTAGGATACACATCACAAAAATTTGTTAATAATTGAGATACCAAAATCCCACTAATATTCAGTAACATCCCCCCTAGCCTAACTCCCATACGTTAAATAACTTGGCCGGATTCGCTATAGCACCATGACAAAGAGAATGAAGACTCTCCTGCTGATTAGCTTCAATCAAGTAGTCAGATTGGTCAGTTTACTGCAGTAAATTTGGAGTTTTAAATCACCTAATTCTGCTTAACTATGGTGGGTATCTTGAAATAGAGAAGAGCTGCATACTGAAACTCCTCTTGTGAGAGAATTTTAAATCTGCTTGAAGGCAAGGACAATTTATTTTTCTCTGTGTTAGGAGGCCCCTGCAATGATTTTTTCCTTTGGTCATCTAGTCACATTCCCCAGGCATAGACTCAGGCTTTTATTTGATTGAAGCTTTGTGGTCCAGCAGATAAGGAAGCCCAGAAGCAGCATGGATGCTTCAGCACTTTTCATATACTTGAACTAATTTTCTCCTAGAGTTACATCTGTAAACACAGGACCACGGAATTTCAGAGCTGGAAGGGACCTCTAGAGATCATCTAGTCCAACTCCCCTGCTAAAGCAGGATTGCCCAGAACACATTACTCAGGGCTGCATCCAGGTGGGTCTTGAAAGTCTCCAGAGAAGGGGACTCCACACCCTCCCTGGGCAGCCTGTTCCAGTGCTCTGTCACCCTCACCGTAAAGAAGTTTTTTCTCATATTTGGTCAGAACTTCCTGTGTTCCAGCTTGTGCCCATTACCCCTCATTGTGTTACTGGGAACCACTGAAAAGAGCCTGGCTCCCTCCTCCTTAAACCCACCCTTTAGAGACTTGTAAACATTAATAAGGTCTACCCTCAGACTTCTCCAGTCTGAAGAGTCCCAGCTCTCTCAGCCTTTCCTCGTGAGGGAGATGCTCTAATCCCTCAGTCATCCTTGTTGCCCTGTACTGGACTCTCTCCAGTAGTTCCCTGTCTCTCTTGAACTGGGGAGCCCAGAACTGGACACAGTATTCCAGTTGTGGCCTCACCAGTGCAGAGTAGAGGAGGAGAATGACCTCCCTTGATTTGCTAGCCATGCTCTTCCCTATGCAGCCCAGAATTCCGTTGGCCACCTTGGCAACAAGGGCACATTGCTTGCTCATGGATAATTTACTGTCTACCAAGATCCCCAGATCCTTTTCTTCAGAACTGCTTTCCAGCAGGTCCATCCCTAACCTATACTGGTGCCTGACATTCTTCCTCCCCAACACTTCAGCTTGCAGTTCACTTATTAAGGAATTCATCATGTATAGTACAGGCTTGGCATATGATTTTAAACCTAGATTGTACTTCATACAGCGCAAGAAATAGAAAAAAGAAAAGCAAAAATTTTGATGTTCTTGTATGTTTCTCTAAGTTAGATTACTTGTTGCTCTTGAGCGTAAGTTAGACTTAGATCAGAAATTCCTTAGAAGTCCAGTTCCCTGCATATGGCTTCTTCTGTGATCATGTAATCTGCTTTCTTATGCATCTGGTGTCATTATTCCATAATTGGTCTTTCATAGGCTGTTCTTCCTCTTTACTGCATTTCTGTGACTCCTTACTGTCTCACAAAGGCTGCCGAATTATGAAGAAAGAAGTTCAAGAATAAGTGTTGCATTATAAATTATTTTCTATGTTAACTCAAACTGGCCTTATTTTGTAGCTTATTTCTTCTGCTGTAATTACAATTTAGCATAAACAGATGTTATTTTTCAAAAGTCTGTCTGGGTGGTGATCGACCTATTTGCGGATAAACATGCTGGTGCTGCGTCTCTCTTCTGTGCACAAAGGAACTCTAAACAGAACGAGGAAAGATTTAAGAATACTAACGGCTTAAAGAAACAAACTGGAATTTACAGGTTATACATAAGCCATTTCCTCAAAACAGTGTACTTTGTCTCCAGTTCATGTGTTTTGTAGGCCTATTGCTATTATTCCAAGGTATTACAACTTGACCCAAGAAATGAATAGGCTGTTATGAATCGTGCTATTACAAATACATTACTAAATAATATTGAAGAAACAAAAGAAGACTTGAGAAGGCACTTTGTCTCTGCCCATTCTCTGCAGCAGTGTATTTTAACAGGGCAAATTTCTATAATGGATTGAAGCAATATGAATTAGCTGAGAAAGACATTTCAACAGGTAATCTTTATTTACCTGTCGTGATTCTGTTTGTTAGCATACTAACAACTATGATAACAAATTGGTCTGTTTTATTTAATAATTCAGAAAGGATGCGTGTATTTTTGCTAGTATATTTTCTGCCTAATTTAATCAGATATTATGTGATTAGAAACAGGAAGTTAAAGTAATCATGCTAATTAACTGTTTTTTTCCATTTTCAAAATTGAAAGAATATGTAAATTAGAAGATAAACTTTCATATATTGCATGTCATTAGCAGTTGAACAGAGGCCCATTCTAAATGAAATTGTGCCAAGAAGTTATGGGAAAATACTATACTTACAAAGTCTGAAAAAATTTTTGTGAGTTTTTATGTGTGTATATATATGTTGAGATATCTGGGTGCGTAGAAAACATCATTCAGGTAGCTTATTTTATATATAGACGTGAATTTAATGAAAGTGCTCTTTGTAGGACAAGTTTTGAAACAGTATTTGGTTTCCATAAGCTTTTCTTTTGGGAATAGACATGGTTCATAGAGAAGAGTAACTGAATCAAACTTTCATCTTGATCTTAGGAAAAACCAAACCTTTTGTTTAGTTTCTGCTAATTTTTCTGCTAGTTTAGTTTCATTGCTGCTTTTGTCATTGCCACTGACATTCAGCAGCTCTGGGTACATAGGCAAACTTCTTCCAGTATCTAAAGTTATGCTTAGTTTGTATTAATGTTATTTAAACAAAATTTAGTAATGTGACTTTGATTTGACAACACTTGATTGCACAGATTTCTTCCTGAGAGGATAACTCTCTTTAGATTTATATATATATTTTTTTTGTTTTTAGAGATTAGTTTACTTTTACAGTGGAATTTGTCAAAATAGTGTTTTTACTTCATGGCTTTTATGATTTTAATGTTTTTGTAGTGTTAGAGGGTGAAAATTGACTAAACCAGGGAGATGATTGGTTTTTAAAAAAATTTTCTCTCTAAAGAAGAATTTTAAAACAGCAGATTAAGCTTTCCAACAAGTACCTAAACCCTATTTGTCTGATGGAGAAACTGAACAAGATATTGGGTTCATTGTTATGTGCCAGAAGTTGGACGGTGGTAGTTTTCTTCTCAAAGATTTTGCTTGTGTTTCTTAGGAAAGCATAATTTCTGCTGTCAGGGCAAAACTAAAGTGGGGTTTATAAATAGCACCAAAAATAGCAAAAAAAAAATCCAAAGTATAAATAACAAAACAAAGTTGCCTACTTTTTGTTGTAAAATTAATGCGTGTAATATGTTTTCTCTTGTGAAAGCATGTCCGGAGAAGAATTTGAGCACTGACAAAAATTTTTGGATGATGCTTTTCTTCATAATTATGTGATAATGTTAAAAAACCAAACAAACAAAAAATTGCCTATTTATTATTTTTACAGCATTGTCCATTCAGCCTAATGATGCCTTGATGTATAAATTTAGAGCTGATATTTGTGCTAAATTGGATTTCAATAAAGAAGCAGTAGAAGACTACAAACAAGCAATCAGCATTCAAGAACAGGATGATCCCATATGAAAAGATACCGGTTCTCGTACCACTTGGGTTCTATTTACAGATTTCTCAGACCTATAATCAAAAAAGTCTAACATGCAAGACAAATTTATAATTTTTCATTTTTATATATTCTGCACACATTTTATTCTCCTAAATAATATAATTAGTTTGATTGTGCAAAAATAATGAAAGTTATTTAAGAATGCAGTGTGTTTAGCCAATCAGATAGACAGTGACTGGACTTTTAGTTTTGTTCTGGTATGCTAAATTTTTGCATTTGCAGTATCACGTTACATTGTAATAATTCCTATGCTATTTTTATGATATTTGGGTTGAAAAAAAAATTATTATGGAAAGGAAATTCAGACTATCACAGCTAAGAGCAGTTAACTCAGTAAAGGATTTGACTCCATCCCTACTCTCCTTGACTATCCTCTTATTTTGTTTATGATGAGACTTCACACTTGCAAGATCTGTGATGATAAGGTTGACTGGATGCTTCATAGTTAGCATGTATAAAAGTTAATACAGGTTCAAAAATTTCTGGATTAAATTTTTGTTTATTCATGATTAGTGTCTCTGATGTTTAAAAATGAATGTTTATAGATATAAGCAAAAATTAGATTTTTTCTAGACATTTTAGGGTGTTGCATGTTAATATTTCTTTCTAGTATTATAAATTAGAGCATTACTTATTAGAATAGACATCTGTTTAAGTTTTATCTATTATCTATTCAAGTTTTTCTTAAAATTAAATTAAAATATGTGACCACAGGATGATCAAAACCCAATTATCTGCTTTTCTGTTTTCCAGTAATTTGAAAGAGTTATAGCTTTTAGAAGTATTAGTTTTACCACATTACAAGAAAAAAAAAATAATCTGGTAGACTGCAATGCAAAATAGGGAGAAATTCTTTGTGACAATTACAGAATTCAAGAATCAGAATAACTGTGTCAGATCTGATTAAATCATTGTGGCTACGTGTTTCTGTAAACAGTTTTACTCTTCAGAGGTTTTGCTTTTGTGCCTTTAATATTGACTGTTATGTTATTAAAGCTAAGTTTGTGAAATCCAAGGTGACTGAATAATTATTTACTTCTTTTTCCCTCATTCTTTTTTCTTATTTATTTACCTTATTTATTTTTGCAGTATCATCACCAACCCACGTGGATCAAGTGTAATGTACAAAGTATAAATCTATGTGTGTCTGTATTTCCTTGCATGATAATCATGGTTGTTGATGTAAATTGGGGAATTATTTACCTACTTTCCTGCCTGCACACGAAGTCGAAGTTTGCTTGCAAGACGGTGTTGGGGGTATTTTTGTTCCCTTTCTCTTTCTCCACATGCCTCTTTCAGTGCTCTTTATTATTATCTGAAGTATTTTTTATTGATGAAATTGCTAAATTATGCATGATCCTATGGCTTTTTCCTTTCTTTGACATCTTTATGAATTACCTGCTGATGGGTTGTGAGATAGTGGTACCCTCATCATGTATAGTGCATCATCAAACTTAAATCAGAATGAAGAGAGGTCAAACCTTTCCCTTGTATCCTTTCCTTGTGATGTTCGCTGTAGATTTTCTTTGGTTTAAGCTCTCTTGAACATCAAACAGGAATGGACACTTAAAAGATTTTTATCTTCACATTTAAAAACTGAAACCAGATGCAATTACTTATGATTAACTATTGATAGAGTGACTTAAATAATATTGTAATTTGTCTTCTGCTTTTATTTTATTTTTCTGGATGCAGTAGATCTATTTTTTTAATCCTTAAAAACTGAATATTTATTAATTCTATGGCTCGCTGAGTGGAGTTAAAATTTTTGGAGCTTTTTGTTGATTACACAATCCTTCAGAAATGGCTGGTGTCCCATTGTGTTTCCTATTTCATCATTTAGCGTCACTCTCATTCACAATTCAGGGACCATGTTAGATGCTTTTTAAAGAAAATGGGAAGGGAATGGAGAATTTATTTACACAACAGAACATGAAAATTTCGAGTTGCATGATCAAAACTTACTGCATTCTTTGAAAAATAGATTATCAGCTCCTTTTTTTTCTTCAAATCTCTCTTTTAAATTTCCTTTCTGACCTAAAAGAGATTTTATATTGTCTAAAGGTTTTTAAATGTAGGTGGAAATATTTTCTATAATAGCACTTCTTTCATGTCAATTTTAAAAAAATTAATTATAGAGTCATTAGTGATCCTAAGAATCACCATTCCTCTAATAAATTGCAATTGTATTTTGCAGGCTGAACAGTAGCACTTGAACTTCCCTGTTGGGAGGGACTATGATAGATTTGTGGCATTCTGAATTTTACCCAACCCAGTATGGGACAGGTGTTAAACTCTGAGGTTACTTCCATTGCTAATAATAGATCCAGTAAATTTTCATACTGGAGATTATCAAAGTGATTTCGCCTCATAAATGCAGTTTAAGAGAAGCTCTTGTCCCTTGCTGTGCGATGGTATTAGTTCTATTTTAATTTAAAATCTGATAATCTGATCTTTATTTTTACTGCATTTATTTCCTTTCATTCTCTTTTTCTAGAAAATCCTTTTGATAGACAACAGTTTAAAAAAAAACAGAGTTACTAAGGAACGTCAGTGGCATTCAGGTTTTTCCTGCCTCTTCAAAATACTGATAATACATGCATTAGGGGAAACAGATGATACTGTTTGAGTAATAGAGAATGCAGTAGGTGACTTGTTATTAAAAATGAACCAAAGCAAATATTTTCATATGAAGCCCAATAAAGGAATAGGAAGTTATGAATAATCTTTCACAGGATAGTAAGTTACATACATATGTCTATCAACTGAACGTTAGAGCATTTTCTTTCAATATTTTATAATTTAGACTTTTTGGATGGGTTACACCACCAAAGTGATGATGAAGCAGATCTTTTGTTACCTCCATTGAAAAGCAAAGGAAAGTGGTAGTTTTTGAAACAAAGTGGTTTATAAACAAACTGGTTTATTGATAAGTTTGGGGAAGTTGTTTTGGTTTTTGTAGTTGTTTTGCAGCAGAACTTTGCCTAAAGTTTTGCCTTAGTTTTTATCAGACTAAATCTAATTTACTTACAATTCAAGTCCCAAATACATTTGCATATCAGTAGTATATCTCTAGTTTAATAATCCAGTTTGATTGACAACCAATGGCAGTCAGGTGGGTAGCCTGTGACAGAAAACTAAGGGACTTAAATTTTGCAGTTTGCTATTTCACAAATTGTAAATGACAAATGCCAGTGATTTTCCCATGTCTTCAAGATACCCACCTTTGTAAAATAAGTAGTTAAAATTTACTTCTAAAATCATTGCTGGAAAATATTTATGTTCTCGTTGGAGTTAGTGTAAGCAAGATGTACCTAGCTGTTTGTAGTTTACAGAGTGGGACGATAATAAAGGTGATATTAAAGTGACAAACTGAAAACTTCAATGAGTAAATAAAACAGAACAGAAGGAAATGAAGAAGTGATGTTCTCAGCTGAATTCCAACATCAGCCGCTCTGCTGAGTTCCAGGTAGTTTGGGTGTACGGGTGGGGTTGTTCTCAACTGAGAAGCAGAGCTTTGGGACAGGATACGTGATAAAAAATGCAGGTCCTTCCCAACAGGCCACTTATACCAGAAATGCAGTCATTTCAGAATATAAATTTGTAGCTGGTGACTGTATGTCTGAGATAGCAGATTGACAAGATTGCTGGACAAGATTGCCGTAACAATGAAAGTGGAAAATGCGTGAAAGTGAACCAAGCTCTGCACTGCTATAGTAGAAAACAAGCCTTGCAGGAAAGACGCTACTCTTTAGAAGAAAACCTGGAAGTTTTAAAACATAGTTTGGGAAACCTCTTTGTCAAAATGTAATTAATGCAAGTGGTCTGTCATTGTATCTGAGCTTTTAGTGTTTTCAGTTTACTTTTCTTTGGCCTGAAAGAATGCAGTAAGTTATAATGCACTGCTGGCTTTGTTCATCTAGGTGGGGGAAGACTGGCAACTCCATTGTGTAGAGAAGTATAATCTTATGGTTGCTGCTATGGAATTCTCACTAGAGTGTAGTTTCAGAGCTGAGCAATAAGGTTTTAGTCTTGCCTTTGGAGGTGTGCATGTGAAAGTGAATTTTCTATTTGTGCGGTTAGGGAGATGAATCAAATCTTAGTTTCTGTATTATTTTTATCTTAACAGTTTCTCCTTAAGAAACATAGCTCAGAAACATATTTTGTTTTGAAGACTGTGACAAATGATAGCAGATTTGTCGTTTTCAACAAATTAAATCAAAATCAATACACCCTAGTTGAAGGAAATAAGAAAGCTGCGAGTGGAAATAAGAAAACTGTGGGTAATGTGCTCCTAATGTCAGTGATAAATATGCCCCTTTTTTCCACATTATTTATGTGTATGCTGCACCTGTACTGTATTTTATAAGGCTGAGCTGAAGCCAAGTTCCAGTTCAACCTTAAACATGCCTGAATTTTGTATGAGCACACTGGGAGGAGTAGGATGCAGGACAGTGCATACAGACATTACTGAGCAAAGGCTGCCTGTGACTCAACACAAAAGATATTTCTTACTATGGAACACTTTGACGGCCTTCTTTTTGTAACACTGTCTGCATCCCATTGCCATGGGGGCCGACGGAACACCAGATGGTGTAGGCTGGTATGGTGAGCCCTTTGTTGAGCTATGGTATACCTGAGTCGTCTACTATGCTTAAAGTAGAAAGAATATGAGCTCAGGTTACCTCTTATGTCTTCCATTCCACCCCAACCCAAGCCTCAAGCCAGTGCTTGAGCATGGGTTTATGTAGACAAAAATCGCATTTGGGTTTAAGTTGGCAACGGACCAAACCTTGAAAAGCAATAGAGATGCAACCGGAGACATTTAGGTATATCAGGAAAAACACTATACTGGAATAAATGTGTTTGCAAAATATGCTCTGGAAAAGTCAATGTGAATAAAGGTGTTGTTTTAAGTAAGCTTATTCAAAAGACGACTGTTTTACAGAGCGTGGCTTTAAGTAAGACCACCAGAAGATGGCAGTCTGCAATCTTGAGAGGAGCAGCTCTACTCCTACCAAACCGGCTACAGCAGCAGCCTCTGCCTCTGAAAACTGTTGTGAGAAGGTATTAGGGTAGCTGGTGTTTTCTGATGCCTCTGGTTTAATTAACAGTATCGTTCTCTCGCTTCCTTTTTGATATGCTATAAACAATTCTTTTATAATAAAATGATAAGTGAGATTATCATACCGCACAAGCACTTATGTAATGTAAAACTGTAATATTATAATGTAAACATTTGTGTATATGAACATGTGCACAAGCACACCCCCATATATATGTATACACACATGTGCACAAGCACACCCCCATATATATGTATACACACATGCAACAATACAACCAATAAGTAGCACAAGCCCTGAATAGCAGCTCTTTTCCTGTCCTGATTTTTTTCTTTCCTGATTTTGAGGTACTTTTCTACAAAATGAGGCATTCAGGAAAGGAAGGCAAACAGAGTAGAACCTTTTAACTGCTCCCAGCAGTTATATTTTACAGCATGTTTCTTTTTATTCACTCTACCAAGTCAGTAAATTCTTTTTGTTGCAGAAGAAAAAGGCTTATCATTGCTATCTGTTGGAATTCAAAAAGAAAAGCTAAAAAGTGGCCACACCTGGCTTCATGAAACATTCCTCCTCCCTGGTCTTTTTTTTTGCTCTATTCTCAAAATGGACACAATGCTTTGTTTGCAGAGAGTGAAAAAGGCAAAGTGCTTTCACTCTGAGGAAAAAAACCCCCAGACCCTGAGCGCAAAGAGTAGCACACAGAGGTTGTGACCTTGCAGAGCAGGTCTTTGTCAGCTCCAGTAAAAGGAAAGCGGGCAGCAGGCATTATCAGAGCTGCAAGCCCGCTTTCCCTGCTGTTGAGACTCTTAATTGAATTGCAGTCTTCTATTTTTTTAGTCACTAGATGTATATATGCATGTAATGGTCATTAAAATCCTAATTCAGAATTCACTAAATTCTATGAAAGGAGCTGGGTTTTGAGTCAAAGGTATAGAAGAATGACAAATACTCTCTCCCTTGCCATTGCTTTTTCCCATGCTTATGAAAACTGGACTAGTGTGACTGACCTGTTACTGGAAAAGCTGGTGGTGTTTATCAGCTTTTCCTGGTCTGTTTGACAGTGGTGCAGTGTGACAAAGGGCTTATTCACCGTTCCTAAAATGTAAATTTATAACATATGAACAACTTTGCAGTGAAGTGTTTTTTTTTTTTTTTCCAACTAGTATGTGCAGCTTCCTTTCGTGGTCTCATCAGTGTCCTGTTTACTAGGGCTGTTCTCGTGGGGCGGTAACATGAAACACAAAAATGCACTGGAGACTCCTGTGCTGTTTCACTTGAGAGTAACTTGCCCAAGTAGAGCTGTGTGGTATAGACGAGCTCTCTGTCTACAGATGGCATTGTCTCTCCTATTTTTTAAAGAGAAATGTATGGTATAAAGGGAGGGAAAACATGTCTCAAGGGAATGGCAGAGCAGAGTTCTGCTCCTCTTGGTTGTCCCTCTTCCCCAAAAACATCAGGTGGCTATGGATGTTGGAGAGATACTCAAAGTTCTTCGGGTAGGGATGAACCTTTTTCTTGTCCTCACTGCAGAGACCATGAGACATTTCTTCCTGAGATGATGCACATGGAGATCCCTTGTACTTGACACGTTGATACCTTTCTTTTCTCTCACAGCACCTAAAAGAGAAGGGAATGGCCCAAGGGACCATGGTCCCTGCAGCCAGACTGTCCTCAGGGAGAGGGGCTGCCTGGAGGAGAGGAGGACACCGGCTCGCAGGGGTGCCACAAACCCTGTCCCAGCTCTAGGAGGAGTGCTTGCTGATCAAGGGCAGGGCTGGGGGAGGCTTATGTCTTTTCCTTGCTGCTTTTGCAGGAAGCCGTCTTGGGAGGAGGAGGAAGCACTGCAGCAAGCATACGTCCAGGCTACGATGCCAGCTGGTGCCTGTACTGGGGAGGCAGGGAGCAGTGGGAAGAGGACCGGTAAGTTTCCAAAAGAGCAATTGCCCACATGCTTGGTGGAGTTGAATGCCTGGGCTAGGTCTGCCCAGGTCTCTGAAAGCCTTGCAAAGAGGTGGAGGCAAGGTGTTGAGGGGGGGACAGAGCTTTCCTAGGAGAACACTGAGATTACAGTGGAGGAGGGATGCCCCGGATCTGATGGCACTGACCAAGGGCTTCTCCAAGAGGAGGAGGAGGGGGCTCTGCCCAGGCCCGTTCATCTCAGCATAAGGCTCCAGGAGTCACAGCCCATACAGCTGGCTATGAAGACCTCTGGCAATGATGCTGATAGCCAGCCCTGGCACATGTCCTGATCCTGTTGGCTCCCAGGAGGCTGCATGATCTGAGCCAGAGGTGAGAGCTGATGTCCTGGGAGCTGCAGCCTGTGGATGACAAAGGGAGAGCAGATTGCTAGTGCCCGAGTGGCTGCATGTGGCCCTGGCACCTGGGTGGGGAACAGGGCTTGGGTTAATTCTGCTGGGCTCTGGCACATCAGTTTGCTCCTGGGCTGTCCTGGGACAAGCTTGAGTGCCAGGAAAAGCCCTTGAGGATGGAGCAGAGTGAGCCCCTGTTCCCTGTTCGCCCTCCTCCAGCTCACTCAGGTGCTGCACAGAGCTTGGTGGGGCAAGGAGGCTGGGGAGGGCTGGGGAAGTTGAGGACAGGGAGAGAGTGGGAGCCAGGGAGGCTGGGGGCGCTGGAGGGAGCCTTGCTTCAGGCCAGAGTGTGGGACTAGAGTTGGCCTCGTGAGGGCATTTCAGCAGGGGTGGTATGTGCGGTGGGGTGGATTGGCACTGGCTGTGATGGCAAAGCCCCAAGGGCTGTGCAGAGGCACTTTAACTTGTGAACCCCAGGGACACCCTTCCCCAGCCAGCCTCATCTCCTGCTCATTGCAGCCCTGTGGATTTCCTCGAGGAGGTCTTCCCAGGCTCCACAAGAGGTGCTGGAGTCACCCCATGCTCCTGCTTTTTCCCCAGGGTTGGCAGAGGAGCTGTCGGCACCAATCCACAGTGTGGCTGCCATGAGGAGGAAGGCCCCCAAGTCAAAGGAGCAGACCATGGAGGTGCTTCGGGAGGAGGATAACATATGCATCATCTTCATGAAGCTGGTGGAGAACAAGACATCCTAAACAACCATGGTGTGCCCCTTCTGCAAGCATACCTGCTTCCCACTGTGGCTGCGTCCAGGTAGGAGTCCCTTCCCTCTCCTACCTCTCATGGATGTGGTGTGCCCTGCAGCCATGCCCTGCTCACACTGTTATACTCTCTTCTGCAGGGAAAAGCTCTCCAGGTAGGGATGAGCCCTTTTGCCCTGTCCCCAGTGCAAGGAGATATTTCTTCACAAGATGATGCACGTGAATATTATCATACCTGGCATGTAGGTTCCTTTCTCCCTCCCGCGATGCCTAAAGGGGAGGAGAATGGCCCAAGGGCTGTGCCAGGCTGGACCATGGTCACTCCAGACCAGCTGTCCCTTGAGCTCCTATTGTCAAGGCCTTGATGGCACCTCGAGGTCTTACTGCCCCGGGGTCCTCCTGATACAGACAGCCATAACAGCGGCCTGGTTAAAAGGGGAACATTACTGAATAGAAGAAATAGATGCATTCCTCATCCCTGTCTCTAGTTACGATCCTTTTGGTATGGTCTTCCTCCATCCTAACTGGATAAACCAGTAATACAATAAGCGATAAAGCATTTAAAAAATTATCTTTCAGGTTGATGCTGTTTCTTTTAAAATCCATACAGAAAACAGTAGACATGTTTAGTGTAGCTCATTTAGTTGCATTTTCCCAGACTTTGTAACTGACTTTTTTCCTCATAAAGCTTGATGAGAAATTCTTCTAACATCTGCTTTATCTATTGAACATTGCCTTTACTGGGTGGCTTGCTCACTGTGAGATAAATTTCAATTTCTTGTTTGCAGAAATGAAACTCAGAATACATTTTTCCATGACTTCAACAGCGTTCTTATTTTATGGAATTATGGCAGCAAATGTGTAATATTAACTGCAGCTGTAGGAGGTGTTGTCCTGCATAAGCTTCATGTTCTGCATAATCTTCATAACCAGTCTCCATTAGGACAGAGTTGAAAAGTATAAAGAAACTATTTGTACTTACTTAAAAAACACAAATGGTATCTTATTTGTATTTGTGCTTTTTAAACTTTTTGTGATTTAATGAGAAATCCATACGCTAGTCTTTAAATAACCAGTTATCTCAGAGAACTGGAAATCATTTAGCTAGACGCTTACCAAATGGTACTTTAATTCTAATTAAAGCTATTCAGAAGCTATGAAGTAAAGAAAGAAAACCTGCATCATTGAAGACTAGCTCTTTAGTAACTAAATTGTGTATCAAGCAGAACAAATGTGATAAGGTAGTCTCAATAGGGAGATAATTAGCACAAGAACCATTAGCCTTGTTTTCTAATAATAGCATTATCTAATACTGCCTCCTTCTCTGCTGGTTGTTTTCATGAGCTCACAGGGAAAAAGCACATTTTATTTTCCAGCAATATCGAAAACTTGCTGACTCCCCTAATCTCATTAAGTATTACAGTGTTTATTTCTGTATCAAGGGACACCACAAATAGTCTGGCAGATTTTAAAATGTAAATCTGAAACTTATGGTGCGTGTATTAAAAAAAAAGTAAATGGCACATCTATATAAGAAAAGGGCAGGAGACAGAGGATTGGAGATATAAATCCAAGCAAGGTGAGTATGACTGTGCTGTATTTATGCAGTCAGCTTTTTTTAGCTGTTGGTCTCCAACTCAGGATGAGGTTCTCGGTCCCATGGCTTTGCAGACGTTTGTGTAAAAAGGGATGGGTCAGTGCAAAGGGGACCTAGCAGCCCCCTAAGGAGAGGTTGTCCTTTGCAGCAGATGTTGTAGCTGTTGCAGGTAACTGTCTTCTGAAGGCTTACAAGGACTGCAACTTTTGGTGTAGCTGCTGTGCTAAGACAGGGCTGGAGGTGGTTGCAGCATCATAGATGAGGCTGTGGTCTGCAGCACTGCTGAGACCCCAATGACACTGTGCCACTACCTTGTTCCCAGGGGTTACTGTGGTACTGATGGCTTTTAACACCTCAGTTGTACCTTACCATCTTTGTCTGACAAACTGCAAACTGTTTTTTCTCTCTTTGCTGACGTTATCTGGGATTTGGGAGTGTGAGCGTCTGCAATGTTGAGCTGTACCCATCCAGTTGCATTCATAAAGGAACTACAGTTAGGCAGTATTTCAGCACTTGAAATCTTGAACCCTTAGTACTTGTCTTAGCATCCCTTCTCTGTGAAACACTTCAGAGTGTGTTCTGGGAGAACATCTCTCCGTTCCTGGACCGTGTGCAGAAGTGCTCTTAACCTGAACAAAAGCACTTCTGGCATGGCATTCTCCACGTGGCAGCTCAGAGAGTCTCCCTCAGGTAGAAGGGAGGCACAGAGCTAAATAAAGATTTGTTCCAGTTGCTGTTGACCATATAACTCTTATTTTGAGAAAGGCAAGTGAATGCAAATGAAAGAACACAAGTAGCTTGCTGTCTTGAAGAGGCAATAACATGTCTCTGGTGAGACTGTGCAGGCTGTGTGCAGAAATGCTGGGTTACGTCAGGTGTACTGATTTGACTGTTCAAAACAAGGTTGGAAACTGAATGGTGGAGCTGGGTAGACTAGCAGAATGAAAATGAAACATGATCAATATGGCTGATTTATGTACTAAGATATACAGGCCAGTGGGGTAAATCAGGTCTGTCCAGATGCAGGGGGCTATCTCTTCCCCAAACTTGGCTATAATAGTTATATACACACTCTCTTTCTCTTTCCTCTGCATTTTTGTTCTGTTTCGATTTCTCTGGTACTGGTTATACTATAGCGAAGTGTAGAATAACATACTCTCACTGCATTCAAAAGTATTGAGGTGGTCTGAAATATTGCAGAAATAAAGCTAGACCTAGATAGATGAAGAGAGGATGGCTATTTTAGCAACACTGGCCGTATTTTCTGTCAGTTGCCAGGAACTGGGATGACATGGAGAGCAGCCAGCTTAGTCCAGCCAGGGGGTTTGTGGCAACTGCAGCTCCCTAGCTCTGGTTATTAGTCCCTCCTCTAAGTTCTGGAAAATAACAACAGATGGATTACTTGTTTAGAACAAACAAGGCAGCCAAGAGCAGCTCAGAGCCAACTGTGCTGATATCCCAATCCTTCCCTAATGATCCATTAGTCCAGCTACTGATGTGACTCCGTGTTGTCAAGTAGGAATGACAAAACACAGTCCAACATGAATGGTGAAGCTTTCCTGCCTTCTGTTCTGGGAAACAGTTGCCAAGATTTCCCAAAACAATTTTTCTTTAAACAAAATATAATTAAAAAATTAAACTATTGAGCTTAAAATGGGAATTTCCTGCATATTCTCTGAGAAAGAAGGAAACAAGGATAGTTCAAAATGTGACAGCAAAAGCAGGTTGAAATTAATTTCTCAAAAGTATCTGAAAGGATTAGAGGGCTAATTCTCATTTCCAAAAGCAATGTACACATTTATGGACTTTAAACTATTCCAGGTGGGGACTATCTGTGTATTTAGGTGTCTATATAAATCTGAAAATCAGGGGTGTAAGCTGCTTCCCAATTTACTTTCATTTAAAGACAGCATGATTAGCCTTAATCAGAAATTTTTGGACAGAAGGTTTTTCTGTCAAAAATGTTGTTTTTGTTAACCTCAGACATTTTGTGGAAGCATGCCCATGTCAGTGAATTCTTGTTTAGACAAAAGCCCAGCAAAATAAAACAATTCATTTGCATTCTATTTTGATGTTTACAGAACAGAATACTTTGACTTTGCTTTGAAACAGCCCTTTTCTGTTTTGAGAAGTTGTGGTTTACTTTATTCCAAAAGTTGAAAGGAGTTTAAATGAGGTAATAACATTTTAATTACTTTAATATAAAATCTTAGTCCATTGAAAACAAAATTTCATTTGGAAAACCACTTCTGAAGGGTGTTTAAGTTCCCTGTTTGCTCTTGGAACTGTAGAAAGCTTTCAGATTAATTTGATTTTCTGTAAAACCAAAAAGTCTAGTTCTCCTATCAATTAATGTGGGACTATTTTATTTTGAAAATTTTACTGAAACTTGTGATTTTTCTTGTGCCATATTGCCAGTAAGTGAGGAATGCTTTAGTTTTCTTGGCTCGATATTCTGAATATGTTTGTGTGTGTGTGTGTGCTTGGAGTTATATCTGGAATGTATTAGTAATTTTTAGAAGTAAATGACCTCAGCATTTCTGTTTTCCTGTGACTATTTTGTTTTACTGCAACAGAACATAGCTGTGGTGAAAGAGAGAAATTAAAGCAAAACACTGCCTGAAGTTTGAGAAAGTTCCTTCCTTTTCCCCCTTCTCATCCTTATACTTCAGTTCTCCAGGCATGTGATCCAGATGGTTCTCTTCAGATTCAAGCATGAGCTGAAATTCTAAGCTAACTAAGAAAATTAACTATAATGAGTAAGAAAAAAATTCCTAATTGAGTTTGTCTGGAAAAAAAAAAAGATACAGTGACAAGAAGAAATAAAACAGTAAGAATCTCATTTCATAGGGGGAAATATCTAAAACTAATTACGTTGTGACAAACCCATTGGTTTTTTATGTTGATGAAAATATTTTTATTTATGGACATTAGCAAATAAAACATCTTCAGAATCTAGCATGGTTATTTTCCCTGGTAATTGAATTTTGCATGCATTTCTTCAGCTGCAGTTGGTATTAAGATTTGATTAAGTTCATCAGCACTGAGCAAATTAAAGCCTTTATGTAGCTTTCATTTCTTGAATGCAAGATATTTTCATGGAAATTAATGAAAGTCTAAGATCAATACATTCATAAATGACAACTGCAAAAAAAGACCAATGTCATTGCATGCACGTAGGTTGCACTGAAGGCTGATGTTTGCATCCCATCATTTTATGCCATAATTTAGTATGATTCCTAATGAGGAGATAATGCGTTCAGCTCTGGAAACAACCAAGGGAAGGATTGCCACTTTATTCTTCCCCTTCTGATGGCCGGCATTAAGGTGTTTGTATGTGTGCTGTAAAAGGGAGTAAATCTATAGTACTGTCACAGTGAATACTCAGGTGTTTCAGCTGTAAGGAAAACTGGGGAACTGGCAAACACAATGGAAGTAAGATGTCAGATGTGTAAAAATGGCCATACAGAAGTCAGCTGTTTGATAAACCAATGCAGACAAAGAGCACGAATATAAAAGTTCTCATAAAAAGTTCCATGTGTGTATTTACTTAGGAGAGTTACTGGAACAAACACAAATGGCCAACTCAGGCCCACCTGAGTCAAGCAAATAAACCCTCCTACAACAGTGGTGTCCCAACAGATTGGTTCAGATCCAATGCAATGTGAGCTGTGCTAGATGTAGGCTGGCTCCTGTACAGCCATATCAAGTATCTCCTTTTTCTCTGTTCCTCCATGCTCTCAAAGAGAAGTGTGAAGGCAGAGGAAGCAACAAACACAAGCTGGATCTTTGCACTGTTGTGTCAACTCTTGGACCCACAGCTGCAAGGGAGAAAGTTGTCAGGGAGGCTTTCGAAACCACCACCTGAGAGATGACATGGCTGATGTTAGAAATCCCAGCTGACCTCAGTCACCCCATGCAGAGCCTCCACTCACTGTGCTTCCCGGCACTTTTGGTGGTAAGAATGGAGTGCAGAAGTCTGCATAAAGTGCCTGGAGTCCCCACTGGTTTTGCCTCGTGCAAAGGGATCTGAGTCTACTGTGGAAGCAGCAAGGTGTGTTTGCAAAACAGCGTGCCTGAATTAAGCTTCACTCACCTAAACTGGTTCATTTCCAAGGTGGTTTCCAAGGCTGCTTAAAAAAGATACCATCCCTCCTTACCCTGTGTGCATTGGAAGCATTCATAACTTTGCCAGTAGAAGTAAATGGTGGGAGCACTTCATCTGCTACTTCAGGTAAACGTAGTCATTTCAGCTATACCATTCTTACTTGTCCAGCTTAAGGGTGGCACACCATGTCCCCTTTTCAAACAGAGCTGAGGAGATATGATGGTGAGGGCAGGAATGGTTTAATCCAGGTTGGATGGATCTGGATGATGCATGAGCATAGCATGGTCTGGCCATGCTATGAAACCAGAAATGATAATAAAAATTAGATCCTGAGCTAGATCAGCTGAGGCAGTAAGGGTAGCTTGGCTGTTCTGACAGAAAGCACTTCTTGATTATTCAGCTTATTTGATCTTCATATTTATTGTTCTTGGAAATTTAAACCACACTATATTAGACATAGAGGATGTTAAGTAGTCTTCTAATCAAATAACAGTTTTTGTAAATGATGTTATGTAAAATGAGAGGTCATTTTTTAACCTTTCCCTTAGAATAAAATAAGGCATTATCATTTTTATGTGCAGCTCTGTGTATATTATGCATTCTGTATAATGATTGTCAAGGGTGAGTTTTTCAAAGCCATTTAGGAGGCATTAATTTTGATGAGTGAGTATCTTTTGCCCTAGATAGCTGTTCAAATCTGTCAGGTCCCTTTTAGATGCTATAGACTTTGTGAGGGGCAGAATCAACAGTGCTTTAGTGATCAGCAGGGATTTTTCTTCCTCTAGTAAACTGAGTGCAGACACTGGATGTTGGAGGTGATATCAGAATGATTTAAATTTTTCTCTGCCATGGACATGGTTTAGAAGTGGTTTTTTGTCCGGGTAGGTTAATGGTTGGACTTGATGATCTTAAAGGTCCCTTCCAACCTCGTTGATTCTATGATTCTATTCCATTCTTTCTAACATTCACTTTTAATTTCATTGTAGATCTATAATATTACCATTTCTGGGTGGCCTGACTGTTCATGACTAGTGACATGAAGATTCATGGCAAAAGTACCTCTGCAGCAAGTTTTATAAATATTTTAATTTCCCAAGTGTTAATTTTTTCAAGTAACTATGAATGTCCATGGATAACTTTAAAAAGGCTCAGAGCAGAAACAATACCAGATAATAAGCTTATTTTAGGTTCCTCTTTACAAAATAACTCATCAAATAACATAACATGGCAATTATCTTTCAGATGTTTAACATAATAACGTAAAATAAATCAGCTTCAAGTCTCTTTTTCTCAAGTTTGTAAAAATATTTTCAGACAGTCCTTTCAGTAAGTACTATTTAATATTCAATGCTTATATGCTAGGAAAAAAAAAGTGTATTTTCACAATTTCCATACCCATTCTTAAATCCCCCTTATTTGCACATACACATGGTACGTTTATTCTGTGAATGGCTTTCACAAAAGATTAAGAAAGATGTTTCTCCAACAATACCTAATTAGCTTTTGCAAATATATCAAACTAACTCCTTTGTTCTCTGCTAGTTCCACTAACATAAGGGGGTGTTTTCCAGTGTAATGACAGAGCTACCATTTCTAGACTGGAAGTTTCTTGGAAGTGTGAAACTGTCTGGATGACTCAAAAAGGGCAGGCATGCAAAACCTTAGCACAGGTTCTAATTAATGAATTTACCTAAGCATTTATCTATTTGTGCTCTTCCTTTCACAGGATTTTCAGGTATTTTGCATTCCCTATGCTCATACCATGAGATGTAGCAAAAATTCCTTCTGTAGCTAATTTCTGTTTCTCATTAAGCTTGTTGCATTACCTAACAACTTCTTAAATATTAGTGAGGATTTTGAGACATTGGCTAGTGCACTAATTAGATGGAAATTGGAGGCATTATCAATTAATAATTCTGCCACAAACAGTGTTTGGGGCGTTACTAATTTAGAAGAGCCTCAGAATCTCTTATATGTAGCCTTTCAATGAGAGAGTTATTGCCTTTGCAGAGAACAAAAACAACCTTAGGGAAGTGCAGTAGTATACACAATTAAATAAACATGTGATTTATGTACTGTACAAAATGAAACTTTGTCTTTGGAGGCTGAATGTGGTATCCTTCCAAATCTGAGTTTTAAGACGTTACAAGGAGACACAAAGTAACCCACTTCCTTTGAAATGTTTCTGTCCTTTAAAATTTCATTAAGACCTTATGGCATATTTTGTAGCTAAGGTACTCTGTAGCTGATCATTTGTTGATTATCGCTGCTCTTCTGATGCAAAGCTTGCATATATTATAGCTAGACAGGGTCAAATATCAGAATGATTTATCAAAACTCGGCAAACTTTGAGAGTTTTGTTTCTGCCCCTTTTTTTTTTTCAGTCTAATAAACAAAGCAGGGGTCACGTTCCCATTCAAATACTATGTGCAGATTTAAGTATGGCAGTGACCTGGAGAATCACTCTGCCTGGGAAAAAAAGGGAGAGAACCTTTATATCATGTCTTGTTCTTAACTGAATCCAGAGGGTTACTGGGTTAAATTCTGTGTCTCAGTGTCACTTTCTTTCCCTCTGTAAATACAGACTTGTCAAGTCTTGGGCAGTCTGTGTGAAATGCGTGCCACACACTCCTTATCCCTTCCCCTGTCAGGTGTTTTCCCTGTCGGTACAGAGTGTCCCTGTGCAGTAGTCCCAGTGCCAGATGCACCTGGTTGGAAGCCGGCTCTCTGCGCCCGATGGAGGAGAGCGCAGAGTAGCTGTCTTGGAGAAGGAGAGCCATTGCTGAAGGCCTCCCTCTCTGGAGAGCCTCTCCAGAAGGCTCCTGCTCCAGCAAAAGTCTTCAGTCATGGCCCCATGGTAGTCACAGGAATAATATCAGGATAAATATTTAAAACAGGCTGTAAAGGTTATGTTACCAGTCATTGTAAAAGTGCTTGTGAAAATGTGTGAGCTAATTTTCCCTTAGAGTGTAAACTTTTGGGACATAGATTTCTCTTTTCTGTATGCTTATAGAAAAAGCATATAGGGAGCCTGCTGCAACTACTGCCTGGCTTTAAAAGCTGCAGTAATGCAAACAGTAATAATAATAATTGTCTAAAAGAAAAGATTTGATGAAAATGTTTGTTCATAGTGTATGTTGTAGGAATAATTACTGTTTTGTTTTTATATGGAATTGCTCACTAGGTGTCCTCACAGGATCAGAACTCCTTGAATAATTTTTATAAGAGAGTTTGGAAATGGTTATATTTGCCCAATCCTGAATGATTATGAGCTATAAAGGGAAACTGATGATGTATATCTGTCTCTGACTCAACTGGGAGATGAAGACGGACAGATGGAGATGGCCAACTTCAGATTTAAAATGGTTACAGTTTTTCTTGGCTTTGTACAGAACCCATACAGGATATTGAGCTAATATAAATAATGTTAATATATAAGTAGAAGTTAATGTAATCACCCTTTGACAGGAGGGAAAGAAGTCTGGAGTAATTAAAAATACACAAGCAAGACTTAATCAAGAATTTGAAAGCCTTACTGTTCCATGAACATACGTCAGATAATCATGTAGAATACAAGACTGATGGTTGTCCCAAATTAAACTTGTTAGTTCTCCAGGAAAGTGTTTTATGTTCCTCAGAGTTAAGTGCAATAGATTTACTCGATATTGAATCTGTATATCCGTCTCTTTTAATTATTGATCATTTGCCATCAGTATAACTAGAACAACTGCCACTATGAAGCAACCTGTCTTTATTTTATGTCATTAGTTATCATTCTTGGGAGGCTAGTAACTGTCTTTTCTAAGCTAGCTTGCTGACATAGATTTTTCAATTATCACACCAAAACTGACCATGCTGTCAGTTAATTTAACCTCCTCTATAACATAGGCTATAGAAGTTCAATAAAAAAATATAAGCAGTCATGGGCAGTTACAACTGCACATCTGAAGGTGCTGCTTTTGGAAAGCGTGGAACGTATCTCAGGCAGATTTTCGGCTCCAGCATGTTGCAGCCAGCTAAAGACTGATTTAATCTGTTATACAGATTCTTTTTTCTAAACAGATCTAAACAGATCCTTTTTTCCTGCACAGGACCTAGGAAAAGGGTTGCTATGGAGCTGGTAGACTGGCTCAGCACTCAACAAATTAACACATTTTTTCCATTTTATTTGCATTTCTAAAATGGACCTGAACTGTGCTTCAAGCGAGGGCTTTTTATTGGTGATCATCTACCCATAATAGAGCGAGTAGTAGTGCAGTAGAATTGCCTTTACTCATGTCCTTAATTATTTAAACCGATCAAATTATTTTGACAGTTACACACTACAAGTGTTATTAGTAAAACATAACAAACAAGCATCTTTTAATGGAACAGAACTATTATTTGACATAGTAGAGTAGCAAATCAATTTGGCCTTCAATAGATGTAACTAGATCAAAGATGGTTTTGGCCTGGAAAAAAGACAGAAATTGAGGGAAAACATAAATAAGCAGGGATTTTGAAACTCAGTAAACAAATCCAGCTCAGAGTAGTGAAAAACTAATACTTTATTGGGAGATAAGCTATCAGATAAACTTAGCATGTGAACTACTTTGAGATAATATCTTGTGTATAACCAGCAATGAACAGCAAGTGCTTGAATTGCTCTGCATTCTCACAGTGACTTGCTGATCTCCCCTGAAACACCTTGGTCAAGAAGCGATAACACACTATCCTCGTTACAGCTGCATACTTACTGATACACCATTCTTCATCTGGAGTTTTTTTAATGAACAGCTCAGAATTTTCTCAATAAGCTATTAATTGTATCCGTTTTTGGACAGTATGGCTCTCGGCTTCCCAATTTGACCTGTTTCTCACTTAGTACCAAGTGCCATCTTCCTTATCTCTTGTGTGAGTCTTATGTCTGGCCTCCACCTCACTGAGATTTCTCCTTTCACTGTGGCTGTGCTGTGCCTTGTAAATGTCCTGGGCTATTCAAAGAAAGATTGGGGATCTACCTAGGAGCTAAACTGTCATGTTCCTACATGCTCATTTTTAGGTAGGCTCATTTGCCTTTTCCTTTAAGGGTTAAGTCACAGATACGCCCAATGTAAAAACACCTAGGAAGTTAAAGCTATTATGTAAAGTCTTGTACAGAAATAGAAATGGCAAATGGAAGTATGCACTTCTTGGAAGATATACCCATTGATAAATATCAGGATGCACATCGAAATAGCAGCACCTTGGAAGGCAGTTATGCTAAAACTAGAATTCATAATGCCTGATAATTTAGCAGCAAATATGAATAAAAGGGAAAAGCAGTTAAAATCTGAGGTGTAAATACTGAAACACCCTATCTTAGTCCAACACAGGCAGCATCACCTGTGTTGCTTGGCAATAAAGAGGCTTTAGGTAAAGTTGAAACCTGTGGAACAATAACAGGAAAAGATCAAAGGTCAGGCAGAACTGTTTTATATAGAGAATTATTTTTTAAAAAGGCAATTGTACATAAGCTGACTATGAAGGTCTCTAGGAAATGTGGACTATATTCATGGAACATGTTTAGTTTAGGATTTTACTATCATCAAATGGAGGAGATGAACTTTTGCAGAGCCCAGTCAAATTAGACTTAGGTGCTTACGACTTGCCTGAGGAAGTTTATCTTCATTCACCAGAGGAGATGCCTATCTTCCCTAGCATTTGTGACTGTCTCTCTGTGCGATGACAACAACTTGGTGCACATAAACATAAATCCATTGTCCAAATTAATGGAGGGGAACATAATCATTAAAAAAACCCACAACCCCCTCTGACTACAATCCTCAAAAGAAATTTTGGGAAAATATTAGTGAATAGTATTGTATCAGTAATGGCTGCTTGAAGCTAAGACTCTTAAGTAGTAATGGATGGAATTTCTGCTTTCTGAACTACTGAAAACTTTATGGTGAGTGAGTGCTTTGACACTGAACGACAGGGAGATGTCCCGCTCTGACAAGGGAATAAACCTATCTGATATAATGTTGTTGGGTCTTTTCTAACACTTATCCATAAACTTATGTATATTTAGTGATATGCAGTGAATGTTTAGTATATAAATTATAAAAGAAAGCAGGTTTTCTAATAAAGGGCATTGGCAGAGACCCATATTCTGCTCTGATAAGACTGTGCTTATATCCCAATCAATGTTTTCCAAAACTTGGAAAGGATTGTTAAGAATTTGACTAGAAGGAAAAAATGTGGCACACATTTCAGTTACTGTATTTCCTAACTGAGGTTAGGAAGAGGGGAAACTGTTATCTATGAAGAAGTGTTAAGTCATTGTGTGGGATCTCTAAGTTATTCTGGAAGTGGGGACAGCAGAATACTGGTCTAGAGAAAGGCCAAGATATTATCTGCATGCCCCGCTAGAACTGCAGTGTTTTCAAAGCAGAAATGGAAGCAAAAGGAAGCGGTGGGTACTTAGCGCTCTAGGTAATATGCATGTCTGAGAAATAAACAAGGGAGTTGTAATGGTCTGAAAAAGAAATTAGAGTTCACAGTGCTCAAAATGCTCAGAAAGGAGACTTCAAGGAGATGCAGGCTGAAGAAGTGATGTTTGGAAGGCCAAGCATAAAGTGACAGATTTTAAAAGAGAGAAGAATAAAAGTTTGCACATATTGCTATAGTAGTCAACTCAAGTGAAAAAAAGAAGCCGAGCAGTGGCTGGAGAAACTCTGAGTGGGCATTAGCAGTGTACTGCAGAAAAGGCAGCAGTAAAGACAAATTCTGTCTTAACGTTCTTTATAATTCAAGGACTCTAGGAAAGCAAGCATTGGGATCTCTTGCTGGTGCACATCTGTGCTGCTCTGTTCACGTCAGCGTTCTCAGGGTTTTAAAATCTATTAGTACCTTCATTGCAGTAGAAGCAGATTTTTGCCTAAACGTCCAGGCTCCTGTTCAAAAACTGGTGCATTTGTAAGAGGCAACTTTGCTATCTTCTGTTCTGCATTGTAGCCAAATATTGTTGCCTGCAGGCACAGCATCTCTCTTATCTGCCACAGTGACAACATGACCCGGTAGCTGCCTTTTCAGAACAGAAGCTAATCAAGTCATTTATTTTCTGTAGCTAGCAGTATTTGTGGGTAATTGCTTGAAGATCATAGAAACTTCTCCACAGGATTTCTTTTCATGGTATTTTGATTTCTAAAGTATCTTTCATTAGTGTCTTCTGAACAAGCCGGTTAAGTCAGCTCTGCTTAACTGCTATTCTGCTTGGAAAACCAAAGGAGAGGCTGGACATGCAAAAAGAGCTTAGTTGCCCATGTCTGTTCATAATTGCTGGCACTGCAAGGGGCTGGTTCAGCCTCCACCATAATTTGGGGGTGTCTCTGTGGTTTCTCTAAATCATAGATGGCACCACACCTGTTATAGCATCATTTTACAAATTAAAATTGCCAGAATGGAACATCCGTGTGATTTCCAGTACCTCCTGTGTGAGAAATTCTGGTAGACATAAGCAGAAGCAGCCAAGTATACAGTTCTCTTACTATGAATACAAAGTGTTATTTCTAAACCTTTCTTCAAGCAATCTTCTTTGTTATCTAATCTAGTAATTTCAAATCTGTCTGATAACTGAGTTACAATTTTTCATATCTGGGTTTTCCTTACGAGTGCAGTGTGCCTGCGTTAGGGCATGAAGGATACTATGAAATTTTGTGTTAAACCCCAGAAAATGCGTGAGGAGATGTGCTCTTCATCTAGTTAATAAAAACCAGTTTATTTATTATGACGCATGATTTGGCATTTGTAATCCCTCGAAGTCTCACAAAATGAACTTTGTGGGCAAAAATGTCTGCAGATAGAGGACTGCTGGGGAATTTAGTGAGCAGAAGCAACTGCAATGAACTCACCAATGATAGGGTAATGAAAAAACAACAGTTCAGGCTGGACTTTCCCTGCTTTTTGCGGACTGGCATCTTATTGCAGCTCTTCTCTCAGCTTTAGAACATGCCTGGGCTATCTCTTTATCCACTCCTGTTTAGCTCCCACTACCTCAGTTAATACACTGATTTTGTCAAGCATGATGTTGGTTTTCATGATACTGTGCTGTAGCCCTGCCTCCACTCCGTCTCTCACCTGTACAGACCAGGACTGCGGCCGCCTGTCTCCGTGCCGTGTCCAGCATTGTGTAAGCAGGCAAGTGGCCAGCATGGAGAAACAGGCACAATAAATCTAATTATAGCAAATAACATTGAAATAGGAGAAACTGGTGTATATAAGTCTGTCAGTAGAGTAGAAGTCTTACTTTTCAATTACACTTTTTGTTTTCAAATGCATAACCAGACATTAGAGAAATAAAAGATATTCAGTTACGGCGTTACATTATTTTGCACCTTCTCTCCATTTGCTACTGCTGAGAAGAACCTTTTAGTTTGTGACCTTCACTAGAGCCAGCAAGGTTGTTTAAACTTCACCCTCAATAATTTGAGATGACAAATGAAAACCTGAAATAGTTCTTTAGGTAAAAAATGGCATGAGGAATTAGTTTGAAGTTTATTTGCAGAACTGTTATTGTGCTTATACTTCTCTTTTATGATGCTGTAAAGGTCCACCATCACAACAGCTGTGAAGCCTGGATGGTCTTTGCTGGTTATGCACTGGACATGGCTAAGGGATCTCCTGGACAATCTAGGTGAGACCACAAAGTGTACCATAGGCAACGGTGAAACGAGAAGAGGAGATTGTTTATATGTTACTTCAACTATGTCATTTTTTATTGGGGATGCACTAGTATGCTAGAATTGGGGTTTAATGTGAGGACATAAGTATGCAACCTAAGTCCTACAGACCACATCTTTTTTTTTTTTTTTCTAATTTCTTTCTAAATAAGGCTAGATGGAAGTTGTTAATCTAACAAATATCTTATCTGTTGGTGTATTTTTTCCAGTTTGAAAGACACTTAGCAGAAAACACAGTATTGCAAATAATTTAAATTACACTCTAATGGCCACATTATTGCTGTGTCAAATGGAATGATCTTTCCTCGGGGCCTCAGCGTGAAGCTTGCCATAGCACTGGTGTTTTGGTACATTATTTCATTTTAGGTTTTCCATCTTTTTGTCATCATTGCTATCATTATCATTATTAATCCATCAGTTTTTCTGCTGACACAACAGATCTTCTAGCATCTACTATATGATGTTCAGTGTGAAAGCTGAGACTTAAAGATTAAAACATTACTTTCCAAGTGGAGGTTCTTAAACTTTAAATTGTGTACGTGAGGTGTCAAATGCAGTGACTGTTAGACATGCAGAAGCATTAACTCCAGTGAAACTGTGAAATTTAATGCACAAATGTGGGCATCCAAATTTGAAAATGTTATAGATTCATAGAATTGCCTAGGTTGGAAGGGACCTTTCAGATCATCTAGTCCAACCATCAACCTAATACTGACAAAAAACATGACTAAACCATATTGCCCAAATCTGTGGCTGAGCTGAAAAGTGAACTTGAAACTATCACCTCCCATTCTAGCAGTTTATTTACTGCAGCTGCCCCTGTCTGTACTGACATTTCCTAAGAAGTTATTTCTGACTGATTTCAGATTCACGTCATTGCACCCTGTCCTGCATTTTGCTAACTAGTCACCGTTTTTTCTCCGTAATAGACTTTCACAGGCAGTCTGAATGAGTCTGTTGTGTCACTGCAGTCCTGATATATAGGATACGTGTTGGGCTACATGCTGGGAATGGGCTTTGGTGCTCTGCGTGCCGCGTCACAGACCAGGGAAAAGTGGGGAGAAGCAAGAGAGTAACAGTGCCAGGGATTGAGACTTGAAAGGACAGCTTTATGTCATTCGTTTATTTTTCCCAATACATGAAGTACGTTCCAATTCCATGGATTAAATTCACAAGCAGTTTATCACATCTTCCAATTTACTAGGAAAGACAGTCATCTGAACTTAATGCTGAATCATCCAACTTCATCTAAGTGGGTAAACCAGATCAGGATTTCAAATGGGAACATCTCTGGAATAAGGTACATGGGTACTGTGAAGGTCACTGAGGGCTCCTAAATACTCATAAGTAAGGACTCATTTGATTGAGGTCTTGTAGAGGGTTTTAGATTTTGATTTTGATTCTAATATTTTTTTTTTTTTTTACTTTGGAGATAATTTTCCAAAATATCAGCAATGTTTTTCTGTTTGTTGTTCTCCAAGAAGGCTATTTTTAGAAGAGAGATGGCTAGGGTTGGGGTAATAATAAGTATTTTGGCATAATGATCACAATAAAAAACCAAAAAAAACAAAAAAAAATATTTGGCTTGGTCCAAAATGGATTTGGTTTTTTTTTAAGAAATAAATTTAATTTCAGAATAGTCCAAGCAAATCCTTGTCCCTACTGACTCCTGTTTTGTTTGTTTTCAAGAAAATTATGTCTTTAGAAAGTTACATCAATTTTTAAATGAACTTGCAAAACATTGTATTTTTAAATACTTAAAACCCATTCAACTCCCATTCTACCTCGTCAGTCTCTAGAATATGAATCCTTCCTTTCCCTTTTCACATATTGCTTACAGGAAGAAAATAAGATAGAAACAGTGAACAAAAAGTATTACCAAGATTTTTCCCACATTGGAATGGGCAATAAATGAAATAACCTGGCAGTCAGAAGTACTTCTTGTAAGTCTTTCACATGTTGAAAAATCAGGTTACTGTGCCTTTGCTGGACCTGTTTGAATGTGTCCTGGTTTCCTCATGAGGCTAAGAGACTTGGGTTTTTTTGCAGGCTGAGACATGGCTACATGCTGTAATGCTAACAAATTGTTTTTAATTGATTATGTGCGAGGAGGAATTCTTTGAATTTTTTTTCTTTTCTAAAAGTAGTAGGTTTTTTTTGTTTGCCTTCTTAAGGACAAACTGTTCCTCATTCACTGGAAAATCTGTCTGTTTTCCTATGTTCTGCAAGGCTTTCTGAAGCTCTGTGATATCTTTTCATACACATAATCTCTGAGGGAACAGTTCTCCATGCCAGTGTCCATGCTTTGATCTAAAGTTCGGTGTCAATAGTTTGGTGCTTTAACCTGCAGTGTACAAGGACCAGTTAGGTAGTTTATGGAGCATCTTTGATGACAGCAGTTCACCTACCTTTCTGTTAAGGGGAATAACTATGTTTTGCACAGAAGAATATTTAATTTTATACAAGACACATTATCGAAAACCTCCGTCCACTTGTGATGACATTAGTGATTTCAAGTGATTTTTTTATTTCTGAGCACCATGCTTTTACTAAAAATCAAATACAAAATCCTCTGAGAGTTTAGGTTACTTGAAAAGAACCGAAGGACCTAATTTGAGTTGTTGTAGTGTGTTGTTATTTCCCAATATAGATAGTATTGTAACAATGTCATTGGGGTGATGCAGTTTCTTGTTTCAGGAGAGATGCCCTATCTGCATACATCACTTCGATTTCTCTGTACCAGTGTAATTCGTGTCATTGGACTAAGGAGGAGTTTCAGCGGAAACATCTGTGTACATCTGAAGTACACTTCTGGGTAACATTCATGGTCTTTTATTTTTCCACTTCAATGAATTATGTAGTTGGGAACCCAGTAAAGTTTTGTTGAATTGCTTATTATGGAAGGAGTGTTTTCATGTGTGTAATTGGAGATTTTTTTTTGCTTCCAGGAAGAATTTTCAGTTAGACACTTCATTTCTATGTTATAGTCAATAGAAATATGTGTAATTTAATCTCTTTTGGTTTCATGTTTGCTGCTGACTTTGAAAATGAATCACTGAATTATTTCAGTAATAAGTATCCGAATTTGGAATGTGTGTGGACAACTGGTGAGGAAAGGCAGGGTTTAGCTGCTGTGCAACTGTGAGCATGCAGGGGAAGTATCAAGATGGTAATAGTGGCTTCTGGGACAAATAGAACGTTTTATGAAATCAAGGGTAACCTATTTACTAATTTAGAGATGGAACTGACTCATTTTGCTGGATTCAAGTTTCCTGTCACTAGGTTTTCCTGACTGGCTTAGTTTATATTTGTTTGGAGGTCAAACACTGAGGATATAATAAGTCTTTAAAAAATACAAACAAACAGGAAGCAGATGAGGACAAGAAAGAGCAAGGCTGTTATTTGGAAGATCTGGCATGAGGCAAGGACAGGACCTAATTTCTGATATTGACTGTTTTTCTGTGACTAGTGAATCATCTATGTAAATTTTATTTATAAATAAAAGGCAAATAATTTTTAATGGATAGCTGTTGATTGATCCCTCAAGTTGTTCCAGACAGGCCCCAAAGACATCAGAGTCTGTGGCTGGCAAAATGATAAACAATGATTGCTTAAAATTCTATTTAGAAATTAGCTTTGTGCTGTACTTTGTCTAGCTCTACTTATTGACTGTCTGGGCAATGTACTTTACATCTTCTGTAGCCCAATGAATCACAGCATGTTATTAAAAATCAGTGTTGGTTCTTACCATCTCTCATCCCCTAATTGTTTTGGGCTATGTGGCAGGTATGATGCTTCTGAGAGTCTTAAGCAGTTTCTGTGTTGCTGCTGCACTGCATCCACCCTTGTTTTTAGATATATGTTTCTACAGAAGATAAGGAAATATAGAGCATGGCATCCTTGGGTGTTTCACACACAGCTCAGGCAGGGTACAGGAGGACAGGAACGTGATAATGAAGGCAATGTTCTAGATATTTCAGCATAGACTTTCAGTACTGAGATGAAAAAGAGGGAAAATGCTAAGTAGTTAAGGCATGTGAATTATGTAGAAGAAAATTCCAGGTATACGGATAAGCCAAATTTAAGAAAGGCACAGAACATGGATATATGTACATATATATGGAAATATGTATGCATATATGTGAAATACATATATAAAATAAATGTGTAAATAAGATGTATATGTGTGCATGTAATAATATATTTATATTTATAAAGTATTTGCAATAAGGGATAATGATAAAGAAGTTAAGCTCACATACTCTCCATTTTTAAAAGATCTTATTAGGTCAAATATTTCTTGGGTTCTGAAAATTTTCCAAAGGGAGAAAACTATGTAGATCAAGCCATTAGGATTAGATAGTGATATAGAGATCTTTTCATCTGTAGGATCAGGAAAATAAGCCATGAGCACAAAAGAGCAAAGTATTTTCGCACAAGTAATTCTATCCCTCTCAGGAAATGTTTAATCCTGTGCCGAAGTCCCTGTGAAGTCTTTGAGATCTGTCTGATAACGATGATGAAGTTTCTGATTATATTATAGCACAGAATAAACACAGTGAAATTCAACATTGTGCTGTGGAGAGGAAGCTTCCTAATTTAAATATGTTTGAAGAGGTATCAGTATTACTCATTAAATACATGATTAACTGTAGCGTAGTTATTCAATAGTATTTCCTGAGGCCTTAACGCACACTGTGAAAAATTTCCTAACATTTGTGCCAGTTTTGTGTCCAAAATTAAGAAAATTGACCCAGTGATAAACAGTAAAAAGATGGAGAGCACATCAACATGGGCATATCTACGTGAACAGAGGAATCAATTAAATGAAAACAGAAGGGTATTATGTGCGTGTACAAGTTTTCTGTTCAGTGTTACAAATGGAGAAGTCCTGGAGGTGAATTGTTTGGTCTGGAGAATTCTAGCAACAAAGGCATCTGAGGTTGAAAACTGACCCTTTTGCCATAACTTTGCATAGAAGATTCCAGAATGATAAAGTAACTTTCACCTGGCTTTCAAATTTAACTGAAAATTCCTCTCTATTAAAAAGTCCTAACTGGAGTGGTGTGAATATGGATGTGTATATCCTGAAGCACTTTTGTAAGCCATGAGTAGAGACATCTCTTGATATCTCCAGGGGAACAAATTGCTGGAATGGGAATTTTGTCTTGATGTACTTAGCGGTAATTTTTGCTTCTTTCTGTGTGCTTTTTTTGGCCTCTTTTTAAAATAGAAAAATTGAAAGTGACACATCAGTTGATTGAAAGAAAAGACAAAAAACGACATCTATGTGAGAATTGAATTTACACCTCTCATCCAGGATTATTTTATATGCGTTCAACCTTACAAGGTCAACCTAAGTGAGAGTTGTGTTTTAAACCCTCTTATAAATTTAATTTTATTACTTATTTTCCTATGAAGACTTTTTAAAGCTGTTTTTTGAAGTAAGACAGTTTCACAGAGAGATACAATGCATCTCCATCACTTACACGGGTAGTCTTGTTTCTATGACACTGTCCCAGACTATTCCTTACTGTCACATAGAAGGCAAATGAGTTCAGAAAATCATTTGATTTTCTATGGCCTATGAAAGGCCTTAATCTGAATATTTCAGTGGACCAAAGTTTCAGAAATTAGCCTTTCACTTCATCGTTGATGATGACAGCTCACTGATGTTGTGGAGGGTTGCTCCAAGATTAGACTCTCTATTGGGATCTACAGGCAATGATGTAGAGCAAAAAAAATATAGTAGGAATCCTTTCCATTGACTTGTGTTGATTTTTACTGGGTTCAGAATGAATCACACAAGATAGTCACTTAAACTCTGTTCTATAAATCAATGCCTTTTGGTGCAATCAAGTGTTGGAACTTTTCTTCTCTGAATGAGGTTTAAAAGGAAACTTGCTTAAGGAAGAGGAATGTATGACCAGCGTATTTCTGCCACTAGAAAATTCTAGTCAGTTTACTCACTAGCATATTGCTGTATTTTCTGCAGTAAAACACAGAATATGCAATATTCTGCACATTAAAATGATTATTATACTAATGCTGACTACCTTATTATCCTATAATCTTCCTTAAATAATTTGATTTTACACTTCGCTGGCTTGCCTCAGCAAATTAAGTAAACGCGCTAAGAATGAAGATGGATAGTAAACTGTTCTCCACACATGAAACAAAAATTAACTGATGTTCTGAGCTAAATTGTAATTATAGGACTCCTTTGTAAAGATGTCCTTTGAATTTGGGAATGACTCAAAGACAGGTTAGAGGACCCGAAAATGTAGGTGACAATGCACAACTCTCTGGATTTCTGGGCTACTCTCTGGACTTCTAAGCAGTCTGTGCTTGTGTAGAAAGTATTTCTTTTAAATACATAGGAATTGTACACATTGTGAAAAGGCGAAAAAAAAAAAAAGGAAGGGAAGAGACATGCAAGTTCTTGCAGAGGATTTTCTCAGCTATCCACCCATGCATTCTTGTATGAGAGGAACATTGTTACAAAAGATGTACTGATATGTCTGACAGGATGGTATATATCTTTTTTAAAAAAATATTTTAATGACTGTTTTTTTTTTTAAATGGGGTTCAGAGCCCTCAGGAGAGCCTGACATAAACACGCGGTCACATCTTGCGCTTCCATTGCAGTCCATCAGAGGAAATGTAGCATGTCACACTCTGTCGTTCAAAAATCTTTCAATCAAAAGCGCAATAATCTATCACCTCTGCAGAGGCAAGGATCATAACCCAAATCAGAGCATTACTAGTGAGATGAATATTTTTTATGTCCCTGTATTTGATTTATGGGATGAAGGTGAAATGGTGAGAAGCTGGTGACTAGGATTTCAGACTATGGGACAGAAACAGGTGAAGTGACAATATCTATTCTGTCAGTGGTGTCTATCCCATCAGTGGTCAATGTACTCTTCACAGAAACACCACCTCAGTTAGAAGTTGGGATTTTTTTTTTGTTTTGAGTTTTTGTGGGTTTCTTTAATGGTTTTTTGGGTTGGGTGGTTGTTGTGGTGTTGTTTTTTTTTTTTTTTGAGGAAAGGGAAGCAAAAGAGAATAAGGCAATAGAAGTCCTTTGAGACCGCAGCCCTCAGAAGGTTTTTTTTGGCAACAGTTTCAATGACTAGATGCCAGGCAGCAGTGGGGTGTTGCAGTAGTTTCCTCTGCTCTTGGCAGGCAGGAGGTTTACATTTCTGTTGTGGACACATTTTGTCTAAAATTGCAGCTGAAATGAATAAAGAAGACTTAAAACAAGGAGCTTCTGGACTGAAGTATGGAGGTTACTGCTCCTGGTACCTGCCAAATGCAAACGATCATGTAGCCCTAGAAAAGAACAGCATGCCTAGGGAAATCTGAGCACTGCAATGGAGGTAAAAGGAGCCAGGTTAGGGCAGAGGTAGTGGCCTGAGCAGAGGGGTACCATCTCTTGTGCATTGCTTTTCTGTGTTTTGGGCAGCAAGGAAATTTCTTTGATTCCTCCTCTGTGTGTCCATGACCTAAGTCAATTTTAAATTGGAACATTCCTCAAATATAGCTGGACTTACAGAACTAGGTTATACGCGAGGCAAAGAAGAGGAGGAAATTGACGGTTATGTACAGAAATGTTAGCAGCTTATGTTTCCACTCTGATGTATTTGGTATCCTTGCAACAGAATGAGATCTTCAATGTGAACTTTGATTTAGACACTAAGTTTCAAAGACTCCAGGGTCTAGAAAAGACGGTTGTATGTGTATCTGCTCTTTTGCTAAAAGGTGGCTTATGTGAATTCATGGATGAATATTTTAAAATATGATCTATAGTAGACATATACCTGAGTTTTTGTTGCATAGCAATACTTTTGTCAGCAAGTTTTAATATATTAGTAAACAGTAAGAGGTGCTATGAACATTTTGGAGAGTGCTTTTCCTCTGAAACTGCCTTCTGCGTCATGTTATTTGTCTTGGTTTTCTATCCCTTTAGGAAACATAACTATAAAATTGTTTTCATAACATGATTGTAATTATAATGTGATTTCTCTCATTGTTGAAACATGGCATTTAGAAATCTTATTTCTAGATATGAGAGTAAAAAAACGGGCTTTAGTGAAAGGAATAGTGAAGACTGAGTACATCATGATTGAGTTAAAATTTATAGCAGTTGAGAGGTTTTGGAATGTGACAGCTGAAACATAGAGTTTCCTGCAGAGAAGGATTTATGAAATGCTACAGGGGGCAGGGAAGGATGCATTACAGTATGGCCTTTCCCACAGAGAGGGATCTTACAGAAATCTAACCTAAAATTGCTTCACCTTTATAGGCATCTAAAATGAAGCGCACCTCATTTACCTGCAGCAAGTGTCTGGACTCTGCTTTTCCCCAGAGAAACTACAGGGAAAACCTGAAAGAATCCTATATGCTTCATATATGACTGGTTACTTTGGACTCTACTAAATTAAGCCAAGAGTTTCAAGTGGAAATCCTATCCTCTGCCTTATTTTTCAGTTGGTCTTTTCCTGAAAGGACCTTGTAGATTGTCAATTCCTGTGCCTATTTAACCAAATAGTTAGCTTTATGTGACCATTGTATTAGCTTTTCCTGGAGCAGATGAGGAAGCAATGCTCTTTCTCACCTGGAGTGCAGAACTCCAAAACCATTGAAGTGGCAAGATATTACCAGACTAAATCATTTTATTTTAAAAGAGCATTTGAGGGGGAAAAAAAGCTTGTAGGTAGGATGCTGTAATGACCCTTTCCAGGTGCATGTAGTAGATTGCTCCTATGATTGCCAGAAATACTATTGCTACATTAAGACTACCTCTTTATTCCTGGTACTATCTATGGGTAAGGAGACTCCTCACTGTGATTTCAGCCCAATTTTGAGCCTTAGACTTAGGTCTCTTATGCCTGGTGACCTGCTGCTGTTGTGTTCATAGTGGAGACTGTGCAGCATGTACCCAGGTGAAATACTTGCATGATTTGAGTCTTTTTTACCTCCTTGTTTCTGGGCTTTGGTGTCAACGGGTGACTGTCAGAGAGAAAGGGCTAGGAGCTGCTCAATCTGCCCTTCTGCTGTAACCTTCCTCTGTCTTAAACCTGGAGGAGAGGTGACCCAGCCCGCAGCACAAAGCTCACTGCAAAGGAGCCTTTAGATTTTCAGCAGGACAAGGCTCCATCGCTAGGAGCAGCAATTTGAACAGATGATGACCGCTGGCTCCAGCGGTCATCCCATCATCTGGGATTGGCATTTGACACATTGGGCTTGAGTGGGCTGTTTTCAGTCACGTTTAAGCAAGAGGAAGCAGCTAATCTTCCGATACTTGTTCAGTGCTTCACTGTGCAACACTGCAAAGCCACAACTTTGAAGACAGAAAGGAAACTGGGTAAAGATGGTTCTTGCTTTCAGGGCAGAGAAGGGAATATGTGACTGTGGGGAACATTAGAAGGGTATGTTGTACTCACTTTCACAAGTGTATCGGGGCAAAAAAAAAGGATTTACATAACCATGTGGTGTCAACCACTTCACAAGTTTGAGATAAAGTTAGAAGGAACAAAAGAGAACAGTAGAAAAGTCAAAATAGGTCAAAGAAGGATTTTTTCTTGAAACATCAGTGCTGACACACTGAAACAGATGGGTGCTCCAAAGGAGCATTATGAGTTTTTTTGCCACTTTGCATAAAGTGTCTGCAAGCATAAATAAATAGCTATGAATTTATACATACCTGCCTGTGTACAGAGATACCACTGCTGCTGGAGAGCAAGAAACCCAGCTGGCTTTTATTACATCTGTATCCTTGAAAATAAAGAGATGCATTTGAGAGCCTGGTACAGGGAGCCTGTACACATGTTGTTTGTTGAGGATGTTTCTCACAGCTCAATTCAGCAGAGCATTGGAGTGCAGGGGTGTCTTTATCCATATACTCAGCCAGTTTTCCAGTGCTCTATGAGGATGCTCTGTGTTCGTGGCAGGAAAGAGAGCTATGGGTAACCGCCAGCATGCCTGGTGATTTCTGTCATAAATGTGTTGGTGTAGTCTTCCTGTCATATCAGGCTTCTGCAAACAGAAGTGCCTGGAAGGGACACCTCTTTAGTGGCAGTGTAGCAACAGATTTGTACACAGTAAAATGGCACATGTAGTTATGATCGAAGTAGAGGAACCTTCATTATGCCTCCTTTATGGGTAGATTAGTCAAAAGCAGCAAGGATGCTACAAGCATAAGCTTTTACTTGGAGACTGTAGGGACATCCCAGAGACATAGCACAATACTACCAATGGGACAAGAGCATTAACTTTGTGCTTCTTGGATGTCTAATATTCTTGTTGCTACATGAGTGCTCAGGCACTGGGACAGCATGTAATTGCCTGAAGCTTCAATACCAGCTTATCCTGGTGTTTGTGTGGGACTGGAACAGAAGTGCAGAACAGAGAAGTGAAGGACACAAGCCATCAAGGCCTGGAGATGGATAAAATAATTGTTAGCGTGCTATCCACTGATGTTTCCAGTTTTAGAACAGATGATTCTGACTCAGTGAAGTGTGGGGTAAACCAGTGTCTGTGACCGACTTAGCCATGCAGAAACACCCAGGGAATCCACAGTGACTCACCCCTGGTTTTGACAGTTACAGATGCCATTTGGCTCTGTGTAACTCCTCTCATACAGCTGACCTTCAGGTATTCAGGTGACCCTTAAGGACGTATGAGAATTCTCACTATCCTTTTTGTGCATTTTTGTATTTAGACTCAGAATTTTTCATAAGGTGAGGTGAGATGCTGAACATTCAGTCCCTTCTTTCCTGAGTGCTGAGAGAAATTATCTTGTGTAATCTCCACAGTGTCTTCACCAACACTGATTGGGTTTTATAACAGCAAAATAAAATGTTTTTCCAGTTCAGTTATGGATACTCAGTAATAACCGATATTGTGTCTGTTCTGCCTTTCCCCTACAGGAGCCCTGTTCTATAGCAGTGCTCTGTAAGTGTCACAGCAAGCGCTACCGGTTCTGTACATGGCGATGAGGAGGATATCAGCTGTCCGCAGGGACGCGGCAGCACACCAGCTGCACGGCTCTTCTTGCTCTCCTTATTTGCACACAAAGCTTCCAGCCTGCAAACCACAGAAGACGGGGGAAGGTGATGGATCTGAATGTGCTAGTACCTCTCTCCTGTAGTCTCTGAGGCTGCTGAGAATGATTGCTTCTGTGAATAAGTGATTTTAACTAGGCATTTCTACTCTTTCTGTTATTTTCCTGCACTGGCATTGCTCTGATTTCCAGTGGGGAATGGGTCATACTTGTTCTTAATTGTTTTAGTAATTCAGTAGGTATTGACCCACAACAGGGGCTCCCATCTGCTGTTAACCTTGGAAGATTTGGCTAGACTTTGGACTAACTGAGGGTGAAGGGCTATGAAGAGCCATTCTGCCACTATTGAGACTCACTCTGAATGGCAGGATATACTAGCTCCTGTCCACACAGTACTTACATTGCTCTAGATATAGAGTAAATCTCAACCTGGGACTTGTGTCAAACACTGATATTTTGAGGTAAAGCGGACACTAGCTTTGTTTCTTGGTTTTTGCCCCATATTAGTGGCAATTCGCAAACTCTCTAGCTGAAACACAGCACCATAGTTTCTCTTCAGCTCCTCCAGCATGTCCTGCCATGGGGCCAAACCTCTGTCTTTAGGCTCAGGAAGATGAAGGGGACACTCCTGTGCAGTCCCTTCTCCTTAACTAATATTGGAGTTATTTCTGCCCCTGATTCCTAGGACTGGGAATATCCAAAAAGACCTAGCTCTAGGAAGATCTAGAAACCACAGAAATCCACAGAATAAACTCAGGTCTGAGATTGTCCTTGAATGAGTAAGTCCTTGCAGGTGCAGAGTGCTGAGGGACCTGTGGGCTCAGATGACTCAGAGCTGGTTAGAGCCAGGTGACATCAGAGGTACTTTCTTGGCTACCTCAGTATAGAGAGACTTGTGTCTTTTTCTGCTGGATTGCCCAGCTGTTTCCCAGAGCCCACTGTGTCCGAATTTCTCATCACTGATTTCCCTCTTCTGGAACAGTGAAGACTTCAGAGCATTTGGCTTTTTGAAATGGTGACTGTGTTAGAGCTAGAAAGCAACTGACCAGATTTAAATTTAAATTTCTTGGATCAGTCTAAGAATGTAGAATAACATTTCTATTTTCATTTGGAAGTCTGAGGTGACTCTAGCCAGTGTGCTTTAGAAAAGCACACTGAAGTATTTAATTTAGCAAATAGGTATTTACAAGAACAAAAACTAAACAACCATCTTGGTTTTTACATAAGTAGCAATTAAATTTGTTAAGGGCTTAAATTTCTCATATTTTATGTTAATGCACAAGAGGCTTGTTCCTAAGCTCAGTGTTCCCAGTCATAAACTGAATATTAGGTAGAAATTTCACAGAACAATTCTAAGCCTGTAAAGAAGATAAGTTTCTAATCCCAATACAAAATAATCAAAGCATTACACCACCTGGCAAACATTACTGAAATGAAGCTGGATTTCATTGAGGTAGATCCGCTGTAATAGAAGATTTCAAGGCTCTGTGATATATTAGCATCCATCTGTTTAAAGAAAAGTTAATTGTTGTAAAACAAAAATACAGTCCAGCAAATTATGTAAAGCAACTGGTAATTAATCAGAGCATGTTTTAGAGTGAAAAGCAATTGGAAATTATTCTAAGAACTATTATTCCAGGCACAGAATAGAGCCGAGTTTTATTAAAGGCCAGAGAATGAGATCAATTAATAACTACATCTGAGTAGCTGTAAAATGGAGGTGAAAGGAAAAGGTTGTCATGTTTTATCAAAGCATGCAGCTCCATTTTAAACTTTTTTTAAAAGAGTCACCTTATTTTCAACTTGACCTAAAGTAACATCTTTAAATAACCCATGAGATACACAAAAAATAACACTAAAAATGCATACTTGGCCAGGGGTTGCAAGCAGGTATAATGATTAGAAAGTGTCTATATATACGTAAAAAAAAAAAAGAAGTGCATTTCTAATTCCTTCATACTGGACTAGTTTGCTTTAAAAACTGGATTTAAAAGTCGATTAATTAAAGAATCAGCCAGAATATCAGAGTATTAGTGACATAAAGAGGCTAGTCGGGTTTGTAATGGGGAATATTTCTTGCATAAAGTGCAGATGTATAGAGAGGTGTCAAAAAGGTTTTAAGACATGCCATTCTGACTTTGCTTCTGCAGAGTTCTCCTTGCGGAAAATTAATTCCACATGAGACGTTATGACAGGAACAAGGAGAAGACTCAAATCTGAGTTCTTTTTTGCTAATTTATAGTGTTTCATCTGCCTGACCACCTGCGAGGAGAACTTTACACTACTTTTGACATATCATTAGCATAGACCTCAGGTTCCCAGCTACTAACTGTGTCTGTTTTATCTCTGCTGTCAAACTTGTTCACAATGTAAGCAATCTCTTTTGGATGTTCAAGAATACCTGGGAAGCGTTTTATTGTCCCTGCAGAGCTCAGTATTGGCTCTTGTGTTGCTTAGGGTTTATATGCTAGCTATAATAATACACTAACATGTCAGCATAAGGATAACTAAATGTTGTAAACAACACAAGCAAATTCATTTCTGTGTGTGCATTATCCATATTCTATGAATACAATCTATTCCAAGCAAATGATAGAGAAGCAGGAAACGAAACGGTAAAGCAACTCTTCCATTTCTTTAGTTTTAATCTTCTTCCTTTAAAGCAAATTTTATTCATGTCTCAGAAGCCAAGTTTCTCAGGAACAGATGTAAACTTACAACTCTACATACATACATGCTGAGAAGTGTATGAAGTAGAAGAGATGCATTAGCTCTGAGAAATGCTATATCCAGGCAAAAGTTCTGTTCATAAAACGTTTCAGCTGTGAATGCTGCTTCTTAGCTAAGAACTTCAGAAAAAGGCTTCAGTATTCACTTAGCTCTTCAATTTCTTTTCAGTTTTATTAGGCAGTGAAGTGGATTTTTTTCCAAACAGAAAACTTCTTGTAGAAGCCAAGAACATACAGTTGTTCAGAGTTTACGGGCTGTGAAAGATTTTCCTGTATGGAACGCTACAGTTTGAGCACCTGTTTTTCATTGCTTTTAGCATATTTTCATAACTGCAGCATAGATTCATAATGAGATACTTTTGAGACAAGAGGATACAGAGGATGAGTCTTTCTCAGAATTTGGGATCCCGTTCCTCAAATGGTGTATGATCGACTGCATGGCCATCAGCCAGCTACCACCCTTGTGGCAAAAAAATCTCTTTTTCTGCTTCTACCCTTTAACTCCGTGAAAGTTTTCTTGGAAACAGTCTTAGATTCACTATAGGTGAACAGTTCTTTTGGGAGAGAGATTGCTTTTGTCTTTTAAATCTTTCAATCTTGGAAGAACTTGAAAGGTGGAGTAACAATAAAGGATCTCACCTCTCATATATTGCAGGACTGTGATATCATTAATTTAAAAGCCCTGGAGCCTGGTTTTACTGAAGATTTTATAGAGTTATCTGTACTTCAGCAAGTATAATAACTCTTACTGATTTTGCAAGGAAATCTTTTCATTGCAAAACACTGGAATTGTAGAATGTGCAGAGCAGTTATTCATAAAAAGGCTATGAAATTGTTTATGGGCATAAGACCCCTGCAGGCTTAGACCAATAGTTCATGTAGCCCTTTATTCTGTCTTTGACAGAGACAGAGTATATCCATGGCAAGGGCTTGCCCTTCTCAGGAGGAGTGCTCCTCTTGCAGGTTTGGTCTGCTTATAACTGCAAATTACACTGAGGGGGACCACTGGCCATGCTGTCAATGCAGTGTCTGAGTTTCTTTTTATTTGTCCTTTTTGGCTGCTCTGTGCTATATCTGCAGATATTGCAGGTACACAGAGTTATAAGCTTTATCTTTCATGAAAATGCCAGTACAAATGTAGAAGTTCCACTGAGATGTTTTTAGAATTGTTTTCTACTAAATTCTATTATCTGGTGCAGGATGTATTACTAAACCAACTGCTCTGCCATAATGTGATAGCTTTAGGATTAATTTCATGAATGAATAAAGTCCTCTGCTATTGTAGCTAAGTTATAAAATCACTTCCTAAGCAGATCAAATCATTATTTTTTTATATATTTATATTTGATAATAACTAAATCTAATGTTTATTCTCACAGTTCCTACCAACAGGGTCTTTTGGAGCCAGTGGTCATCAATCTCTGTTTTTGAGCCTGTGTGTATCCACAATTTATGCCTATGAGTGCTTGATATGATCTTTCTTCAATTCAGCAGCCAGATCTTTTCTGTTTTCTTTCTGTTAAAAAGCCTCGACACTCTCTTGATTTTCCCATGACTTGGTTTCTGCATCTGTTCTTCTCTGGATTCATCTATCTTGAACAGAAGTTGCTTATGTCATGGAAATACTTCATTTGATGTACTCCAAAATTGCATTTCCCTATTTTCAAAACAACATTGTATTGGTGGATTATGAATGTCCTATAACTAAGCAAAACACACTAGCTTACTTTCCATCTTTCCAAATCAATAAGCCCCAGAATTTCTTGTTTTTAAGACCACAACACATGCTGTAGAACAAGAGTGTAATGTCCAGTTCCTTATGGTGCCACTAAAAAGTGCTTCTGTCAACCATAAATAGCCCCCACCAGGAAATGGGAAAGTGGGTTGTGGAATATAGTAGTAGTGTCTTGTGTTCCACATTAATCTGGGTGTATCTGTTTTCAATAGCAATAGGTGGGTTATTAGCGCATATCAGAGGAGTTATTTGTAACTAGGGACAGTATAGGCAAGCAACTGGCATAGAGATGAATATTATGCATAGTCAATTAGACAGCTCCAAGGTACAAATTGAAGTCCTGCTAGTATACATAGCAACAGCAGTGTTCTGTAACTTCCGTGGTCTCTTTTGGTGTCACTTTCCTAGCTGATTTCAGAAATCTCTTGGAGCTTTAGAAAAACCACAAGATTTCTAAACTGCTTGAATTACTTAACACATATTTTCCAGATTCTTTAACTTGCAACTAGTATTTGCTATGGCTTTGCATGGTGCTAAAAGGGATCATCAGACCCAATCAATGATTAATATGTGTGGTATTTGTACAATAGCAGTGGCTTCAGGTCTGTCCTTGCAATTTTAATGGTTCTTGCAATTTAGAAGCACCACAAATAATGTTTTGCACTGTACGACAGGAACACTAAAACAGAGTTGTTTGCAGAAATCTGCTTCACACAGTCATCTCTAGGTCTGCAGAAAAAGTTCTGCAAGGTTGCTCATCATCATCTTTGCAAAATTATGGGTATTTCCCATTCACTGCATCAATGAAGGGCTCTGCCTTCAAACTGTCCACTTTCCTTTCCAGGGTCCCAGGAGACACCAGGGTTAGCCAGGATGGGAGCAGCAGTGTTTGACTGTCCTGAGAGGTGCCTGTGGGGCTGGGCTGCCAGTTATTCATGTTTCAGAACTTCTCTCCTCTTACCAAGAGCCACCCAAATATTAAGTGCACTTTGTGAACGAGTGCAACCTGGGGCTGTATCTCTCCTGAAACATTATTACTGGGAACTTCTGTCTTCACTGTCGCTTCTGTGCCTCTAAAAGGAGTCAGTGGTTCGTGAGTACTGAAAATGTGCATCCTCAAACCAGGACAGAGTGGAGACGGAAGGAGCAATTCCTGGTCACAGAAGAGGTCTGTGAGTAAGATTACTATTTCCTACCTAATTTCATTCTGATGGGTAATCACTGATTCTCTTGCTGCGCAGGAGCATAACATCTAAAAATTAGTAGACAAAATAGTCTACTTCAGCCACATGCCAGGTTTTGAAGTTCTTAACTGAGAGAAAAAAATTGGGCAGTTTGGAGACTGGGCAAGCCAGGGGAAAAGCTGCATGGCCCTCCGAGAACCCCCATTTCTCTGCAGTGTGGGAACCTGGCTTTAACATAAGTACACTCTCATTCTGATATTCACAGGAATCTAGGTGAAACCACATGGTAGGTAAAAACACCTCTTTCTTATCTCATATCTTGGAAAAAGGATAGAAATCAGAAAACTGAGTAGAATTATTTGTAACTATATTTTAGCAGACATTTAAAAATATGCCATTTATGAACAAATATGTATCTTTTAAAAAGCTTGGCTCTGATGACTCGTTCTTTCATAATTGGTTTGAAAGAAGTATTGAAAAGCTACTGTGTGGAGTCCTGTACACTCACTACGGTTGCATTTTAAAAGACCTTTGTGTGTGTGTTTATGGAACATGAAGATCCTGCTAAGTATCTTGCCAGTTGTCTCTGTGAGACCTCAGTGCAGAGGCCCTTAGACTGAGAATGTACGTTTACAGGCAGGACGCCTCCAAAATTCTCTGAGGATACCACTGGGTTAGACAGGGTACTAATCATGTACTAGATTTACAGCAATTGCTCACATTCCCCTTACTCAAATTGCTGATGTCAGCTGGTGCTGTGTGGAAATCTATGCCACTAGTTAGAGCTTTCTGCATTCCCAGATACCAGCATAAACTGAGACTGCGTACATAGGCTTTGCTTTTGAAAAACAACCATGAACACCTTAAATTTTCCCATAAATTATTTCCCACTTTCTTTTATATATTTCAAGAAATCAGGTAGAAATAGGCTTCCTCAGTTTGCTATTTTAAATTTCTGAGTTGACTCCTGTGCTTCTCTAACAATTTATTTTCAGCCTCTTTGCCCCAGTATTCTTCTGACAATTATGAAGTTGTCTTTTCTCATTCATGTAAATCATTAAAACAATGCCCTTTCCTGCCACTGGCACAGTGGACATTCACCAGAGTTTTTCTCCCAATTACATGCCTCACTGGGCTCTTCCTAATTTAAATATTCTCTCATTTTTCCTTTGTTCTAAATTATCAATGTTGCTGCTCAGTGAGGTCAACTTGTGTCAGGAATCATAGTGTCTATTCCCACAAGGTGCCTGTGCTTTTTGAAATGCTGAGTCTGAAAATCAATTGGTTTTGTAAAGGGGATAACAGAGGAGTTTTGTGTGACTCTCCACCTCTGAAAGGGATTCTGTGTGGATGAACTCTGTATTTTTATGTAGCTATAAATGTAGTTACTCAGCAACACAACCTGAGACTTACCCTTCCTTTTTTGTTGGTGTTTATTGGTCACAATCACAGGGGAAGGTTTGCTTTTACTGGACCCTGTGCAAATAAAGCCCAGGCTGCACAAATGCCCACCTCTGTCCTGTGGGTGAACAAGCAGTCAAGCAAGGGCTGAAAAAACGTCAGCTGTAAAACGCAATTGCTCACAAGCAAATTGGCTGAATTCACCCCAATGTCAAACAATCAAAAGGTTGAGGAAATATCTGGACAGTCCTCATGTCAATGGATGCTATTCATCTGGAATTAATAGCTGATCAGCTGAGAGCTGAAGAGCTATCTGCTCTTCTTAAGAAGCTTCTCTTTCTGGGGTGGCAGAGCACAGTGCATCACTTCTGACACATTAAGGGTGTGTCTTAAAGAGCTAGATTTCTGCTGGAAATTTGTAAGAAAAATAAAGATGAACGTCCTGAAAAAAGTTTCCTTCATTCTAGAAGCCTTTTGAAACCCAACTAAAGTAAGTTCTTAATGATTCATGGGAACGTTAATTAGGTGTGCTGTTCTTTGTAATTTCTGCAGTTTGAGTTCATTGCTGAACCAGCTTTGAACTGTACTGCATGGGGAGGGACAGGTTCCTGCTCCTAATGGTGGCCTTCTGAGGCATTAAGCTGCCCTCTGGAAGGGATTGCTTGCAGCCTTTCTGAGAAGGATAGGACCTTTCTATGTGATTGCTATAAACCACAAGCTGTAGCACAGTCCTTCAGGGCATACAGCATGAATTTTTCAGCATGTTGGTTGTTGCTGTATTGCCCAGGTGTGTCTGGGGCCCCTGGATTGTGTGGCACTAGAGAGTTCAGCCTCCGACTTGCCTCCAGGGTATTGTGTAAGTGCTGACTCCAGGGTACCAGAGTCACCTCTTGGTGACAGTAGTCAGTGTCCTAGACTGGCATGTGTGGCATCAGGAGTTACTGCTGTTGTCCATGTCTCCACAGTGCTATTTAAATCAATCACCTGTTATCTCTAAGTGTGGGACATACATCCTATGTGCTGATTTCATGTTTACTGTCATATCACTTTCATGCCCCATCCTCTTCAGGACAACAAAAATGCTTTGACTTACTCTGATGTCAGGAGATTCAAAATCAAATTTGCAGCATTTTTTTCTCCCAGGCTGGAGAGAAAACGTCAGAAGTTTTCTTCACCCGAGGTTAAAGGTGTAATTGAATTGTCCTACCCTGTAGGGCTGCTCTTTTTTTCCTCTTTTTAATAGTGGAACAAAGGCAGCCCTCTACATACAGTTCAAAATGCAATGCTCACAAGTCCTTGACTAGTGAACTTTGTTATGGAGATGGAAACCTGCCAGTATAAAGTCAGGGCTAGCCATTATTAGTTTGTCTGAAGTATTGGAGTCACCTTCACAGTGGTTGGGATCTATGTTTTGAGCACTATGAGAAACGTGCTTCTTTCTTAAAAGAGAAGTGTGAAGTCTTTACACAGAGACAGCCAATTGTGCAGTTTCTTCGAAGATGAGCCAATCATTCATTTTAATGAAGAGAATTTTAACTTAGACATAAGTATGTCCTTGACATTTTTTAGTAGCAGTGACATTATCTGAGCAGCTTGTTCTAGGAGAAACATCAGACATACACAAATACATTTATGTCTACAGGAAAAAAAATTAAGTAACTTGTCTTGCTTAGCAAAACCCATAACAGCTTATTAGGTATTACCAGAATTCCATCTTCCTCAGTTCTGTGCAGAGTATTTAAGGCAGCAGATGAATGCAAAGCTGCAAGATTCAGAAAGCAGCTGTAGGACTTGATGCTAAAGTGATCATGAATGACTGTTAAGAAACACTGTTTCTTTACAAGTAATAGCCACAGATCCTGCCCAAAATTTGCAGTATACAGGACCTCTGACAACGTGATCACATGGGGATTCTGTTCAGCAGTCTTACCTCTAGGAAATCTCTGAAATTTGTGATGTCAAATGGCAAATATAATCTCTTTTTTGCCTCTCTCTTTTTTTTGGGGGGGTGGTGGTGGTGGTGGTGGTGGTGGTGGTGGTGGTGCCTTTTTTGTGTATCAGTGCATAGATCTGTCCATAATTTCAGCTATGTGGAAAATTATTCTAATGTATAGATGATTCTAATTTTAGTTACGAAAGAGGCGTTTTTCTGGGTACCTCAAACTATGTATTCATTATAAACCAGAAATCTCAGCAAAGTTACTTTCATTGTACTAGTTACTGTAAGAATACACAGTATTAATATATATATACACATATATATATTACAGAGACAGTTGTAAGAACACAGAGCTGGGTTTAAGGTGTATTTTGACATTTAACTCACATTGAACACAAGAGGTAATAGATACCTAAAATATATCTTCGTCCACCTTAACAAGTTATGTGAAAAGGTTGGGAGAATAGAAAGAAAGATTCGCTATCTGCATTTTACTGATAAGGATTAGAGACAGAGTGCTCAAGGTTGTGCTGCCTGTTTTGAAGCTCTCCCAAAGAGTTAGATGTGGGGTGTATGGGTGATGGCATATCAGAACAGCCCTCCCGATAGGAAATTCAGCTTTCACAGAAATATAGTTTTCTTGGGAAACGGATTTTACACCCACAATTTTTTTTTCATTAGGAAGGACAGTGAGCCAGCTTTGGCAGTTGATACACTGAGATCTTGATTTATGAAGTTTCTTGGTGTCATAAAGTTCTTTGGTGACATTTCATCTTGATATAAGAAAGAATTTTTTTACAGTGAGAACAATAATTTCCTGAAACAAACACCACAGGGATTTAGTACAGTCCCCATCACTGGAGGTTTACAAGGTGTGATTGGACAGGGTGCTAGATAGTCTCATCTAGGCTCCCTTTCCAATGAAAGGTAGGACCAGATGGTGTTTTGAAGTCCCTTCCAACCTGAGATGTTCTGTGATTCTATGATAAACAAACTTTTTTCATAAACATATATAGCACTCCATCTTTAAAAGAAATGGGTTTCTTACATCTGCTGAATCTATTAGAAGTAAAATCTCACACTTTCCTCTGATTTAATTTATTTGTGCAGTTTGTATTTATTTGCTTCAGTTTCAATTCTGGTTTGGTTTTGCTAGCTCAATAGCTGGTCTCTCTCCCTGTCGTTTAAAACTTGAGATATTTGCAACATTTAATAGCAATACCTCTCAGTCTTTTCTAACTGTAATGTAGTCTTTTTACATTTTCTTACCATGCAGGTTGTTTAAATTTGGGATATTTTAGATCAAACTGATTTAATGTGAACCAGGAGATTATTTTTTTTTTTAAATTAAAAATTAAACATGTCATATCTACTCAATTTAAAGCACCTAGCTGCATTTGACCGGCATCTCATTTCCCTATGGAAGGGTTTTTTCAAATTCCAGTCTCTCCTCTAAACAGAGGTCCCAGAAAAAAAATTATACTCTTGTAATTCATTACGTATGTCTTTAAATCAAGTGGTGTTTCACCTCTAGAGGCACATGCTTCTGCATGTCTTGTGGAAAAAAAAGAGGATGCACTGAAGGTGAGGAAAAGGATGAGAAAATCAGAGAATCATAGAATAGTTTTGGTTGGAAAGGACCTCCAAAGGTCATCTAGTCCAATCCCCCTGCAATGAACAGGGACATCTTCCACTACATCATATTGCGCAGAGCCCTGTCCAACTTGACCTTGAATGTTTCCAGCGATGGTGCTACTACCAAAGGTTGCTCTCTGGGCAACCTTTGCCAGTGTTTCACCTCCCTCATTTTAAAAAAATTCTTCCTTATATCTAGTCTGAATCCACCATCTTTTAATTTAAAACCATTACCCCTTGTCCTGTTGCAACAGGATCTACTAAAAAGTTTGTCCCCATCTTTCTTATAGCCCCCTGTTAGATACTGGAAGGCCATAATAAGGTCTCTCTGGAACCTTCTCTTCGCCAGATTGAACAACCTCAACTCTCTCAGCCTGTCCTCGTAGAAGTTTTCCATCCCTCTGATCATTTTTGTGGCCCTCCTCTGGACCCACTCCCACAGGTCCACATCCTTCTTGTGCTGAGGACTCCAGAGCTGGACGTGGTTCTCCAGGTGGGGTCTCACCAGAGCAGAGTAGAGGGGCACAATCACCTTCCTCAACCTGCTGGCCACGCTTCTTCTGATGCAGCCCAGGATACGATGGGCCTTCTGGGTTGTGAGTGCATGTTGTCGGGTCACTAGAACAAATATTCACTACTTCTAAATCACTTTACATTTTATCACCTAAAGAACATTGCATTGGTTTTCCCTTTAAATCCACAACTTCTGAGTTAGCTGATCTGCCTGTATAGGTGAATAATCATGCAAATACACACTTGTGTGCATTTTCCCAAAAAATGTTCTTATGAAAAAAACCTTATTTATATGTGGGTTCCCCTTAAGTGTGAAAAATACTAGTCAGAAATGCCTTCAGAGGGTGTTTGATTTGAATCAATATTCCTAAAATCATTTTTGTGCAATATTGCATTTCCACGCAAAAGTAACTTTCAGGGTTGATTAACATGCAATGCCTGAGATTCAATGCCCTTTCTTTGTCAATTTGAATTTATTTGCCACTAAGTTTTATGTTGGGAATAACTTTTGCCTTTTAATTAGATCTTTAATATGGGGAACAGAACAATCTGTCAGACTACAGTCAGAATTAACAAAAGTAAACACAGACAACATCATTATACGTTCTAGCTTCTGATAAAAAAGAATGATCAGAAACATGATTTGACGTGCATGACAAACTATGGAAAGCTAACTGTGTCTGCTTCTTGTGGTCTATGCCATAGTTTTCACTGACTTTAACTTTAGGGTTTTTTTCAGAAAGGCAAACTAGGAAACACCCTTTGTGCACTTCAGAAGGGCTGGTGCTAGCCATACAATAGTTTAAAATTTAATTGTTTTTCTGGAGTATCTTTCCCAGGTGTAATGCAAAACAGCCCTTTTTCATCTTTTACTCTAAGAGGCTTTTTAAGGTCTTTAGTGTCCAAGGTGTGGCGTACCACTACCATCCATGGCTGGAGTAGAACAGCACGGCACCAACATCTATGGGAAAGATATTATGAAGGCTTTGGGCATTTATCTGAGGCATCCAATAGAAGAATGTAATCATCATAGACGCCTTCTGTAGTCAAAAGAGAAAGACAGAGCCTTCCCAGCTGCTGAACCAACTACTCCGCTACATTTTCCTTGAGCTGCATGTTTTGCTTCAGAGCAGTCCAGTACGTTCAGTATTATGCTGGCTGTGAATTTAACTTTTATTGAAAAAGTAAATTTGCCTTAGATTCAGATGGTGTCCTACAGAAACCTTGCAAGGGGTGCAGAGAGTAGGCACTGCGAACAGAAGCAGCTGCCAAGTAGAGAAGAGTTGCTGGATAAGTGGCACTGCTGGGCTTTGCTGCTACTCTCTGATGGCCAGGGACTGCAGAAGCTGTTATGAGCATGAAATTTGCTTAGTGCTAGGCTACCATAGCACAACTGCTGTTTCTTCTCATCAGCATCAGAACATGAAAATAAAGCAGAGAGTCATGCGCAAGTTGCAAAGAAGCCCATTGTGGAGACCTTTGTATTTTTACTGTTAATAAAGGAACATTGTTCTTCATACAAATGCCTCATCAACTCATTATCCTAGACAAGGGGCAAGTTCATATAAGTCACAAATTATGTTATTTCAACAATAGCTGTGGATGTTTCAATGGAACCACTTTAATCTTGCAGAGGGAAATGTCATGACAACGATCACTAATGCAGTCTTCACTGTATTAAACCAAAAGCTATGCTGGAAAATGAATATGCTTTGTATACTCACAGAGCCACCAGCAGCCTTTTTTTTTTTTAAAAAAAAAAACCAAACAGGTTTTAAGGATGACATTTATTCAAACCTTTTATTTTAACTCAAAAATTTGTTAAAAGTCTTCCAGCATATTTTGCAGATAAGTGAGGGCTTTTTTAATACAAAACTGGAGGCTTTTGGACCCAGATGCTGTGAGTTCTGTTTCTATGGTTAGTATTTTGTATTTTGCAGGTTTATAATCCTGTATAGGTCCAGTTCATGTTTCTGGAGTTCTCATTACCAGAGTCTGTGAACACAAAACATCGTAATGAAGAATAAAATCTGAAATGTTTTGGCTTTGCTTTCACTCTCTCAGACCTCTGGAAAATTCTGTGTGTACAAATCAGATGCTAAATGACAGTGTTGTAAAGTTATTAATAAAAAATATGGTTTGCTTACTAGTAAAAGATTTAGAGATTTCTTATATCCAGTTTAAAGTATGACCCAAGTGGCTACATTTACCACTGCAGAGTTTTTAGTCTTAATACACAGGTTGATAGTGTAAGGACTGGATCCAGATTCAGCTGTACAACAGCAGCTGTAGAGCTACATGTCTGTATCCGTACTATGGCATCTACCTGCAGCAGTAATGGGGGAGAAAGGCACGGTAGATAATTTGTATTTGGAAGAACGATGGACTTTTGGACAGTTTACAGAAAGTTTTGTATTTAGAAAGGAAAGAAAACCTGTGTTAGGGTGAAGCAAGGCACTAAAATCTTGAATAAGTTTTACGAGCTCTTTCAGCAGGACAAACTGCTGAACGAAAATGGGGAGATCTGGAGACTGAATTGTCGTGAGGTGGGCATGAAGGTGAGAGCTCACAGTTTACAGAAGAGTTACTCAAGCACAGGAACCGCTCCACATCTGGTCCTCTGTGGCACATGGCATATTTGTGCTCCTGCCTCGGCGCAGTTGTGGCCATGCAGCAGGTATGAACAGCATCGGTCCCCTGCAGGGGTGATTTTTTAGAATGTACTAGTTCTCTGAAGACTGAGATGGCCACCTGGGTCTCAGTGAGCAGTACTTCTAGGCAAATTCCTCTTACACTGGTGGAAATCAAGCCATGAAAAACCAAATGCCTTCTTAATTCTCTTTCTGGAGGTGGTGACACCCAGCTGATGCATTTGAAAGGATTTAAGTGAAGTGACAAGCTACTGGCACTTGTCTAACCTATTATTTTTAAACACTACAGGTTAATCTCTTTGACTGGAAGGCTTCAGGAATCACTTTCGAGAGAGCTCCCAATGGCAGTTAGTAGAAAAGTAAAAATCACCCAAACTGTCTCCCCTGAAAGCCTGACACGAAGGAGGAACAAGCCCTGAAGTCTGCATGTGTGAGACCACAGCAAGAGTGAACAAGGTAAAGGTTCATGTCTTGTCTGTCATTTCTTTCAGCAAGCAATTGATTCCCTTTTCCAAAAAAACCAAAAGCTGAATCTGTCTTAAAAATGCTATGGAAATTTGAGTGAAGCTTCCAGTCAGCTGCAGCAAGAAAGGCAACCTTATGACACTAGGGCCTAGGGACTTTACATGTTCCTATCAAATCTGAAATACATTTCTTATAGTCTTGTTAAAATGAGAGTTTGGAGGAAAAATCATGACTGTACATCAGAAGAATCTCAGTCTCTAGTATAGACATTTCTAAGTACTGATAAGTTATGAAAGGCTAAAAGGTTGCTCAAATGATAAATAATACATGCTTCAAATATCCTGCATGCTTGTTTCATCACATGAAGCACATGCTGTTGAGATTTCAAATGAAAATGAAAGTTAAATAGTGTCTATGTCTTTATTCTATCTTTTCTTTCTACATTCTATCTTCAATACAAATTAGTTTCACCTTGCTTGCTCTTTTGCTAAGAGCTTTGAATGATATGAGTAGAGAGTTCTACGCTTAATCTCTGGGTGTAAAGCGTTACGGGGATTGATTCCCTATTTCCAAATATTTTAGAGTAAATCTTATGGTATGTTAGCAAGTTATTTAAAGATAACTAGATTAAATGTTGCCCGTTATTTAGAAGCCTGTATAGCTCATTTTTTGTTGTCTCAGTGAAGCTTCAGACAGGATAAAGTTTAAAATCCCCAGTACTGGTGAAAACCTCAAATATTTGACATCCATCCCTTGTATTCTCTATAGAGGTACTCTTGAAACTTTTATAATGATGGCATTTTGGCCACATCAAGTAAACTGTAAATTTCGAATGGCAATCAGTGTAAAAGGAGCTTTCAGTCCCTAAAATAGATTATGTTTGCTAGAGACAAACTTCTTTGAGCAACATGATTTTTAACATCTGGTGAATTGCTGACTTTTTTCAGCCATGTAGGTGTTCTGCAGATACAAGATGTTTTACTTTTATGTTAGTAACGGTGTATCTGGAGCCACACATTTCCTCTATGTACACAAAATGAAAGTGCTTCCTCTTTCTGTCTCAATTACCACTTATATCCCTGGGTCATATTAAAAATACAAATGGAATCAATCATGCTGCTGATGAGAGGAAATGTAGTTGTGATAAATGCATATCCATTGACTTTCTGTTGCTGTTCTGGAGAGGAGCGAAATTGAGTGACAACCTAAATGTGTTGTAACAATGCACTGAGAAAACAAATGCAGCTGACACGTCACCCACAACAAATGTACTGTGCTCAATTGAATGGGTAAGATTTAAACGCTCCCTAGCATATTAGTTGGGAGTTGTAGTAAGTTCTTTCTCAGGCAGCTGGGTTAGTTTTATGACATGGTCATATGGTACCTACAGGACATAAACATGTGTTGGAAGTAATGCCAGGCACCCACACACCTACAAATCTGGCAGGGTAGGCACAGTTCAGATTTATCTAATCTGAAATATCTAACTCCAGGGAGAATCATCCTTTTGGGAAAATATTTTCACATTTTTAAGATATATGAGATACCTTCCTATCCCTTTAAGCAGAGAGTATTACTTGTAGCGAAAAGTTAACGCACACTGGCCCTTGGCAGAGTTGCTGCTAACATACTGCCTTGAAGCAAAAGTGAATGTGAAATTAGCACTGCTTTTTGATAACATTGAAATGTTCTCATAAATTCTTAGTCTCTCTTTAACCTACTTCACTTAATTTTAAAGCTACAAAATCTATTTAGAATACAAGCCTGTGTGTCTTCTTGCCTATTTCCTAGGAAAGACTCAGGTGATAAGTAACAAATGAAGAGTTGACAGTGCATTTAATAAATCTACAGATAATGCAGATGAATAACAAGTAATGGGGAATTACTTTATTTACATTTGACTTTATTTTTCATTAAGTCCTATAGCACACAAATGTTCGTTCTATGTAGGGAGTAAGAAGGAACAGAAATTGAAAACATTCACCTGTCTTGATAATCACCGTTTAATGGTAAGGAAAACTCACGATAATTTGTGTTTTAGTTTTACCACAGAGTCTTTTCCCCTTCTACCCTTGCCATAGTCTTGGCCTCAGTCCAGGAGTTGTGTTTTCTTTCTCACTGCTTGGACATTTCTTTCTCCTCCACGGTTGCAGCACTTTTTGAGTCTTTATGCCTTCCCTTCTCTGTAAGGAGGTTAAGAAATTCACATTTTTCTCGACAGACAGAGAAGGCAGCCGTACCTGTACCAGAATGGGACTGAGGAGTTGTGATTTGAGCAACTGTGGACAGAACCTAGAAGGGGTGAGAAAAGTCCAGGTGGATGTTGTAGAATCTGAGAAAGGAAGATGTGAAAGTTATGAAGAAGGAGAGTACTGTGGGAAGAGAACAGTATCCTTCAGCACCATGACTCAGAAGGTACCTAAGCCAGTGCTGATCTTTCCAAGTACGGCCGGTAGGAGGTATTTTAATGCCTGAGGGGTTGCAATAAAAATTTCATCTTGTATGCACTAGTCTGAAGTACTTCTGTCCTTAGCATTTCCCTTTAACTCAGCAAAGGAATCTCCCTGTTACTCTGTGCAAAAGCGAGCAGGGCTTTTAGACCAGGGATAATATCTGTATTGAAGGATTAATGCATATGGTTGACTGAAAGCTGGATGATAGTCTCTATCCCCTTGCTTCGTAGGGTCTACTTTAATTTCTTTGTGTGTGTATACACTGGATACCAAAATATTTTACATACCAAGTTTCAAGTGGGATAGAGAGGGAAATAGGTAATGCTCTACGTCCTTATCTGGATTTGTGTCTTCAGTGTTGCATTATGTTCTCACAAGTCCTGTGATAGCTGGTATAGCTGAAAAATACATGGTTTTTTTTTCCTACACAAACATTGGGCATTAACTACATTCAATTGGAACATATAAAAGTGGCATAAAATGCATCGACACTCTGTCCATGCTGAATTCTTAATGCTGCCAAAAGTAGAAAATGAGAAGTGTCAGCACTACTAGCTCTCGTCATCGGCCTCCAGTGAGCAATACTGGCATTATTCTGGATGCAAGTTACTATTTCAGTAATGAAACTGTAAAACTACACATGCTAAGGAAAAAAAATGGCTGTGCAATGCAAGGTGTCTACTCCCCTGCCTCTTCTCCAGCTACTTCAAGCATGAGAGCTCCCAAGCATCCCCATGTCATTTCCTTTTTGAAAGGTATACCATGTGGTGATAGTCTTGATCAGTCTCATGCAGTGACAACATAAAGCACCACCGAACTGGATTATGACACAGTACCATACACACTGGCAACAAACCGAAATATTTAAAAGGGCAAGCAAAGTTCATAAAATGCATCTGCATTTTAAATTTAAAGTTACAGGAGATGAGATTCACAATGTAAATATAAACCGTTGTCGTTGTAGCAAGTCCAGTAAAACTCTGTTGTCAGTTGCAAAGTCAAAATCAGCAGCTACATTTGCAAAGACATTTATGCATCTGGTTCCCATTAAAGGAAAAAAGATGCCTAAGTACCCTTAAAGTCTGTTCTTTGGGCTTTTAAAACTGAATTATGTCTGAAAAGGCAGTGCCTTTTCAAAGTACTTTTACTTCCATGAAGTGGATTCTGTATAAAGCAGTGAAAAAGCAAACTTTTTGAAAGTGAAGATTGCAAACTGCAAATACATTAGCTTTTAGAGTATCCTGTAATTTAGAGATTCTTAGGACAGAGTGACCTACTTTTTGGCTTAAAAGGACAAAAATGCCAACTCCTGTCAAGATTAAAAAAAAATTATTTTTATTACCATTTTCATAACAAACACGTTTAGCATCCTTTTTCATGATCTTGCCTACAGTCCTTGAAAGTCACACAGAGAGGAGGAGATGATACAGACTTATTCATATGCACACATGCCCATTGCCTATCAAACAAGCCTCCAACCACATGTGTTATTATAGTACTGGGTTTTGTATTTTCCAGTTGTCATTGACAGTCTAAAGGTATGTGCCACGTTGGGAAGTATGTGCTATGTCAAGAAGTACTTTGATTCCTCTGTACTTTTACTAAATTGCTGGCTTCCCTCTCAACCCTGCACAATAGGTGATGCGAGTAGTTCAGGGACTGATTTGCTTCCCTGCTCCCCTTCCTTTCCATCCCCACAAACCAGCCTTTGGATTTTCCAGCATTGTTTCCAGCATTCTCATAATTTGCATGAGAAACTGACTTTTTAGAAGGTAATTGGAAAAAATCTGTTTAAAACCAATCCAATAAAGAAGACAGTCTGCCCTTGTACATCTCATTAGAGGTGCTTCAGGCTGTGCCATAATGGCCTGAAAATCACTGACACACAGCTCTATATCTGGTTGAGGAGGAACTAATGTAAAGACACATTTTATTTGGTTTTTACATATAAAACATCAAAGAGCAGAATGTAGTTGCCGGCTTTTTAGATGCAGTTTTGTTAGTGAAAGTGGTGCTACAGATAACTAACGGTTATTGCAGTTGCTAGCAATTACTATCACTTATTATTTTCCTTTCTCTTTTTGTAGCACCTTACATGACCTAAAGAACTCACAACAGCTTCCAAAAATCATGAATGAAGCCGTAAGAGTAGATAGCAGTGGGAACTGAAGTTAAGGGGCTTGTTGAGGATAACATCACAAGTGGTGGATCTGAAAGTAAAACTCAGATCCTTGGATACCTGATCTTCTGTGTTAATGTGTCCTAAATTGCTGTTTTCAAGAATATACATCATAGCTCCACTCAACAGCGTGCTGATCTAATAAGACAATCACTAGATGCTGTCAGCTTAGTGACAGGTTATGCTGTGAGTTCAGTATGATTCTCATGTGAGGGAGGGTTCATTACATCCAGCTTTGGCCTCATCAGAATTACATGTGTAGTCTAAGCTGGTTGCCCAGGATCCCCTTCTATTCAGTGACGAGAAGCTCACATTTCCAAGCAGTGGCTCACCCTACTCTAAGACAAGTATCCATGCTAATGTATGGACTCACTCCATGGAGAACCTGTCTCTCCTCCTGACTGCAGCCCAGCCTGTGGACTTGCAAACTGGAGTCCTGAGGTTAGGTGAGGTCATTCCTGTCCCGAACAAGAATTTGCCATAGACATAATTTTCAGTTATTTCTAACGCTCTCTACTCCCCACAGGGGCAGGTTGCTGTTCTGCACTTAGGAAGAAAGATACTGGATTATAAACACAATTCAAGTTTCTACAGGATAGAAACATCCTGAGCTGTGTTTGGCTAACACTCAAAATCAGTTTCGTCACGTTAAGGATAAGAGATGGCATAACAAAAGTGAGAGCCTCCAAAAGAGAACTAAGGAAAGTTCACAATGATTTAGTGGGAGCAGGTGCTGCAATGAGGAAAATGTTGTCATGTCCAGTTGTTATAAATCTGTCTGCCAACAACATCCCAGCTAGAAAAATCTTTCAGCTCTACACAGTGTGATTGGCTGCAATTATCACGATACATAAAGCCGTTGGCATCACGGTGGAACAATGTAAAATTTCTCAGAGGGTAAGTACGCAGCAGACAAAAGCTATGTGAGGTTTTTGCTTAGAGAGGCTTTCTGATTACAGGAAATTGTTCGGAAGGTTTATGAGGACATAAATTTTCCCACAGTGTCAGCCTTCCCATCCACGACACCCTGCTATTTGTTATTTCTTCCCCATTATCTTTTCAAAAAGTGCATTCTCCAGGTACTACTACGGCCTTTCAAATTTATGCTTACAAATTCAAGTTTATTACTTAAACTTAGGGTATTTTTTTTAACCTTTATTTAAAATTTAGCTTAGGAGGCTTAGAATCTAAGAAATTAATCTTCAGGAAAAAGCTCTCAAGCAGGAGATCAGTTTCATGCTTCCTATCTTGCTTTGTGGCTATGCACTTAAACTTGGATCTGCTGGACCTGTGATCCATACAGAAATGTAAAGGCATCTAATTTCCTTTGAAACCACTGGATGGAGGCATTTTAATATGTTTTAAGGTCCTGTCCTCTAATACTTGCTGTCTGTTGTTTGCTGAAGGCAAACCAACCTTTTTCCCTGTAATTTTCTGTGCCTTGGTATGCTGTTAATAAAACTGCCTTCACCGTTTGCTGTGCAGCATTCCTAAGGCAGCGACCCCTTCACTCCTCATTAGTGCTCTGCAGAGAAGGCATTTGATTACTGACCGAGGCAACATGTTCTTTCTAGTGAAAACTCTTGTTGCTTCCTAGACAGACGGAAGTAATAGTACCTGATACTGGATCTTGCTGAAGCAGATCTGTAAAGCAGAAAAGTATGCAAGAGGGGCAGAATGAATAATGCTGCTACAAATCTAGGAAATCAGCATTTCTCATTAAAATACCAAGGTGCTGGCAGTTAGCCTGCATGTTATATCCAGCTGGTTGGCAGCCATAGGAATCATCTTATTTTGTAACAAGTCTGAAAACTTGGGAGTTTTCTTTTTAACCCACATCATTAAATCATCTTTTTTTCTGAAAAAAATGTCCACCCTCGTGGTCTCCCAGTTTGAAATTACATTAGCTTAGGGTATTCCCATTTAATTGAAACTTTCACATAAAAACATGAGGTCTGAGAACCTTGATTTGTTATCTATTTTAATTACTACAAAACCACATTACTTCATACCTATAAGGCACAACCTCGTGTTTTGCTATGGAAACAGATACCAGCTTCAATTTTCCAGACCGTGGTGGATATTCAAGACAGGGGGACAGTGTGATTTTAATTGCTGATAAGGCTGTTTTGCGCTGGCAAGGGCAAGACTAAGCCTGTAAGCTGCCACAAGTGACGTCTTTGTTTAAGAAAGATTTCAGTTGTCATGAGTGTCACTGTGTGTCTCCCACAGAGCTCTCCAAGATGATTACAGCTATCACAGCCTGAGTCCTGATTCACCTTCCTCTTTCCTTCCACCTACTCTTCTGTCTCTTCCCCTCTTGTTCATCACCAACTGCTTGGAAGTTTTCTAGAGGTAAGAGGCTGGCTCCAGTTGTGTGGCGTGTTGTTAAATAACAAAGAAACTCCTCTGTTTCTAATTCAGCCTGATGTGATTCATGCTGCTCTGTTTAGAAATAATTGTAAGTGAGCACTGGAGCTTTGACTTCTATTTTGGGAGGCCTGTGTTTTGCCTTATAATCCCAGCCCCGTATCCTTATCCTTTCTACCCAAGAACGGTGGGTATTTTGTTCTCTTGGGTTATTTCAAATCTGTGTACAAAAATGTGTGACTCAAATATTTGAAGATTTACTGGTTTAGCACTACCACTTAGATACTAGAGCTGTGATTCGTGACTGTTGTCTTCTTAAGCACTGACAGTTCATAACAGAAAGCTATTTTCTGCTGCATACTGTGCATGGCGTGGTGTCAGGCATTAGGAGTGTGCTGTTAAGTACACAGCATTTCTTTTATGCTTTATGATTACCAGGCCAACAAAGACACACAGAAAGAGTTGCATATGTTTTCACTGTCATTTCTTTTGACACATCCATCCCTGAGAATAGCATTTGGCCTGAAAAAATTAGGAAGAAGTTAAAAGTCATGGAACAAACAAATCCACAGATAATGCAAAACACCAATGGTTTGCAAAATTGCTCATTCTGATTATTTAGTTTTCAACTTTGTTGAGCAGCAAAATATAAAGCAAAGATCCACCATTTTCCTTCTCAATCTGGGTTTAATTATCAGCATGATGACATATAAGGTTTTTAACAAAAGTATTCTAGGCAATCTGTTAGTTCATTAAATTCACCAAATATCACATACGCTTTTGCAGCTGAAGCTACTACTTTGCTCATAAGAAGTCATGGTCTTCATCAGCTGAGACAACAGAGGCTGAGAAAAGCTTCATGTGCCTTTGTGTTATGTTGACTAGTAAATGTTTTTAAATCATTAATTAGTCGTTGAAAGTAAACAGTCTACGACAGAATGGTAGAACATTTCTCAGTTCTCTCTGTCTAGCAGAATAATTATATTTGGTACCAACTTTGTCGTTATATTTATTCATTAAATAATAAAAAATTGACATTTAAAAACCAAATTATGACACATTTTAAGAATTACAACTTTTAGCTTTAATAACAAATTATGCACTTCCCAAAAAAACCCTTTAATCTATCATTTAAGTAGTCTATATTTTCCTTTTTAATTTCTTATTTAAGGCAATACTTTACAATATTCTAGAGCAGTGTGACATAGCCATTTGAAACGAGCATGAGTTCATTGCACCGCAGTGAGTCATCTGTGATTGCTCATGTCCCTGCCTTTGCCTGCCTTGAGCTAATCTCTCCCCTCTCCTTTAGAGCTGTTTTTCAGAATGCTGAGTCTTTCCTGGAATGTCCTCAGCTACCGGGCACTGAAAGTTACGTTTAACTGTGTGACCGTATTGTGTTTTTAGAAGCCCTGAGTGCTACTGGAAGATGATGCTACCATAAGATCCCATTACTGCCCCTTCCCAGCTAACCTCTCCTCATCTCTGTACTGAAACTGGGATTCCTCATGAGGCTTAGCCCAGGCTCAGGTGTGTAACTATCTTCTCTTATTTCCTCTCTGCTCCATGGAGGGATGTAGTATGTGACCAGGGCGGGTGTAACTGTAGTATACAGGTAGGTCTTTGGAGGAAAGAAAGGTTAGGAGGCTGTGACTGCATGACTCAATACAGAAGTTCTTGCTCCAGAAGTAGGTAGGAGGTGTTGATTTGGGAGCTAAGGGTGTAAGAGGAGCAGCTCTTCTTAGCAATGCTGGAAACATATCACTCCCCAGTGGGGGATGAAACACAAACAGTTCACATAGTCCTTCCCCAGATCTCCCTGCTCAGAAGTAAGGCAGGAGAAAAACAGTTTTCTCATTTCAAAAGACTGTGAAGTTGTGATGTTTTCACCCTTTCCTGGAAAGAAAGGAATTGTGAATCTTTAATTGCCGCTAACAGGTAACTACTTCCAGAGGGAACTGACCCTGGGGCTTTGAAATCTTTGCTGTATTTTTTATTTCATGTAATCTCCCCTTCCTTTTTTTTTTTTTATGCCGGAAAAATAAAATTCCAAATGAGATTTTATCTTAAATGAGGGACAGAATCTTCTTTCTGAAAATGTCCGTACGGGTTGTTTTGACCACATAAACACTTTTCCTCAAATTATATTAAATTGGAAGTTCCATTGATTTTTCCCTCACAATAAGTTTTACTCTCTACAGTGTTTTACAAGGTACCTAGACATCTTTTTTGTTTATTTGTTTGTTCTGTTAGTCTAGATTTCTCTTCCTTGGAAATCCTTCATTACTGATATCCTTTTTCTTACAGTCTCTCATTTCTGCCCACTTTCTTCTTCAATGGGTCTTCAAATTCTAAAAATGTCTGCAAATACTTTGAAAGTGTGATAGTGCCTCAATGTGGCATATTTTAAATGAAAAAGGTTGGTATATTTGCTTCAGGAATGCAGTTTAAGCTAAAAAAAATAATAATTTAAAAAAATATCTCTATTGGAACAATTTTATTTTTTTTTACCAGTCTGAACCTTTTCAAGTTGTCTTTCAACAGAATGTTATAAGACTTATACTGTGTGTACATATTAACATAGGACAACATTCTGACTCATTTACCATAAAGTTTTATATGCAGTATAGTCACATATGAATATATTAATTATACTGTTCCCTTGAGTATTGATATTGTATTAATTTACCTGCAGGGATGAATTCAGAACAAAATAAAAAACAATCAAGCAAGAGAAACAAATAACCAAGCTATTTTTGCTGTGGTTTTCTTTTAGTATTTCTTAATAGACTTTTCCTCTAAAACGTAGTTTTTATGATATAGTTGTGTGTCAGGGTCTTCATTAGAAATCACGTATTAGCAAAAGGAGCAGGAACATTTAAGTCTTTTGCAGTAAAGCTGGATCAGTCAGAAAAAAAAAGGACAGGAGGAATTGAATATGCCTGCAAGTTTCTTTTCCAAATCTACTCTTGTATAAAAGAAACATTTGCTTTATAACAGTAGGGCAAGAGGTTCAAAGCAATATGTAGTGGAAATCATAGCAATATCACATAAATCCACTGCAAGGACACAGGATAATGGACCAAATAATGCCAATGTTCCAATCTGAAGCCTGTTAAAGTCAATGAGGTATTGCCATTGATTTCAGTGAGTTTTGAATAAGGCCCACAAGAAATGCATTTCTTTTGCCATCTCCTCAGTGCTTAAAACATGATATTTTAATGTGGAATATATAGTCTCAAAAAAAAATAAATCTGCAGATTTTGCCCTCTCTGCTTCTTCCACTCTTGTGTCCTTAAGCTGACAGCAAATGGTTCTGTGGCTCCTACCACCTGGGTACAGCATGGATTTGGGGGCTGTACTGGTGCACGGGGTTTGGGTTCAGGTGCTGAGGTGCACAGCTCATCTTGGACATGTGCATCAAGTGAATGGTTGATAGATGGGGAATTTATGTAAGAGTTCAGTGGTGCAAGGCTAGAGTAATTTCATGAGGAATAAATGCTGCCCTCTGAACTGAAAACTGTACTGATAGTTGATCAGCACAGAGCTGAGGGGTCAGCATTTTAGCAGCATACACATTCAGTTTAATGTGGAGTTTTCTTAATAACCAGTAGTTTTCCATAGCCTTAAATCCCACACTTGCTTTATGGACTTTAAACTTTGACTACAAAATATGCAACTGGAGTTAGTAAACTTGGAAAGGAGTCATGATTTATGCAGGGGATATGCAATGTTTGAGAATTAGTGTAAATGTGATCTATATATGTTGACTCTCTGGGCACAGTGAGGGCTTAGAAATGTCCAGTGACTTATTAGAAAAAAGAGGAACACTCAGAAGTGGGAGAAGGTTTTTGTTTTTTTTTTTGGAAAAAAGTTTGAGGTAACTAATAACATGACTTCAATAACCCAGCACTATATTACTGAACCTCTTGACCTGTTCTCCTTCACATTCTAATCTTGTGTCCATGTCCAAATTAAGCAGGAGGGAGAGACCATCTTTCATTGCAGAATAGAAAAAAAGATGAAACGCAGATTAGCGTAAAGCTGATCTTTGCCCCTTTCCTTTTCTTCCCCCTGGTTTTAAACTGCAAGCAGTGCCCAAATGTTTTAAATATGTTTATCTAAGTAAAACTATCTGTATCAGAGTACTTAGCAGCTGAGCATGCACGTACCGTATGCTGTATATTCATCAGACTTACCAGGTTACCAGTTTACCCTTTAGTAACACGTATCTCTCAGGCTGACATTACAAACATAAGGAACTGAATGGAGGAAAAAAGACTTCTCTGAGGGACATAGTCCTCTTTGCAAGCTTTTAAACTAATATGTCATCCTCTCAGATAAAACCTGTTAAACATATATGTATTAAGATTATGATCACTGAAACCTTTTTTTAGTAGTGGTGTGTGATTTCACGACGGAGGCAACTGAATCCTTTGCATGTACTTTTCCATACACTGAACTCACACCACAGCCATCCTTCCCTTTGTCAGTGCCTTATTGTACAACCCCAGCATCCTCTGTTCTACCTGTTTTCTTCTATATCGGCTCTCCTACAGTCTTTATCACCAGGGTATTTGAGCACCATTCACCAGTGCATTAAGCATCGTAACTGCCATCTGTCGTATGTTTGTCTTCTGGTCCTCTCTGTATGGAGCGTAATGTGCTCAGTGAAGTGCCTTGTTTTGGTAGGATTTTTGTCGGGATAGATCTTTACAAGTGTGTAAAAATAGATGGAAATCTGCCTTGACCTCAGAGGAGAAGGTGGGGATGTCAGCGATGTTGTAAGTTCCAAGTTCATGGGGAGTTTACCCCATGGACTGGACCAGCCTCTGAGACAATGATGTTTTCCTGAGAGAGGAAACCCTACACTTGTAGCAGGTACTGTCGAGCCTTTCTAAATCTCAGTAGCTATTTTAGATTACCTGGGCCCAGACCAAAAGGCACTTCAAAGAAAAGATTCAAGACCTTGAATTTGGTTTGGGTGCTTTCCAAACCCTCCAGCACAGCTTTGTAGTGCTCCTGGTAACTTTTATTCCCGAAAAGACAGTTCTTACCCTTGGCCCTTTCTTCTGTCCCAGATTGATGGTACAGCTGAGTTTGCCAGTCTGTCAGGACACTTTTTAATGCCGCCTTAACAGTGAAGGCATTGCTTTTGTCTGCAGGCTATCAGCCAGGCCTTTCTAGGAAAACATGACATATTGCTTTCATTCCTTTTTAGAAACCTCCTCCAGCACTTTTTAAAAACTTATCTCAGCCCATCTTCCTGTTGGCCATCTTTGATTCCTGAAAATGCTTCCATTACTCATTTAATTTTGGTTTGAAAGGAGAAATTCAGAAACTCTAGAAATTTAAAAGCAATGGTTTGTAGAGGTAGGTAGTTAGTTCTCTGACACAATTCTGTTTGCAAAATTCAGAGTGTATTTCTGTGTGTGCTGCATTTTGTTACATGATATTTTTGTAGCTTTTTGTAGCATAGACAGATATGCCGACAGCTTAAATCCTGCATTTATCATAAAGAAATTCTGTGATCTGCAAAGAACAGCTAGTGCATGAACTTACACAAGTTAGCCATTTGACAGTGGTTTTCCATGTATTTGTTGCCAAATCAAGGGTTGTACTGTTCAGCGGCCTGACACTAAAGCACCTCCTATTACAAATAGCTTTAAAGTGGTATGATTGATTTTATTCTGAAGACGTAACGGGTGAATGAATTAGGTAATAAAATAGAAGTATATATCTAGAGGTAAGTGAAGTATGGGGTTGAAAAACCTGCAAGTTGCAAGGCTTACTGTAAGATGGAAGACAAGTACAGCACATTCTGTTACTGTTTTCAAAAAGCAGAAGAACCTTGAAGGATTAGTGTCAGGGCTTCCTGTTACACCTAGAAGTAGTTCTGACTCTCTGCTGGGTTATCACTAATGGTAGGACTTACTGCTAGCCTTATCTCTGCTCAGTTATACAGGTTTCTCTAAGGATGTGGTTCTTAAACCAAATTAGTGAAACCTGGCAATACAACCGGCATGATTTTGGCCAGAGTTTTTAGTTAAGCTGGTAAATCTTGGAATATAGATGAAGTCTCTGTTGCAATCGGTAGTATATGCTTTCTGTGTCCAAGCTGATCACTGCTTCACAACACCATAAGCAAGGACAGTAAGACAGTAAATTCATATCAGAGCTGTAATGTACAGGAATCCTATACTAAGCTTTTGGGCTTTTAGCTTGTGTTCACATTTTTTACAGTTCAATTTTATTCTAGATTATGTACTAATGTAGTGCTATGCAAAAAGAATGTTTTTAACAAAGTGTCCAATAAAATCTTCTTTTCAAGTAAAGCAGAATTTTCCAGACTCTAGTTGAGAGATCATACCTATTCATTTCCTCAGGACCCCGAATACTAATAGGAAGAGCTGTAGCTCTTGAAGCCTGTGTCTGCAAAGTGTCTCTGGTCCACAAGGCATGGTCAGTGGCCTGCAGGAACCATGCAGAGTAACATTAGATGTAAAGGCTCTGCTCTGAGTGGAGGTTGTCTGGGTGGCCTCACCAACAGCTCTAAACAACATTTAGAGTTGTTTAGTTTCACAGTGCTTTGCACGGTGTGACAAAGACTGGCAAGGTCCATTCATTCAAATGTTTTGGAGCAGTGCTTTAAAACATTACTATGAATGCAGCCCTGTCTGACACTGGTATGGGGGTCTGGATCAATGACAGCCTGGATCCATACACATATTATTTCTCACTAATGTTCATTGCTAATGTTTGCATTATGCAGAGCCCATGGTGGAAGGCAAAAGGTGCTTAATATGAGTGATAAAGAAACCCTTACATTGACTTGTTTTTGCAGTGTTATGCCATTCTGTTGAAAAGCTGGAGAGATTTATGATGCACAAAGTGCAAATTGATGCTGTTCTGGAGGATAAGATATGTGATCTGGAAATGCTAACTTCAGGATAGTGCAGAATTAAATAACTGCTTTTCTGGCAACTATATTTGGAATCCATTGCCACAGACTCCACAGAAAAAGAGTTAGTGCCAAGGTAATTTTTTAGGTTGTAAATTGAGTCAGTGGACTAGTCATCTGTAACTAAGAGATGCTTTATGCAACTAATGGTATTGTCTCAATATCAGATACCTATTAAGTCACCTGCTGAGAAACAGAGGACAAGTTTAGAGGGACTTCTCCAACAGACATTATTACTATAAGAAATAAACAGGAATGAATAACTTCTTACAATGCCTTAAATTGAAAGAGGTGCTGTCTGTAGTCTAAATAAAAATAAATACAAAGACTATTCATAAAGGGAGGAAGGAAGGCCAACAAATTTATTGTTTTCCAAGTGCAAAAATATAGAAATGTGACAGTAATATGTCATGGGATGATCAGTCAGGCAACTCTTGCTCTGATGAAAATACACAAGGGAACAAAAAACATTGTGTGGAACAGTACAAATGATAAAGGTGTGGGAGGTACAGAAGACAAGCAAAGAGGAGAAAAGTTGAAATGATCTTTCTCATTTTATGGAAAACAGAAGAGAGAACATCTTGGAGATGAGTGGTTGGACAGCTGTCTAGTGGAAACAGAAGGTTTCAGTTTTGACAAGCTCTGAACTTTGTCACAGTTTTTTACTGGGCATTGGTGCCACTGTCCAGATCAGGCTGTGTTTTATGGATAGGGAGCTAATTTTCTCAGCAGGAGACCAGCTTGGATAAGTAGGAAGAGAAGTAGCAACATGAACAAGGGGTATAAAGACAGCAAAGGCAGTACCTGTTTCAACTCAGTGTGTTACAAAGAAAATGGTCTGATATGGCAAGGAATGTGAAAGCAAGGCATTTTTCACTAGATCATTTACCCATGCTACAAGACTGACTAATGAGCTAGGGGAACTGGTAATTCTCACTGATGAGAATAAATTTGATTTAACTGGCATTACTGAAACCTGGTGGGAGGATCTGTATGACTAGAATGTTAAAATCTCTATCTGTAACCTGTTTAGGAAATAGAGTGGGAAAATTAAATTCTATATTAAAGATGCCACTGATAACTCAGAACTACGACATCTTGAATGCATATGAATCAATGTACTACTTGAAATGCTCAGGGGGAAGTAGAGGTGGGCTCTGTAACAGATCTACACCAGAAGATTGGGTGAATGCTTGTGTCTGCTCTTACTTTGGTAATGTATGGAGGGAAAAACTGTACCCCAAAGGACACCAATCTGGAAGGTGTAGATAGATGGTGACAGACACTGCTGCAGAATATCATTAGGGTTCAAAAACTGATAAAAAGATTTTCTACTAAAAAGGTGTTTACCCTCCTGTACTTTCTTTTGCTTCAATCTTCATTACAGCAAACAAAAATGAAGTTGTAAATGCACTGGAAAGTCAGTGCTTTGTAGTAGACCTGATAGCATTCATTTCAGGGAAAAGGAAGACAGACCCATGTGGGAGTCTGTGCTGCTTCAAATGGCCAAATTCAGGGAAAACGATGAGTGAAACTGAGTGTAGTTGCTTAATAAGAAAGAAAAAAGCTGTCAGGAAAAACCAGGATTTTTAAAGGCCAGATTACTGTAGGAACAAAAAGTTCGAACTTTACAGTCAAGAAAAGGAACATTTTAAAGTATATGCTTAGTTCTGGATCAGTGAGAAACAAAATCAGCAGGAATAAGCAACTGATAGTTGCAGATAGAAAGTGGGTCTAGAATAGACGCTAGAAGAACTAGAAGAAATGATCAAAATTCACAAGGACGCTCAAAACAGCACAAACCATGGCAGATTAGGACAACCAGCTTAAGCTGATTTAAAAAAACCCAAATGGTAGTAGTGGTGGTGTTCTATTAGTAGGTTGAGATGGTAAAACTCTTAAGAACAATCCAGAAAAAGCAGAATGCTCAGTAAACACTCCTGAGAGAGCCACGGATGCATTCTTTTTTCTCAAGGACATGGGAGGGATAGGGAGAGGAGTATCATTAATGTCTACCAGAACAGTAGTATGGAGACTCTCATAGGATGTTCTTTAAGGAGGTTGCAAATTGGATAAATGAAGGTTGTTATCATGTGAAAGAGGTTATCTGAACCAGAATCTGCACGGCTTCAATCCAGCATTTCGGCATTCAGGATCTCAATGTAGCAGAACCATGTCTCTGGGAGCAGGTAATGCAGATTGTACTCAGAGAATGCTGGTCTGCAATCTGCAAAGCCACAGAAGAAATGTCCAAGAGTCAAGGCAGGCAACAGAGGCTAGTGCAATCCTTTGATGTGTAAACAGAAGTAAGACTAGACAATCTGTTGTTTTTCCTGGTCTTTGGTGCACTTTGTGAAATTCAGAACAATCATTTTGGAGATTCTTGTAAAAGCCTTATGTTGGAAAATTGCTTGCTCTAATTTAACACTTGGCTTGAAGGAACAGTCAAAGGTGTTATAGCTGTGGGTGGTGTAGCCTCAGCAGCAACAAGTATGTTTTGGAGTAGGGGAGGGCTTGCCTAATGCTTGGAGGAAGAAAGTCACACACTTTCTGGTACCAGGAGTGAAAAGCGGGGCAGAAGTGGCAAGGGCAGGATGATCTTGCCAAAGCAGTGGCAACAGATGGCAGTGTTTGTTAATGACAGTTGAGGTAATTCATCTCCTGGTGCTCTATGCCCTACATTAATATTCACAAATATTAATACCTGAGAAATACTGGCGTCCCAGCATCCACCTTTGTCTAAGTCTGCATAAACAGCATCCCAGCATCCACATTTGTGAAAGTCTGGATAAACAATCTATAGCTTACCAAGCTAATTTGCCAATGAAAATGTCCACATTAGTCTTTTAACCAGGGCCTTTAAGACATAACATGCTTGAGGTGTTTATGTGTCAGCTGCGAGATGTTATAAATTGCATGAGGTTACAGAAACATAACAAAGGCCTTGAATAATTGTATTTAACTTTGTTCACTCAACTAAAGTGTCTCTGTTAGGAAACTCACTCCCCAATATTGTTGGCTAGAAAGGTCGCTTCAGGGAATGATCCAGATCTGAGATGGGGTTTCCGGAAGTCTGAGGCCTCTCTTACTGTTGACTCCACAGTGCACAAGGTACATTTGGTCTCAGGTCAGGGTGCTGAGCCCAGACCGTAAGCTGTACTACAGGTAGGAGAATTAGAGGTTGGTAATGATGATAATTCAGTACTAACATTTTCTAAATCATCAATTTCTGCATTCTTTAATGTTTGACAACATTGATGACCAAATAATTATCCATGAATTCCTGTTAACAAGCAGTACTGTGTTGATGTCCAGGACTCTTATCCTCCTGTTCTGTAGAATGCTCGGCAATGAATCCAAGTTGAATTGTGCACTATATAAACACGCAACAAAAAGTTAAACCAGAAGGCAGAGCAGTCTGGACAGGTATAGCAATGCATTTCAGCAATATATTCATCTTTATGCATAGGATAAAAGCAATATGTGATTGTAACTCCTCAAAATATGTGACCCGGTCACCATTTCTCTATAATCAGAGAACAGTTTATACAGATTTGAGAGAATATTCTGGAGGAATTTCCTACTCATTTCTTTGATGATGCTTATTTAGCATAATCATAAGAGTATATCACCCTTTATTGTCTCTTTTTGTCCCAACTGGTTTTAATTTTTAAGACAATTAGCGCCCAAATTATACATCACTAATGTGACAAAGAATAATTTAGTATAAACAGTCTGAGAATTCAGGTAACAACAGCTTTACATGCAGCAGCTTACGTTATACTCTAAAATTGTCATGAACTCAAACCTTTCAAAGATATCACTTTACAAATGTTAAATATATTTTCTCAAGCCATAGCTTTTTCCCTTATATTTGTCATTCATACTAAGTAGAGAGATGCTTCAAATTAGACATAACCACAGGACAGTTTCGCACATGTTTTTGCCTTCTCAAAAAGTGTATTAACTACAGTATAGACAGAACTGAGAAACACTCTAAATGACTAGGTAAATGACGCTCTAAGTGACTGGTTTTTGCTGTTTTCTAAGATAAAAACCCAGAAAGTGAATCAGAAATTGAAGGAAACTGAGCCCAGCACTTGATGGGTCCCAGTAGAGGGATATGTCTTTTTAGTACTCTGCTAGCCAAGGTAAAGCACTTGAGCTTGACATTCATTATGAAGGAACAATCTGCTCGAACCCTGTCTGCTGTACTCAGGAGAGACTGAAGCCCTCATGAGATGGACAGTGGAGAGCCCAGTGTCAGTGGATTCCTCCTCAAGCCATGCTTACAGTTGTGTATCAGACACTTAAGAAGGAAGTATTTTGAAGAGGTCAGCAAAATGTTTTCTTCCTCTTCTTATGCTTTTATTGCTCAGTACCCCATTCAAAGAGTAACTCAAGTTTATGAGACTAAAATTTCTTAAAAAGGCAATTTTATTAGCTTCTCTAATGTATCGAGTTCACCACTTCAATAAGCTGTTCTGTGACATCAACAACTATACGCAAAACCAAAAGATGTATTCTCCTGAGAATTAAACCACAGCAGATTTCATAAAAAGGAATAAGGCTTTTCTTTTTCTTTTTTTTTTTCTCAAAAATGCTTATCACTAGATATCTAAAACCGCTGTCATAGGACAGACAGCCTGCATTATTAGATGTAGTTGCAGATGAACACCTCCTACACTCTACAGAGCAATACAGTACAGCTGAAAACAGGATCTAGCCCAATGTTCTGTATCTGATGCGTAAAAAATAAAGCAAATGAACATGAAACCCCCTTGACACTGTACCTGGTGTATTCACCAGGCAGCTTGTTTCAGTGTTCAAAAGGACAGTTCTGAAAGTGGTTTTGTTCTACTTTTATTGCCTTTCTTATTTTCCTCTCCTTTACTCTTATCAGCCATGCTAAAAGAGAAAGCTTAGGACATATGTTAGCAGAGGGGAATGGGATAGTAACTTTGCAGATTTTTTAAAGGAAGAATCCTTTTATTTTCAGTGGAATACAACACTCCAATTTAAACAATTCTCCTGTCTGTCTTCTTTTTGACTATGGTATCATGCTCAGATTTTAAAGAGGGTAAATGTTAATGTTCATAGCAAGAGAAAGCCTGTGGAACAATGAACCTGTCAATCTCCTGGCTCCAATTGGAGGTTAGTAGCAATCCAGGGTGTTTAACCTCTTCCAGGATCAGGCCCTGTAGGAATCACATAATTTTTTCGAAAATAGTGGTAATTCCTTCTTTCAGACCTGAACTAATGACTTTCTGCTTTTCAGTCACAGAACGATCAAACTGACAGGAATAGATTAATGTCAGCAGTAGGACTGGTTCAATTTTAGCATTTTGTCACCTTAGCAAATTAAAGAAGCAGCATTTCTGGAGGCAACCTCTTTGCTTTCTGCAAATGCTGACAAAGTTACACAGTTTCCCTGCTGCTGGCACTTTCATCCCAAGCTTGAAAGGAAACCTACAATTTTGCCATGATTTTGGGTGGGATGGAGTGGATTTTCTTGCTGGCACTTGGTGTGGTGCTGTGTTTTGGATTTGAGATGGGAGTGGTGTTGATGGCGTATTGATGTTTTTGGTTTTTGCTAGATAGTCAGGGCCTTTTCTGCTCCTCACATCCCCAGCCAGCGAGCAGGCTGGGGGTGCACAACTTGGGAGAGGATACAGCCAGGACATCTGATCCCAAGTGACCAAAGGGATATTCCATGCCATGTGACATCATGCTCAGTGTATAAAGCTGGGGGAAGAAGAAGGAAGAGGGGGATGTTTGAAGTGCTGGTGTTTTGTCTTCCCAAGTAACCATTACGTGTGATGGAGCTCTGCTTTCCTGGCTGAACACCTGCCTGCTGATGGCAAGTAGAGAATTAATTCCTTGTTTTGCTTTGCTTGTATGTGCAGCTTTTGCTTTACTCATTTGTCTGTCTTTATCTCAACCCATGAATTTTCCTTATTTTTTCCAATTCTTCACCCCATCCTACTGAGGGAGGAGAAGCAAGCGAGTGGCTGCATGGTCCTTGTTGCCAGCTGGGGTTAAACCATGACAGGCTAAAGGGCTGGTATATTAAAACTGTTGAATATCTAGTGGAGCTCATTAAAGTGCTCTTTCTTTTATAAACACACCACTTTTGTTCTTTCTTGGGTATTCTTTTCTCTGAGAGCACAGTAAGTTTAATGCTAGAGGGACTGGAAGTGAAAGCTCAGTGCTGGCATTGCAGCCCCCACATCTACAGGGGCAGGAGTTAGGGTTGTCTTGTTCACTAAACTTGCATAAATAAAGTGAGGGTTTTTTCCTTCAGTATTTCAGTGTTAATAGTAATGTCCCCATAATACAGTCTCATTGACTGTAACAGGACTCTTGAGGGAAGTAAAGGACAAATGAAAAGAGAAAGGGTGTATGTACTATATCTGATAAGAAATATGCCATTGGCATGAGGTGATTTGCAGGTGTGCACAGAAAACTGCACGTTGTCACTTCAGTTCCACTCCAGTGCCTGCTCACTGGCTTCTCTGGAGTTACATCCAGGATAACATTCTTTTTATTGCTTTTATTCATTGTAAATTAACCATTTAGACTTTATCTATAATGCTGAGAAGCTAGTTTATAATGCCGAGAAGCCGTAAAGCACTGAGGACGTCCTGACACTCTAATATCTTATAGACACTCTTCTTTCATATGTATTCCCCTGGAATCTGTTTAGCTGGATGACAGTGTATATTTTGAGAGAGATGAATTCTCAAGATTTCTAAATTCTGCTTTAAGGCTGAGGCAGAGATACAAATATTATTGTGTGTTTAAGAATTCATTGCTGGAAGAACAAGCTGTTTGGCTTGAGACATTGGGTTCAGCCTTGCTCCAAAGAACGTAATGCTTCCTTGTTTTCCTACAGAGCCTGAACGCGCATCTTGAATGCTCTGTGCAATGTATCATTTTTCTTCACTTTTGCACCTTCCTGAAACTGCAGACTTCAAAGCACACTGACCTGCTCAGGTTTCACTATGTACTGTTTCATGATTTTCCTCCCTTTCCTTTCTCATGAAATGAGGACTCCTTCCAGTCTTAGCTTTGCAGGATCTTCACCCTTTTAAAAGAACCTGATTCCCATCCTCATGAGTGTGGATGAAGGAGAAGAGGGAAGAGCAACATTGGGAAAGATGGTAAGAGTATCCTGAAAGAACAAGAGTAATATGGACAAAAAAGCAAAAGTGGCAAGGGTAACTGTGTCATGTATCTGCCTCCATTTTGCTCGTGCTTCATTCCAGACATGAAGGGTTACTCTATAAAAAAGACAGAATCTACACCAGAGAGAATAATCCCTGAAGCAAGATGATGCTTGTTATGCTTTGGAGCATCTGAAAATTATAGAGGTCTGACAGACCCTGAACATCTGCAACTCCCTTTTATCACCAGGTGTTTGGTCTTTCTCACAATATTGGAATGTATTTAAAACATATCCCATCCTGAAAATACTAAAATTCTTCAGACAATGCTCACTAATTTTCTAGGATAAAAAATCACTGTTGTGTTCCAGCTCCTCCCTTTGGAATTGTTCTCATTGTAAAGGAGGGAAATGTTGACACCTTTTGAATTTTTCTGTTGTGAAACTGATTGCAAGAGCCTTCTAAAATAATATTTTTAACACATGTAATTTTGAATCACTGTATGTGTGTTACTTTAGCAGGTACAAATATAGCAAGGAGAATAATCCACCAAACAGAGAGGACTGTATAATGTGAGAGGTGGCACTTGTGCATAGTAAGAAAGAGTTCTTCTGTACGTAAGGTTCAAAGTCTAAGGAGACGTGATGGCAGGTGAACGGAAATATCACTGTGCTCACATGCTCAGTCACACAGAGGTTAATCCAAACTGAGTATGGAAACAATTTCTCAGTTACAGGTCTAATCTTTATTTTCCTGTGGTATACTGCCTATCTCAGTGTAACGCATTGCATATATTACCATAATGACTTTCTCATAATTAATCTGGACATAAAAAAAATTTTGTTGTCCTGACTGATTACCAGAATTTGTACCTTTCATGTAACATCCTGTGTTCTTGGATACGTTATGTACGCAAACTTGAACAGCTCTGTCTTCACAATTGAGTCTTGTCACATTTTGACAAATATTACTGATTTATTACTGATTTATTGTTTTGGTTAAAGAAATATGGAAGCTATTAACAGCAGCCCTCATCAATAACCTGTCTGAAAACACAGCATACAGAAAGATATTACAGAAATGGTATCTTTGAGATAGTGCTCAAACTACTAGCACGAGTTTAACTGATACAAAGGATGTGAGCTGAGATTTCATTTACAGTTATTTCACCTCCATGATTGTAGTGCGGCCAGTTCAAGAGCAAATGGAGAGAAATCTGTCTTTATTAAAGATAGCGAAATAAAATGAAATTGTATCCATGAATACGATAAAGTGATCAGAATAAATCTCACACTTATTAAAATTTATAATAAGACTCTAAGTGAAAAGTTCTGGATATCCATCTTGATTTGTTCTCTGTATTTTCTTGTGGTATTTTTGCAGAGCAGCTAGAGTGGAGTGAGAACCATTAAAAGGTAGAGCCCATTGCTTTTTAACGGTGGGAAAGGCATGAGGCTGGGTTAAGGTACACAGGACTTTGCTGAGCAACTTGAGTGGTCCTTATTATCATATGCAGAAAAGCATACAGGTTTTTATCAGTATTTATTTGACTGTTCCAGAGCAGCCATATAAGTCCTTTCCAAACCATTTTTCCTGGAGATATCTGCCAAAATGCCACATGATCACTGGCAAAACTGAAATGGATCAGGTCTGAGCAAATGATAAGGCAGAATACTCTTGAACTAATGCATCCTATTCTGGCTCTTCTCTAGGGAAAACTCCTCCTGAAGCAAGAGGAAATTTTTTCTTGATAAACTACCCAAAGATGACCCTAAATCCAAAGGGAGAAAAATTAAGCGTGCTAAAATTGTAGCTGTGTCAAGTCTGTTTCTGACGCACACTATTTGTCCTGCTCTCCCCTCCTGCCTCCCAGCCACACTCAGTATTTGGGATGCAGACCAATAGCATACCCAGCCACAGTGCCTACAGCCACTTCTGGCTAGCTGTCTGGAAAGCAATGTTAATTTTTTCTGTTCAAGAGAAACTGGCAATTTAAGGGCCTCTTTGAAAGCAGAAACAGTGTTAGGTGAGGTTTGTATGTTTCCACCTGGGCATTTTTCAAAATAGATGCTGAGCAGCATTTGACATTAATAATGATTTATTTCTTATTCTGGTACTCAGGCTGCAATTAGAGTCTGTGCACAGTGCTGTTCAGGACAAAGACAAGAATAAAAGCTGTGATGCCCAGACCTTCTAAATCAGAGACCTTGGGTACTTTCTTTCTCAAACAGGACAGTGCGTGTCAGTCCTGTGACAGGAGGAGGCTGCAGCTGGCAGTGACCCCTTTGAATGTCAGCTGTGCTGAGAAGATCATTCCTCCAAACTCTACAGTAGCTTGCTAATCAGGCCATCCACGTGCAACTGGCACATAGGATCCCAGAGTAGGACAAAGACCATGATGCTGTACTGTAAATAAGTGAGGTATGGAACTTTCTCCAGAGATGTCATGAGACTAAAACCAATTGCAAGAGTCTAAATCACAGTGTTCAGACTCAACAGACCTGAGATCTCCAAGGTCTCGGGTGTAGACACCCCCTTGGACATGGGTATGAACTGGTAGTGAACAGTAGGACACCACACAGTTTCAGGGACTTGTTCACCAATATCTTTTGTGAACTGTGGCTTCTATTTTTAGATGAAGAAAGAGGTTCTGTTGTAGCTATATCCCAGTATAGAAATGGGATGTAAGGACCAAATGCCAGGTGGATTAATAACATGACTAACTTTCTCTTCAGATGTCTTGGCTAGTGGTCTGGTACTTTAAAACAGAACTACTTTTTTTTTTTTTTTTTTGGTGCAGACCTGCGATGAGCAGGAGGGAGAAAACAGGTGCAGGTGACATTGTTAGATTTATTAGTGGGAAAAAGGAAATGGGATAAAGAAGAAATACAGTTGAATCCAATTTAGCATTAGCAAGACAAAAAAGAGGCCTTCAAAGAGTTATACTGAAAGACCCATAACTATTCTGCTTACTGGCCTGTGTGTTGAGGAGTGTTGCTGTAACTGATGCTCTGGAAAGTATCTCTGGAGAAAACAGAGAAGAAGCAAAGACATACGTGCTCTGTACCTCCTCGGACCAAGACAGGTATCATGGCTGCTTGGGATACAGCATGCCTTTGCAAGATTGGTCACCTGTATGCTTCACGGCCTACACTCACTAAAGAATGGAATTTATAGGAGCTACAAAACTGAGCAGGACACTGCCCAGCCTGTGTGATGTAAAGTGCTGCAGAGATGGGCACAGAAGTAATTAGATATCTCTGTGCTAAATGGAAACACGCTTGACCTGGAGCTCAGCTACTTCCCAGAAACTGAATAAGGCAGGCAATGCTGTACTCAGTGCTGATGGCACTAATGCAGGTTGTAAGACAGATTCAAGGACTTACTTTCTATGAATTATAGGCTTAGCCTCCTGCCAGCCATCACTGAAGGAGATGCTGCAATCGGTGATGTATGTGTAGCAGGTAATTCTCAGCCAAGTTGTTGAATTGTCATCAAAGATTACATAAACTATTCACTCATTCATTATCCACTGAGCTGTAGAGTGGACGTGACTTTGTGAATTAGCAAGGGTGCACCCGTCTGATAAGAGAGGACTTGAGTTCCTGTTCTCCTTGCAGTTAGCACAAAACCATTTCCCAGAAGACAACACAGTTCCAATGAGAGATCCCAACAGTCGGGTTACAAATAGCTTTGGGTGCCAATCTAGTGTATCAGCAAGTGGGGCGCGACTATGGATGCCCACTATGCTAGCTCAGGTTTCTGAGCACAGGCTGCTGTTTGGCCTGCCATGCTGTCTGCTGCTGAAGTACTAGGTGTGCTCTGATTGTGCCTCCCAAAGCACGCCTACCTGTCTGGGGCCAACATAAAGGCAGAAAAGTGGCTGCCTCTGACACACGAACTCTTGGTACATAGCCTTTTAATGTATGATTTTCTACTTCCTATGGCTAACTTTAACCTTGTTCCCATTATTTAATCTTCAAGATTCGTTATATTTCTTGTAATATAATCCTTCTGGCTCCTGTGTTCATTTTACGTCCATCACTGAATATTGATGAAACTTCATCAACTCAGTGTTTTGTGCCAATGCCTTTACAGGAAGAGCTAAAGAGGCTCAGTGCCTCCATCTACCCTTAAGGAACATCAAAAGGAACCCCATTTTAACCAGTGTGCTCTGTTTGTGATGGCTGTCATTATCTTCCAGTTAGGTCTTGATCTGCTTTACAGTCTTTGCACTAATCCTTCCCCTCCAAGATTTGCTAATGATTTTCTGGCCCGGTATTAAATTAATAACTGACTTCATTTTAGGTTACTACATTTCCCCAATCCAGAAGATCATTGGTGTTTTCAAAGAATGAAGGTAAAGGTACTCTGGTTTTCTAGTACCCCTATGAATTGCTTTTCCATGATTGATGAGCTGAGATGGTGGCATAAAGATTATTTATAGCATAACTCTTAATCTGTTTACTGGTCAATGTTCTCCATAGTTATGCCATTAAGTATATACTGTCTGTTAGCTTTATTGACCTCAGGTTTAATATTACACATTTGTTTTCATTAAATTGCATTTTCCATTTCCGTGCCAAATGATATAGGAGATCAAAATCTGCCCACAATATGCCTTAACAGTAGGTGCACCTTCATATTATTATTGCTGAATTTGATATATGCTTTAGATAGCTGCATGAAAATAGTTAAACATTTTTCAAACAAGACAGGTTCTCAGAACTACCTCAAAAAGCTGCAGTTGATAATAATAAAAAACTCCCACACCTCTCCAACTCAGTAAGTTAGTCACTGTTACTTTACAAGTCCTTTGTTTAATGGCATTTTAACCCTTATGCAATTTTATCATTCTTATCATTAAAGCTGTGTCTTTTTTCTTTTCAGTGAAAACTAAGCTCATGGCAAAATTTATGCTTTGATGTTTAGTTACCCTAAAACTGAGATCCAAAGTGGCATTTGCTATGTAAGTTGGAATATATTTTCTGGGCTGGAAATAGAAAAATGATGGAGAAGTTCTTGTCTTCCTGTTGTCCAGCAGAAAATGGAACTCAGGATTCAGTGCAAGTGCTAAATCCTGCCTGCCCTTTCTCTCCAGGGAACAACAGCTAAGCCACAAGTATTCTGGTGTTAATATCAGAGGAAATAGATGGTTTCTCACTGTCTCTTGTTTAAGCTGTTTTATTTAGTAAATAGAATTAAGCATTCCCTAGGGTACTTCCTTGTTTTATCTCCTTGTGGAGCAGCTGATCTTCCAGACTACCACCATTCTTTTGATCTATATCAGAGACAAAGTCAGTATTTTATACAAATCAGAAAAAACGTAGCAATGGAGACTAACTGTGTGCCATCTTTTTCTGCCCAGTTGCTTAGTGTCTTGGGCATTCATTTAGGCAGTAAGAGCTGTGTTTAGATCTCCTCAGCCTGCGACCAACTCAAAATTCTTCCTCTCAGGTTAAGCTTGCTCACCTTCAAAAGATAGCATTTCCTTCAACAGTTTTGTGAATGGTATGCATAATTTCATTTGCCTGTTTTTTCCCATGCATACACGTGAGGTGACTCTTATACAAAAGCGTCAGTGAAACGAAATAGTTTTGATTGTTATTTGTCAAAAAAGCAAAATGCAGTTTAGAACTAAGCTTTCCATTTTTTTTTTTAGTTCATTTGCTGAATTGAAAAATCAGTTATGAGCACAGTGTTAATTACTTTTTGATGCAGATCTGTACAGTGGTGATGCTCATACCATTTACCATGGGACTAGTAGAACACTTCCCCATCTCTTTACAAGTTAGATACCTTTTCCTTTGCAGAATATAGTTGAATTTCCAGATCTAGATACCACAGTAGGGTGAAGACAAAGCCTACTGATTACTAAGGAACAAATCTGAGCCCTTTCACTCTCTCCATGAATTTGAGGAGGTTTTCAGAAAAGGGACCCACCCTTATGGCAGGTTCTCCATTTCTGTTGGATCCTCTCACTGCCACATCTAAAGGCCAGGTGGAAGTGGGGCATGGGAGTGAAAATTATGGCAGAGACACTGTTTTACCCATTCTGTGGCTTCCTCAGAGAAATGGAGAAAGTAAGGCCATGTTGGAGTAAAGGTACTGTCATTTGAACACTGCTGTTTCTGAGTCATGCCTGAGTCTTTGAAGTTAATCATCGGCTTGGCACTGAGTAGTTAGAATGTTTGTTTTCCATCAATAAACTATTATCTTGCAACATCCTAGACTTTGCATTTATTTAACCAAGGACAAAACCATGTAACTGTTCCACGGGATCATCAGAGTTTTGGGATTTTATCAAATGCAATTTTGTAGTGTAAAATAGATGTCAGAAAAAAAAAAGAGAAATAGTTTTAGAAGCACAATCCTCCCCATTTTGAAAGCCAAGTGTAACCTCAATAGAACAGGTTAGAAAACAGGGAGCAATGTTAATGAAGCTGGTCATAATTTCAGAAGAATAAATCACTATTCATTGTGAATAAGGGTTGGGACTGTCTGGTAGAAAATTAGCCTTTCTAATTCTGTGATACTTTAGAGACTATTTTGAGGGATCTATAAATAGGAAAATACATAGACTGCAATAGGCTTTTCACTAAATGAGTTCTTAATTCATAAATTTAAACCTGACATTTTCTGATGTAAAGAGTTTGGCTAATGGCACTTTGTACTACAGGTAGGGACAGCAATGTTTTCAAATAGTAAGGAGATAGCTTCTTCTCAGCCAGGAAGTGGAAAAGCCTCTTTGGCTACCCTTACTTGCCCACTCCCTAATAAGCAGTTTTTTAAATGTTTCGCACTAAAGTTGCTCTTTGGATGCCACACATCCAAGTTGCCAGGAAGGAGTGAAAAAAGGGTGCAAGACAAACCTTTAATCACCAATGACCAAGGAAGTTTCTTAAAATCTAAGCCAGGCTGTCTGAGGCTGTTCTCATTCATGTGTCTTCCCTCCACAGTCAAGAGTCCTGTACGGCACGGGCAGAGCTTCTCTTTGGCTCCTACAAGAATGCTTTTCTCAGAAAACTGCAAAGCAGAAAAGGGTGCCACAGACTTGCTGCCTTCTCCTGCTTGGTAAGTCCTTGTCTCCCCTCTTTTTTGGCATTCTTTTTCTTTCCCTTCTCATACGTAGACTGGGTTGGGTAGCTGCTTCTCTCATGGACCTCTCCTCTTCACCTTCCCCTGCTACTTAGGTCTCAGAGAAGGGAATGAAAGGGAAGAGGGATGTAACAGAGGTCTAAAGGGGAACAGGGAGGGGGACAGCCAGACTTTATGTGAGGGTATATTCACAAGACTAATCTGACAGGGTTAGAGTAGGATGAATAACTAGTTGGCAGACACAGATGTAAAATTACAACACTCTTCTTCCTTATACATGATTCATATACTCTCTCCCACATTTTAGGTCTCTTCAGTGCTGGGGGAGGATGTTCAGAAACTAATGTCCACCCATATCTCCAGACATAGCTCACAGGGTAGAGTTCTACCACCCACCTTCTTCAGCTATAAATCTGGTTCACAGAGTTTCCTCTCCTCTCCTACCCTCCCATCAGCTGGAACATTTTTTGTTTTCTTCGCCCATGCTACTTTTCACCACTGCATTATTTGCATCAATACAGCTGTTAACTAGGTCAGGGAGATGATCCAAGATAAAAAAAGATAAAGCTGATTGTGGACTGAGCAAGAAATTGGAAAGGCCTTACAACCTTCATACTGAGTAAGGCCTGTGATGATCTAGCCCAAAGTCTGTTCCTTTTTTTTTTTAATAATTATTAAAATTATCTTTACCTTCCCCTGTAACTGTTTTGTAAGTCTGCTGTAATCCTTCCCAGACTGATTCAAAAGGACTTGTAGTCCCAAGTAGTCCTAAGTAAAAGTAGTCCTAAGTTAACCAAAAAATCTCTTTTTTGTGTATTTTCTTTTTAATCTTGTCTTGTCATTGCATCAAGTGACTGATAGGTAATGTGTAAATGATACAGGTCCTTCTAAAACTGGATGAGCAATCACACAACATTTTAAAGAGGTAGGTGGTAAGGGAGATCATTAATTTATCAGTTCTGAATTTAATAAGGAAGTAGTCTGTACCTACCCATCCTGCCATTTCACAAAGCTGCACCAAAGATAAAGGCAAGCCTGTAAATAAATGTGTCAAAACCCACAAAGCAATGTTTTTGGAACATCATGAATTTTCAGTCCAAGAAGCATAAGCTTCTCTAAGTAATAAGAGCAGCAAACCTCAGCACATATGCTAGAGACCTTTGAAATTATTGGCTGAAGTTGGATGTTGCTGCTCAAAGTTATGACTGCAACCTAGGCAAACAAATGCTTTTACTTTAATTACAGTCCATTTTATTTCCAAGATGTCTACTTGTTACTACTAGTTATATGCAGATGGGCATTTGTAATGTCTTTGCACAATCTACAGTCTCCAGTATTAACATATTATTTCATTATTCATCTTTGGAATATACACACCCTACTTCGGGTTTCATACATTTCAGTGGCATGCTTTGAGTAAATACTATGCAAATAGGTTATAAATCAAGCTCCTTCAGTGTTTACAAAGGGAAATCCTGCATAAAAAACTTGATGGTACAGTACGTCCCAATGCAGGTACAACTTGGTGTAAATCCTATGATTTACTAAGTGTGTATATTTAATCTGATGAACACAAATTGTTGAATTGGGACTACTTTTCTGCTTGAAAATATTTGCAGTGCAAGTACTTTTATTGAGGTTAATATATAATGGAAAGGAAAATGAAAATCTTGTAGCTAAGCCACTGAACAGGTTTTTCCTCCTGCTCTTTGATTAGCGTACAGATCTAATTCGTGCCAGCAATATTTTTGGAGCATTCAGCAAGGCTATGCCACTGCAGCAGTAATTCTCATCTGTGCAGAGTACCTGCTAAATAAGATTATTCTGTTGAGGTAGAGCTTTGCACTCTTTATATACTTTGCATCTGGTGTTGATAATGACCCAAAAAGCAGCACAGAGTCATAGTTTCTCAGTATAGCTGACCTTGGCAGGGTGTTATGAAGCATATGAAATCGATATTATTGAAGTCCTCCAAGAGTCTTGGAAGAACACAGTACTCTGAATGATAATCATACTGATTATTTCTCTTATAGACTGTTTGCTTAACACCTTGGCTATAGTTTACGCCTGGTGTAAAAATAATCCCTGATGTAAGTGTTTGCAATCTAAATAAAAGCCAATTTCTTTATTCAACAGAATGTATTCAACCAGGTATAATTATGTATTTCATTCTTACCGTTACCTCTCTGACACAATTATGCTCTACCAGAACTTGGCTGCAGTTTGAAGAGATGGGCAGTTAGCTTGGTGTAATCTTCGATGGTGTAAAATCTTCTGCTGTGCTCTTGGATGCTAATAGCAACCCAGCATAGCCTGAAAAACCATTTGAAGCCTGTGTGTTCTTCATTAGCTATGATGGCATTTTTTACCACAGGACACATTAAAGGGCCACTGAACACATCTGGGCAGATTGCTGATGCACAGAAAACTGCATGGAGACGGAGCCTGGGGCACCTGCCAGAGAAAGATATATTTCTCAGCACTCCTGAAGCTGCTCTTTGAGACAAATGTGGGCTTGAAGCTCAGAATGGACTATAGGAACATATGGTCTGAACTGCCATCACGTATAGTAGTGCCTTCTACCACAAACCACTTTCTCGAGCCCTCGTGATATTCCTCCCTGCATCCTCTGCCACATTTAAGTCTCTCTTTTATTATGTTCACCCGAAAAATTCTGCGTAATTGTGGTATCATTATCATCAATGCTTTTTTATCATTAGTTAGCTGGCTGTCTTTCCTTTCTAGTCAAACAGAATTCATATTATCTAACTATGGACATCTACAATGAAGGCATGTTGTGGTGGGTTGACCCTGGCTGGATGCCAGGTGCTCACCAAAGCCACTCTATCAACCCCCTCCTCAACTGGACAGGGGAGAGAAAATATAACGAAAGACCCATTTCGAGATAATGACAGGGAGAGATCATTCAGCAATTACTGTCATGGGCAAAACAGAACTGACTTGAGGTAAATGAATTTAATTTATTGCCAATTATATCAGAGGAGGCTAATGATGAATAAAACATAAATCTTAAAATACTGTCGTCCCCCCCCCTTCTTCCCAGCCTCAACTTCACTCCCAATTTCTCTATCTCCTCCTCTTGAGCAGCACAGGGGAATGAGGAATGGGGGTTGCAGTCAGTTCATCACATTGTTTCTGTTTCTCCTTCCTCCTCAGCGGGAGGACTCCTCAAACTCTTCCCCTGCTCCCATGGGAGACAGTCCTCCACAAACTTCTCCAAGGTGAGGCCTTCCAATGGGCTGCAGTTCTTTAGGAACTGCTCCAGTATGGGTCCCTTCCATGGGGTGCAGTCCTTCAGGAACAGATTGCTCCAGCGTGGGTCCCCCACGGGGCCACAGGTCCTGCCAGGAGCCTGCTCTAGGACAGGCTTCTCATGAGGTCATAGCTTCCTTCAGGCATCCACCTGCTCTGGCATGGGGTCCTCCACGGGCTGCAGGTGGATATCTGCTCCGCTGTTTACCTCCATGGGCTGCAGGGGCACAGCCTGCCTCACCATGGTCTTCACCACAGGCTGCAGGGGAATCTCTGCTCTGGCGCTTGGACCACCATCTCCCCCTCCTTTTTCACTGATCTTGGTATCTGCAGAGTTGTTTTTCTGACATTTTCACTCCTCTCTGCTGGCTGCTGCTGCACTGTTGTTTTTTTCCTGCTTCTTAACTGTGTTCTGGGCTAATCATCTCAACTTCCTTTGCAGTCACTGGAAGGAGATAGAGAGCTGGTTAGTTGCTACAGCTTTCTTTTAGCATCACATTTAGTCTGAATATGAGTCATGGGGATTTGCATCCCTTCTGAACTTGCACAAAATTGGATATGTTGCACTATTCCCAGGTCAGAGTGTGGGAAAACCACATTATCTGAAGCCTAGTAAATATGCGATAAGATACTAAGGTGTTTTGCCATATAAATAGCACACTGTTCACAAAATGATTGCAGAGTAGATTGTGTGGCTGCCAGACTTTTAAGAAAGTAACTGGATGCTGAAGATGATTGTCAAATTTTGCTTGGCTTGAATGAATACACTCCATCTCCAATTACTGGTACTACATATCTAATTGATTCACCATAAACGTAAGTAAAAGTCACATAATTCTGTAAAAACTGTATTGGACTCTGTACTCTGAGAGCTCATTACTGTTGAAAAAAACCAAACAAACCATGATAAAAAACTTAAAGAAAGACTCATTTCCACCACCACCCCTCCCCAAAATGCCTACCAGTTATATGGAAAATGATCTCAGGTACTTACAGAACAAAAGACAACTGGCAAAAGGGAGGAACATCCTTGAATTAAGAATTGGTCCTTACAGTTCATTGCCAGGCGAGATGCAGTTACAAGAAATGGTGCAATTTGAAATGTGTGTTTCAAAGATCTGTAAAGACAAAAAGCTGCCAGGCAATCATCTTTTTAGTCACATCAAGGATAAAAGAATGGTGTGTTGCTTCTCGTAAAGAACTTTCTCAGTTCTTTGGATGTGTTAAGTGGCTCAGAGCAATTGTGTACCTTTACCATTGCATGCTGGAACAGTATAGTAAGCCTTATCAATCAGTTTTTCACACATAGTGGGCCAAATTTTGTGTAACGGTAGAACTTGCTGCTTTGAATGGGTTTGCTGAGGTATAATGTAGGAGACTGGTGCTGCTCAGTGCCAGCAGCCAGCCTAAGTAAGATTTTATCGCCAAAAGTGCTTCTCAAAGCTGACGTGACACTCTGCCTTTTAAAGACAATGTTAGCAACTGGGGGATTATTTTCCAAGAATGTTGAATTATTGCACTACAATTCAGCTAGATTTGTTCACCTGTAGACAAAGGCGAGGGAAAAAAATCAAATCATGCTATGTCTGTATTTTTCATTTTAAGGCAAAAATTGTGTGCACATTCTGAAAACTGCACATCTAGAAAAGTGCACAAGATGAAAAAACATGTCATTAGATGGTTCCATCATGGATTTTATGTTTGTAACAATCCTTCAAAAGACATTTGAAATATTCCCAGCAGGAGATATATTTCAGTACATAATATTTGGCATCACTGCATTCTCTGTGCTAATTTCGGTAAGGCTTGAATTGTGAATAAGATAGAAATACAAATAATTTGCTGTGCCCTACTTCCTGGATTCTGTGTGGATAATGCTATGTGTATAAGACAGTGGCAGTCTTTTACACCTGAAATGAAGGGGTATTTTTAATGTATTAAAAACATGATTAAGTAATGGGCCTGTGATTCAGGAACACTTACCCGTGTTCAGTTGTTCTGCTCATATTATGATTAAACAACCCACAGACAGATGTATTCTGTGCCATTTGATTATTTTTTAGTTTAGTGGACTCAAACTATGGCCATCACAAACAATAGATCTTACTGGTTTCTCTTAATTTTGTGTAAATGTGAAGTAGCTTGCACATTTTAATTAAAAGAATGTGGTAAATTTTCAACTGCAATTCTGTTTTTAATGTTATACTGGTTGTTTTCTTTTACACTGTGCACTGATAGCCGTTTTGTGATTAGCTTGCTGTAAGACCTGGAGCAGGATACACAGAACCAGGGCAATAAGGAAATTAAAACTATGTAAATGACAGAATCAAAATTTCTGCTATCTGCAGTTATATAGTTATATTCCTTTGATATGAGAGCTTCTAGCTATGTTGACTATTTATGCATGAAAGTCTTTCCTAGCAAAACTATCAGAGGTGGTATGAGATCAGTTTACAATATAGTTCTCAAGATCGACACTCGGAGTGGTGTACAGGACTGCTTCAGTTGTCAGTGTGGTAATATGCTGGGAGCAATCAAATTCTTCTGAAATCAAAGCTACTGTCAGTGCTAATTAGCAGAGGTGTGAAATAATGATGTCTTTTTAATCAAGAGGTCTCACTAGGAGCCAGGCTTATGCACATATTTCACAGTCTTTACATTGTGTTTAATTGGGACACCTCTGAGGCTACTGGCTGGATAACTGGGACAGTTGGAATTAGATCTGGTGGCTGATTAAGTCTCAGTTAGTGGTAATTATGAGAGGAAGGCCCAAGTGTTCAAATAAGCACTGCACCACACTGTGCTGTGGTACGCTCTGCCATACATCTCTCCCTCTGCTCTCATAACACGCTGAACCTCCCCCAGTCAAGAGTGTTGAATGGAAAGCTGGGGTAGTTCCACTGCTCTGGCTGCAGCTGCCAAGGTTTGTCATGTTTTGAGTGGAGTGGTAAAGCATGGAAGACTTTCTCCTTCTACTCATCCTATCCCTTCAGAAACATATTTCCTGTGTGTAAAGTCTTTATTTTTGCCCTCAAATTCCTAATCAACGCTGTGGTAAATGTTGGTCGTGGTCTTTTGGCTGTCTAGAGGAAGCTTTGCTGCTCTGGGGAAGCTGGGATGGGAGGAGCTGGGCTGGCATCTGGCAATGGGAGGTGGCAGCAGATACAAGCAGCTAACAGAAATGTGGGAGTGTGTTTGTGAATGATGTATGGGCCAAGCAGCAGGTGGAGAAGGGAAGCTGTAAGAGAGCAGTACAGCAGATATGTGTCAGACTAAGTCAGAAGGTGAGCTGGGACATAAAATTGGGCCTAGGAGTTGTGACTAGTGGAGAATATCAGGGCTGGTGGGGTGATCCAGGGCAGGTTTTTTGAAAGTGGGGCTATTCTGTCAGAAGAGAGTGAAATGGTGAAAGACTTGGTTTATCAATGAAAGAGCAGCCTGAGAAGTTGGGACTGCTCTTGGGAGACCCAGAAATCAGATTTGAGAGAGTTGAAGTGCTTTTGGGAAGCCTGAAGAGCTCTGGGTGAACTGGGAGTCACTGGGGAGATCTGTGGCTCTGAAGTAACTTGGTTAGAAGGTAAGAGACTTCAGAGAGGAAGGAGAGGGAAAAGGGATACTCAAAACAGCTGGACTTAGGAGTCACATAGGTATCTGAAAAACCACCATGGGACATCCATCCAGCAATGTATTTGTGAATGAAATCCCTCTCCTCATACAGAGCGGAGACACTCTACCCCTTTACTGCTTTAATTTAATATGATCCTCAATTAGCATGAACATGTGGCAGGGAGAAAGAAGGGTAAGCAAGACAGAAGGAGGATATAATGGTACCATGCTAGCAACAAAATAATCACTTAAACCAATGTTTATAGTTGATATGTTAAATCTATGGTTTTCATTTATGTTCTTCTACCTTTACACTATATGTGTGTCTCATTTCCTCAAAGCTTTGTTTTATGGAAATATCAGCCCTCCTTTTACGAACATAACTGTGGGGTTTTGTGGTTTACTTTGTTTGCTTTTCAAGGCTTCTCTGAGTTTTATCTCTTGATACTGATTAGATGTTAAAATCCCAGAGCTGCCTATTCCTTGATTCTGGAGAGCAGTGATGTTGTCATCTTATTTACATTCTCTGGTAAGTCAGATTTTTCTATGTCATGCACATGGACAAGATCCCTACACCTTCTTAACTTTTGAAATATTGGAATCAAACCTAATTCCTTGAGGCTTCATCTGTTTCTGCATATCTCTTTGTTCTTACCACAGCGTAGCGTTGCATAGGGAGTATTTCTACAGAGTTTCAGCTGACCTGCAGTCGTCTCATAAGAGAGTGTTGCTAACTGCTGAGTTCCTGCTCTGACAGAGAGGGGAGGCTGAAACACAAGTCCTCACTTTGTTACTACAGATATGGACTAAGCATAAAACCAGTTAAAATGAGCAGGAGCACAAGAACAGGCTAAACACTTTGTGCAGGTTGCTTTTCCTTTTTTCTTGAAAGACTTCTCTCCTGAAAAGTTAGGCTGCTTGTCCCCTAATCTGTTATTTAATGTCATTCTATGTGGTTGTATGTTTTGTAGTCTGTTTAATAGAAAAGTGAGAAACAGATGATGCAGAAAAACAAATCAGCAAATAGAATCATAAAATCATAGAATCATAGAATACTTCGGATTGGAAGGGACCTTAAAGATCATCTAATTCCAACCCCCCTGCCATGGGCAGGGACACCTCCCACAATATGTGGCCTTTGAGTTTCTGAGGCTTTATCAAGGTGACCCAGACATCAATGGTAGCCCTAAATGAGAAGCACAATGGAGCAGTGAGGTTGGGAAAGGTAAAGAGGGAAGTGGAACCAAACCTTGGTTTATTTCTTTAGTCTGTTATCCAGTCAGAACTGTTTGTAGTTAAAACAGAACAACAGAAGACTCAGTTACTGGAACTGGCTAAATAAACCCAGCTTAGCAGGCACTCTGTCTCAGGTTTATTTTCAAAGAACAAGATGGAAAGTTCCCTCATGCTGTTCGTATCTCCATTGTTCCACAAGATAGTTCCTGAGGACTGCCCTGGGAAAGACATCCCAAGCCAAAGTTCCCTGCAGCCACACCGTAGACCCTTACAACCACTCCAGAGAGCAGGTCCTTCCTATTGTACCCAGCAGGCAAAGCTCTTCTACCGCTCCTACCCACCTCTGACTACTCCAAACTGACTCCGTCTCACTACCCTGGATCAAGGATCCTATTGAACACTCAGTATTGAATGACAGTATTTTCAAAACAAATCAGTGGGGGCTTGATCCAGACCTCTCAGGCTTTCAGAATTTCTCTGCAAATTTTCTCTGCCTGAACCTCACAGCCTTCATACAAGGGACAATCTATTCCCAAAGCACAAAGCTACTACTCAAAGGACTTTCCCTAAGTCATCCCATGGGGCTTGACATCCCAATGGCATGTTGTCCTTCTTCACCTGTACCATGCTGTTTTCCACAGGCTTCTGCAAAAGGGAACCAACATGTTCAAGCTGGGTATCAAGGTAGGAGACAATTGCTATCCCCTCTCCTCGCAGGCAGGCAGATTTACCTTGGCACCATGCACTTTGTTTTTAAAGAGGCCCCACTTCAGCCCATTGTTGGTCTGCAAACAAATGCCTGTTGAGGTAAAAATAACAAAGGTATTTGTTATTGTGTCATATGTCTCCCTTTCTTCCTGGATCCTGTTTGTTGTCAAACTGGGGACCAAACAAAACACTGTTTTGAATCATTTGCCAGTATTTTAGCCTATGTCTGTAGCATGGTGCAGTATAGCTTAACCAGAGTTTCATACCAATTTAGCCAACTTGGATTCTGTGCTGATGCCACCAACTTGCCTCTGGATACAAAACAAGTTCAGGCACCCTAAGCTACACCGAGCTGGGGGGAGTAGACCCATCTTTGCTTACTGAAGACTCCTTCTTGGAGGGAATAGCTTTCTTTAAAATAATTTTTTAAAGTTTAATTTTGAAAGTATAACCTATTGTCTTTATGCAGTTAAAGTTTATTACTTCTCGGCAGAATTTTAGCAAGCTTTCGTCTTTGTACTGAATCTATTTAGTAGTTGCTCTGAGATTACTATCTCAAAAGGAAGAACCAGTAACACTTCACCATAGACAAGGAAGGACAATATAATGCCTAACAGTCTTTTCACTCTAAAATAAAAATGTCTCTGAAATGCACCTTTCCCTCTAATGAAATACCTTCCAGCCTTTTTAATAACCACATTTTCTGCACCGGATCTATTGTAGCTAACATTTTAGGATCAATTTAGTAGATGAAAAAATAATAACAATCATTTTTCCATGTCAAAGCATTTTGAAAAATGTGAACCACTACAGAGCAAGTGCTGTTTTATGTCTAACTAAAACCAATTTAAAAAAAGCCCTTCTATTGTGTTGGCATTTCAAATGGGCTAGAAATAGAATTGTGGGGGGGAAAAAAACCACAACAAAACAATATTTCTGTAGTGCAAGCCAGATCAAAGAGATATTGCATTGCAATCTTGTGATGAGGGCAGGTTGGCCTCAGGGTTTGCTGAAGTATATGAACCATTTGGGAAAGTTATTCTTTATTTGGAGCATTTAAAGAAATCTGGGCTGAAGTTAGTATTTCACACAAAAAAACCAACCCAGTGACTGTTTGTGCTCATGAAGCCAGCAAAACTTCCTAAAGCAGACAAAAAAATTCTCCTTAGGAACAATAAGTTGCCTTTTGGTTTTCCAGAAGTTTGCCTGTTTTAAATGTATGAATTATATGAAAATTTCCACAAAACAAAATAATGCTTAGTACAATGACTCCCTGCAGAGGCTCTAATGATCACTTGCACAACTGAATGTGATCTTTACTTCACTTGCACCAGCCCTTAATTACCATCTTCGCTTATAGAACTATGCTATCTGAAAATTTTTACATTTTCTGACAAGGTGGCCATCAGAATTTTATTTCCAGTGCCATATTCACTTTTTGCTATAGCTTGTGGTATAGCAATAAGGCAGTCCTGTGCACCATTGCTTGTATTGCAGTCAGTCACCCATGCAATTGTGCTTGCAAATTTGGATGCAGCACGAACTTGCTGTTCCGTTACTGTACTTGGAATTGCACATATCAATTATCTGAAGGGCCTTATTGCTTGAATTGCCATCATCTTGAGCTATTCAATAGGTCTAGGACACAGCTAGATTTTCACAAGGGAGGTGAAAAACACATATCTGGTATAAAAGCAACCCACTGTCAAATTGCGCATCTCTGCTTCAACACACAGGATCAGCAGAGCTCTTCAAAGAAAAATGCAGCCAGAATTTTGAGGGCTAAGCACTTTCTTTTCACTGCCTTTAGTCTCAAAAATAGTATAATAAGAGAAAGATTCAAACATGCTGTTTTCTTTTCTGAATCCTTGTATGTAATTTTCTTCTAGGTAATTTTTCTTCCTGGGAATAATTAGAAAGAAGACTAGTTTTAGTCTGGGAAAATGCAGCATTTTTCTTTGCACTGAGAGCCTCACTAAAGATTGTGAAGAGCCAGAAAGCCCTTTGTCTGTGAGGCATGGGAAAAAAGGAAGTAATACCAGAAGTCTAAGTAAGTGCTGTTCCTTCCTGCAAGCTCTTTCTTTGACTCCTCTTTGCCATTCTGTGCAATCTCAGATCTGGACTGGTACCTTCACCTCAACCCTTCCTCTAGATCCATGCATCTCTTCTCTGTATAAAAAATGCAAACAGTAAATTATTATTCCCTTACAGAATGCAAATATTCAAGACAAGATCGAGCTCCTAGTTTAGACCTGATATTCTTAAAAGATGGTCTGTGCTTAGATGTAAGATCCTGAGTTAGCCTCAGCTCTATTAATTATTGGCCTGACCTAAAGCTATTATGTCAATGGGAACCTTCTAATGGGTTTCAAAAGACTTTGGGTCAGGATTTTTGTGCATATTAAGTCCAGTGATGCATTAAGACATCCCTTACATTTTGCTTTGGACACTGACATTTGAAAAGGTCAGCCTGAAAGAGCCTTTGAACAGATCATTAAGAGGAAGCAGAGCTAAGATAACAAATTATTGTCTCACAATGAGCTCACTGTATACTTTAACATATTCAAAGTAAGATATTTACATTCTCCAAGGAGGGCAAATGGAGACATAAAATGCCTCTTAAGACTTACGTTATGCCTCTATGGATGTTTCTAGAGTGTGGTTATTGTAGTTGAGTTTTCTAAGTAAAACACCTTGAATGAATAGCTTTTAAACTCAGTGACTGTTAGAAAAGAATGGTTCAGTCCTTCAGCTGGTACTTTTGTCTGACACGTTTAAGGACTCAGCACAGACAAGAAAATTAGAAAATAGGATAGCTTAATTAGGCCCTTGGTATTCATTGCTCAATGAGAAGAGCAAGGAAAGAGAGAGCAGCTCTCAATATCTGTGATAAGATTCTCTAACATTTAAAATGCATTGGTGCTGTGGCTATTCGGTCAAGACCTCCCATTTCAAGTTTCACCACTTAGTACATTTACATTTTTAATTCCGTAACTCCAGAACAAGCTGATTTTTGTTGTGATACTAGGATATACAGTTGCTATATCCTGAGCTAGGTGGCCTGCAAAAGGGTGCATAAGTGTGTGAAAAAAATGGTTTGTCTTAGAAAGGGCAGTAACAAGCACAAGAGAAATGAAGAGATTCAGCCCCAGGTAGAATGGAAAAACCTTCCTTGAGTGTTTGTATTTAATAAAGTTGGCTTTCTTATAAAAGGACGCAAGCCAAGGGTGATAGACTCCACATTTACAAATGTCACTGTCCAAGACAAACCAGATAAAACAATACTCATGTTTTAGTTGATATTACTATACCCAGGGCGGAGAAATGGCAAGTCCCTACAGTTAGTTTGCGTTCATTAGCTACTCCTGCAATTCTACCCATAACCAGAGTGATTCTGCTGTTAGGGAGAACACTGATTTGACGTTTTTGGGTACCAATAAAACCAGAATTAATTATCTTTTAACTGTCTGTAACATAGTTGCTGATATTGTTGTAGAAAGGATGACTTTCTACAGTGATAAAATAAACAGGATGCATTCCTACAAGTAAGCTGTCCACTAATAAGCATGGCCTCTAGGTCTGGCTGAAGATTGCTGTGTTGCTGTGGGAACAGTGGATTATCACTGAAGGCTCCAGGAGGAGTGATTACCCAAACTACATAACAGGGTTGTAAAAAGTGAGATGTTTATTTTCCATGGAGTTGCAAGAACCAATTCAGGGCCTGATGATGCCAAATGCTGCATCTGTGGGAGAAAATGTCCTTTGCCAGATGCAATCCAGTGGCTCTTCCTAAGTGGAAAGAAGGCTGAGAACTAAAAAAAGTTCTGAAATACTCTATCAATCACAATCCAAAAAATAGCTGTGGTGAAGTAGAAATTATTTAGGGCAGACTTTTGGACAGTTAACGTGATACAGAGCCAGAGGCTGTCCTTGACTGTGGAATGTTTATGCTGGCTTCTAATTTCAGCAGATGCTGCCCTTTACAAGCTAAAATCAAAGAGAGGGGAGTTAATTGTGCCTTCACTCAGTAAGACCAGGCTGCCTTGTATTTGGAAAATAGTGGTGCCAAAGTGGCATAATCCCCCCCCAGCATTTTATGGCCAACTGTTTACTCCAGGTGACAGACATCAATTCCTAAAACAAGGAAAAGGAAACCTGTCTTCTGTGGACAATGCAGACCCAACAGCCAAAACCTAGGAAGTAAAAACTGATGACACTGACTCAGAAAGATCAAGTTATATCACAATGATGGAGGTGAACCTACAATATGTCTTATAATATCAGGTTTTTTGCTGCTTAATCCAAAAATAAGTTCCTATCTGAGAATGCTGTGAAGTTCTTGGCACAGGAAAGTAACTGAAAATCAAAGTATAGAAGATGGAACATACTCCCATCAAATGAAATCTGAAATTTAAGCAATTGCATAATGGAAATAAATGTTTAAAATAATTAAAGACAAAAAGATAAAGTAAAGGTGAAAGTACGAAGAGAGGCTAAACCTTATGGAATCTCAGGATACCGATAAATACTCAGGGCTAACCAAAAGTGAACAAAGGAAAACAGATGCAAGAAAAGTGGTAATTAACAAGTGCACCTATAAGTGAATTGTACCTGCGCCTGGGTACAGCACTACAGAGCTATTCATCTGTTCCAGAGCTCATTCTCTGCAGTTCTCTTTCATGTGAGCCCTGTTCATCCCCCACGTATGATCAGACACAGGCTGCATCTGACAAAGCGGGTTTCTTTCTAAGGAGATGCTGTGTCTCATGCTGCTAAGCCTTGAATTGGTTCTTATAGATCTCTGGAAAACGTGCCTCTCAACTACTGAGAACCCCGTTGCCTATTTTCCCTAATACTTCTTCTTAGAATAGCTATGTTCACCATAATTGTTGGTCTCTGGCACTAATCTTCTGAAATTAGTGCAGTCAGATGAGAAATTTAATTGCAAAAAAAAGTGTCTTTTTGGATCTCCACTGGTTTATGGCTCAAGAAATATGACCTTATTCACTGACCTATACATTAAAGAATTAAATTCAGAAGTATAATTTCTGACTGTGTAAAAATGCTTTTTTGATACAGCTGATCCGGGCAAAGTTGGCTTCTAGTGAGCATTTTTATTATGGAAACTGAGTCACTTGTCATCAAAGTAACTGAGATAAATTTCAGCATTTACCTGTTAACCAGTGCAATAATAAAACGAAGTATTTTACTAGAAAGGCTAATTCAAGGAAAAAAATCTGACTTGCTACTTTATTTGCCTTCATAACTGCTGTAGTCCAGTGGGTCTATCAAGTATATTGCCTGTTTTGCAACATTAGGTGGTCTGTAATCCATGACAATTGTTTTGTTTCTTCACCAGGTGAAAATCAGATAAAACTCGAGCTTCAGTAATTGCGGTATTGATCACAAACAGCTTATGGAGATGATGAAACCCACATCCTGTCAGATGATCACCTTTCCTGCAAGCAACATGGTATCCACCTCAGCTAAGTAACTGGATAATTGTATGTGTCGCACCGCATGGACAGATGCCCACCAGATGACATGGGCCTCATGCAGTTGTCCTTTCCTATGACGCCACTGTATCAGCGTCAGCCATATGACCTGGGATCAAACAAACATCTGGTCAGATGAGATGACTTTCACTGCTGGAAGATGTCCATATTTTGATGTAAGACAGGAAAGCTCCTTGTCAAGGGGGCGAATATGCATATACCATCCCCATATTACACTATTGCTGCTATTTCATATAAGCAGTGAGGAAGACCATAGTCTTTAAGCACCTAAACCCCGACTCCCAACTGCAGCTCGCATCTAATCTCACTTCACTAACCAGTTCAGATCGGTGTGGGCTGGGTTAGATCCATGAAGTGCAATAGCAGAAAACCTTGCTTTCAACATATGTTTCTGGTGTTAGCAGCAGTCTGACAAGTGTAGTGCGTTTGTTCTCACTAAAGCTAAGAGAGCTGCACAGCAGGACCTGGAAGCATAATTGGGACCATTGTCTCTTGTTCTGCTGAATGCAAAAGCAATTATCTTTAACTTAAACTGTATCCATTCCTCTATCTCAGAGACAACGTTTTTTTAAAAAATATCTACCTGTATGGTTATATATCTACCTGCACCTAGTAATAGAGTGCTGTGGTTAGTTTAATTCGGTCATATAGTTCTTCAGCATGCTGAAACTGTGCATTGGTGACTTCACCATTTCTGTTTGCATAAATCTGTGGGTATTTCTGGTGGGTTTATGTACCAACTGTTCCGGAAACTAAGTCACACAAGGCCAAGTGAGTTGTCATGACATCAGGCTATATTTGATCACACAGCATACAAGGGAATCACGCAGGCTTTCATTTTAAAAGACTTGGCACAGAGTCCAGTAAAACATCTAAATGTTTATCATGTATTCGTTGTTTAATTCCCCTGAAGGGGAGTCTTTTCAGACAGTACAAAAAGCCAATTAAAAAAAAAAAAAAAACCCAAACCCAAAAGCCAATGTTATGATGATGCCGAAGCAAACCTTCTAGTTCAGAAAAACAGCTCAATGTTGTGAGGGTTTTCACAGAGACGTTGTGAGGGGTCATGGAGTTGTGCTTACATGTTCTGTGTGCAGCCTTCAGACACCAAGGAGTGGTAATGTATTTTCTCTTGCAGGGGAATACAGAAAAATTTTAATTTTTTTAATCCTTTCTGATTTGGTCCTTCAGATAGGAATGGTAAAGTAGACATTATTCTGACTTGAACCCATGCAGTTCATGAGAAAGTAGTGTAACAAAGCTAAATGTGAAGTCTTGTGCAGGGGGAAGGCAATATTTATTTACACGTTCTCTAAGTTGATTTTCTCAATTTGCATGCATTCAGTCTCAGATTTCATTCATTTACAGTCTCACACCCGCGTACTTATGAGTATGGGGACATGTGTGCCCACATGGTCTGTCCAGGAACACCTGTATGCTATAGAGCGGACATGAGTTACAGAGTCCTCATTACACCTCTGATGTTCTTTCGACGGGCAATGGTGAAATACTTTGGGGGCAGATCTTTTACACTATTTTGGAGTTCTTATGGGACAGTCCTTTGCTTCAGAATCTTGCTTACTTCAGTCTCTTCAAGCAAAGTCACGTCTCTATCTGTTTTTCCTTGTCTGTTTGAAATCTGTGTCTGTTTTCCTGGTGGACTAATAAGACAAGCATATGTGATTTGCTGCAACCTGGCTGCAGTCATCCAGTTGACAGGTCATCTGTGTTGCAGTCTTATCAGTGCACAGGCCTTCAGATCTTGGCAGACGCAATACATGCCTCAATTTTGCTTCTGGGAAAGGTTTCCTGGGATCAGTGTCCTGGGAACATGTCCTTTACTATCAGTATAGGTGAGTCTCTTAACCCTTGTTCTGTTGCTTCTTCTGGTGCTTTCATGCACATATTTGCATTCATAGTTCATTTATACCATTCTTTTATTTCTATTACAAAACTCTACAAGCTGGTCTTACTATTGTTGCTATTTTTTTTTTTTTTTTGTGCAGGGCTTTTACATTTTCATCTCCAGTTCATTTCAATGTTCATAAATGGTGAGTTTCTTCTTTCTCCTTTTCCATTTGCTTGCAAAACACACTACAAAAATATTATTTTTCCCACCACTTCTCACCCGAATGCCAGTACTAATCTGTATTCCCCTCTGCCATGACTCAGTCATGGTACTGAGAAACTGGCAAAACTCCTTCATGTCTGAAAGTCATGCCAGCATGCCAATAGAAACATTACCTCCATCTGAACTGTAATCAGCAACTTTGAACAACCATTGATGCCAGATGGTCAGATGTCAATTTAGTACTCAAACTAGATATGTCAGAAAGTCAAAACAAATCAATAAAACTATTTAGAAGAGATTTGCAATGTGAGTTTTTTGATAGCTGGCTTCATTCCCCCCTTCTCTCTCCCTCCCTCCCCCCCCAAGCCCCGTTTGACTGATTAGATTCAAACTGTATGAATTAAAAAAGGGAAAAAAACCCCATGTATCAAAAATTAAGAAAAAAAAAAGGTATAAATACTCTATCTCTATCTCCATGTTAATAGATACTCTCATATAGTCAGTATGTCATTGCACTTTCTGTTTTACATCCAAAGTGTCTATTCAGATAAGATAACCTATCAAAGCAACTAAGAGTGAAATTCAGTATCGCACTTTAGACATGCTTGGTGATGAAGCTCCACAGTCAATATGCTAGACAAAGAGCAAAATTCAAGGACACATTTGCAAATAGTAATACTGGAAAACTGGCCATGAAATAGTTCTCTTTGAATCAGTACTTCTAAGAACAGCCTGATTTTCCAGCTGAGTTCGTGCTGGCCTTACGCTACATGTACGCAGCTCTGCACTGAGGTTGCAAGAGAAATTCGTTCTTGGCAGCTCAGCATTCTCCATAGCTCAGAGAGGAAAGAGCAGGTGAGAACCATCTGTACAGCACCTCTTGTCCCTCTCCATGTAGGAACTACCTTAGCAATAACATACACAATAAAAAGATGCAGGGGTGAGCTAAGGCCAGACCAGAATGCATGGTGTTCTATTCAACCTGGAGCCACTTTGGTAATTTCAGCCATGCTGAAGTCCCCAGATAGCCCATGGTCATGGAAGCAGTGAGTTGTTTGACTCTTTATGTGCCAGAGCAGGAGGGTCTACACATCAGATTTTGCTCTAGCTAGCAAGGGTAACAACAACAGCAAAGACAGGGTTTCAGGAAAGACTTGCACAGGTAGTCCTATGCCCCTGAATATATTCTTAGACCTGCACCACCTCCTCCGTCATTTCTCTCTGCTATTACTGTTAATCTGTTGTAGCTGAAGACTGAAATCATTGTCCACCCATGCAGCTGAACTAGGGAATGTCTGTTAGTTAGTGTCCGGAGCTCAGTTTTACCTGTGTTCAAGTGGGGGATGAAAAAAGGCAAACATGGAAGAGCAAGAGAAGGCCATGTTTTAAGAGTCGAAGAAAGTGTCAGCCATAGTTAGATTGCACAGCAACAGTGCTGTCTAATTTTTTTCTTCAAAGAAAATCCTTCTTTCTCTTTGCCTTTAGAAAACATGTAATAAAGCCACCTCATCACTAACATGCTGTAGATTCAACAGCTCAAACCCAAAGTCTCACTGATTGTACCTAATAAGGTGCTTGAAATATAAAATGGAACAAAGCCAATGTTTCATGGTAATCCACAAATCATAAAACAAAAAGGCATTTAAACATAGAATTTTATAAGGTCTTGCCCATTCTGAAATCAGATCTAAAGAGAACAATACTGGGGTCTCAACACCAATGTATCAGATGCACTTGAAGAGATCTGTATGAGCACAAGTGGGCTGGGTCAGGCTCTGGGTCAAAAAACTCGGAATAGTTTTTTTTAAAATCCAGGCATCGAAATGCCATATTTTATGACAATTTACATGTGCAAACAGCCGCCTGAGCTCAAAGCAGACAGATGCATGCTTAATTGTTCAGCCTGCCTGCACAAAGAAGTTTCCAGATATGAAAAGCTTGCGTGTAGGAAATGATATTTCATAAATTTTATTCAGAGTCATGAAGTCTGGTTTTGAAAAAGTGTCTCTTTCAGATTAGCTCCTGTTCCTTAGAAATCTTTCTGTTAGCAGCAGATCCAGCCTCACAAATATGAATATATACAAAGGAAGGAGATACTGTAGAGCAGAGAAACTCTTTATGTCAAGCTGACAAAAATGAATTCTGAAATTCTTGCCTTAGTAAAATTTGTGGTGTTTTTTCCCCACTGAATTCCATCCAGAAGGAACTCCATTTTTCATCTTGTTCAAAACATAATATCTGAAGGGATGCTTAGAGAAGCACTGAGTGCTCCTGGAAGAACCTATACAATGCCACCCTCAGCTGTGTTGTTAAGAATCAGCTTAATTCTTGCTTGTTTCAGTTGGCTGATTAAAGTATTTGTACCTGAAGGGGACACTGACGATTGAAGTCTGCAGAGAAGTGGGATATTTTTCCACAAGCAATAAGTTCTGCACTATGTTTTTTTATAAGACCAGTATGTACAACACTTCACTGTGACACACACAGTTTTGCACAAGGCACTAAAGAGGATAAAATGTCCTTTTTCTTTATGGGTTTTTTTTTCCCAACTTCCACCTTTTAACGATTCTTTTTGTTCCTAATAGCAGCTAAACTATCATTTAGAAGTGAACTCTAAAAAATTAATCATAATACACTACCGGATTTCAGATACTTGAAACCATTAAATATATACTCACCGAGCTTATTTTCTGAAGAATTCATGGCTAGATCCACACAAAACCTTGGTAGTGATGTTACATCAGCTTTTACATGCCTGGGTGCCTAGTACAATCTACAGCCTTATGGGCAATGAGGCTCCCTACACAGAGTATCAAAGGACCTGAAGAGGAGGATCAGGAAAAGCTAGCATCACAGAGCAGGGACAGCTAGCAGGAAATACCGAGGAGACAAGTAAGCTTATCTCCTCACATCATTTTCAGTGATGTAGGTTCCTTAGGCAGTGAAAAGGCACTCTTTCTGGCATTGAACAGCTATGTTAACCGAAGGTTTTACCTCTTCCAGTTACTTATTGCTGGCAAGGTGTGCATTACTGTCCCTATAGATTTGCCGAAGGAACAAATGGTATATTCATCTCCTTTGAGAAATCAGCCAGGTTCATTTAGGTCATCTTCACTGACTGTTCACAATGATATTCCTGACTTGATGCAAATTTGGAAATCCTTACACTGTTACTTCCATCAGCAGAGATGTGAAAACAAGTTTATCCCATAGAGAGGGAATATGGGGGTGCTCATATCTTCATTAGCAGAGTTATTCTCAAAGAAGCTGTTGATTGTACAGTCATCCATCAAAGATTCTGTTCATTCAGGAAATTACCTATTGATTCTGGCCCCATCCTGTCTCAGAATCTGTTGCATCACCCCCTCATTTGGATGTGGATTTGGGATTAGCATAGGCAGACACGGCATGGCTCTCTGTACCTGCTGTGTAGAAGTGCCCTTAAACACAAGAGGTGATGGATTGCCTGAAGATTAAGAGAGTCAATCACGGATTTTGGCATTCTTTTCTGATAAGCGTTCATAATTGGATTTGTCCCAAAAAGGGTAGACTCCAGAATTAATAGGCAAGTCCTTGGTAACTGTTGAGCTTTTCTACATGTGGTTTGAGAGCAAGAAGTCACATCCATCTTAATTTTTCCTCTGTGTTTTTAAAATAGTGGATGATCTTAATGGCATTATTTTGTGATGCATGTTGTGATCACAGCGAATTCTTTCAGAAAAAAACCCTCTGTCAAGAATTTCAGGAAGACATGCTACAAGATATTTGTAACTTGTTATTGACATACACTGCAAGCTGATGTTCACTGAAAAATAAACAGGTGCTTGTGTAGGATGTAAAGAAATGCTTTTTCTCTCTTAGCCTGCTATTTCAGATCTCTAATTTCTTCAGAAACAGGAGCAAGATGAAAGAAACTTTTCTTCATTTTGCAAAACAAAAGAACAGAGGTCTCTTGCACAGTTTGCCTTCTTAACTCCATGAACACTGTGAGTAAATGTTATTTACAAATTTGTATTGTGACAATGTCATAATTTTTTATCATGAAGATAATTGTTCTGAGACGGTCTTTCAGTCATGACTAATTTTGTATTTGGCTGACTCATTTTGTCTTGCAGTTAAATAAAATGTGTGTATGTTTTGATCTTTAAAGATGAATGCTGGATATTATGCCAAGAAATAATTGAATTATTTTGCATGTATTATGTTTTTGCAATTCAGACATGTTTAGCTAAATAGCTTCAACCCAGATCTCTAATTGACTTATTTTTGTTTGGTTTTTAGTGATTCTGCTATCTCCTTGATAGCACAAGATCTCTCTCTTCAGGAGGTTAAGCACTGAGATAAATATAACATATTGTGGTTCTTAGGAAAAAAACAATCAACTATTGAACTGAGAAACACGTAGCAGACCAGGTCTTGCTTTGTACCCTATCAAATATCTAGTTTCTGTGTTCAGAGAAATGTAGGGCTCGCAGCATGGTCTGCTTCTTTGGCCTTTGGGGCTTGGTCATTCCACAGTGCTAATCCTGCTCTCTGTTTTGTGATAGGATCCCTGCAGAAGAGTTGCCTTAGACCCAAAAGCAGCGCCAACTCCTACATTCCCCAGTGCCTTAAGAGATCAACTATAATGCTCCAAGCCCATATGTCCTCACATTGTTTCCCCCTCGGACATGCCTTTGAGGAACTAAATAAGACAAAATCCTGAATTTGAAATTCCAGTGAGAACAATTTCTTACTAGTCAATGACCCAAAACATAGATTTCAATCAAAAAACCTCTGGTTCTTGATTCCTTGTCTCAGTTCCATTTTGGTCTTGAATGTTCTTATCAGAGTCAATGTCTCCTGGAATTTAGGTCCCCTTTTCTTGACCCTGTTCCTCTGTCTGACTGCCTTTTCTGTAAATGCTTGAGTACCTGCAGCCAGCTCCCTTAAATTTCAGCTGACTCTGGCAATCCAAAGATTGTCTTCCACCTCAGAAAAGGTTCCCACTGGCTTTTGATGTTATCCTGTTTCATTCTTTTAAAAGCAAGAATTAGCAGCATCATCCTTTGCTCACAATTTTGTATCGTGAAGTTATATGCAACTCAGATAACTTTCAGTTTTACTTCTCTGTCATATTCTTCATCCTCGATTATTTTAAACCCCTTGACAACTGAATCCGAGAGACACCCTTCAAAGCAACTTTTGTGAAGAAAAAAAATCAGTCACGGGAACCTTCATTATGCACAAAAATGTAGATTTTATATAGTGTTTGTCCTATGGCCTTATTTTGTATCAACACTTCTACACGACCATCGTCTATTAGTCTTACCACAGACTGTATAATCATCTTCCTTGGATCTGTTTGAAAAAAGGCTTTGTTGTTAATGTCTATGTCTTTATCAAGTTGTCACCAAGTAATTTTAGAAAGCTGTATTTTGTTTTATGCTTAATTACCTAAAGTTTATATTCTTTTCTGTCTTCCTTGTTTATCTGTTATTTTGAGGGATGTCTTTATGCTAAGGATTTCCCTTTGCCCCTGATTAATAATGCCATCAGTTTTCACAAAATTGATTTGATAAGATGCATGTGTTTGCTCTGTAAGAGAGTTTTTTTGTAAGAGAGATCACCCTGTAAGAGAGGTTTTTAATAATGACATTTGAACTGGGTTCTCTGCACTGCTCATGACTAAGGCAAGAGTAACTTCTCTTGTGGATTACTCAATTAATGTTAATTACTAGTCACTCATGTCACTAATGTTATCTACAAATTTAGCATTTCCATTGCATCATAACACACTTACCCATATTTACCTTATGTACATGAAGAGAGGAGTATCTCCCATTTTTAGTGTCTCCTCCTCTCACAGCTGATAGCACTTGAAATCAGACTTTGTGCGACGCTGAAACTGTATCTGTCTTTCACAGTCCCAGATCTCTGCCACAGACTGAAATAAACCACTGGTGTAAGACATCTCCAGAAATTTTTCAAAATTTACACACCTATTACATCTCTGTTTTGGAGGTTATTTCTAATGTTGTTAATCACTTCTCATTATTGCTGCTTAAAGCTTCAACCCAGATCTGCCAATGCATTGACAGTCAGGTCATCATCTGCCGTAACTTGGAATGGCTGTATCAGACCAATAAATATGCTGGTTTTCACCAAATTCAGATCTGCATCAGATCTTAAATTGCTGGTGTTTTATCATACTGACTAAATTTTTGCCACAGCTCATGCTTTATTTCTGCTGAAGACAACTACTTGGGTTTTATGTTATATATATCATCTGTCTGAGTCCTTGATTTAAGTTCTCAGGTGTATTGTGTAGCTGTAGCATCTCTTAACCACTTCCTCTTTTTAGTGGTATGTGATAGTATCCCACACTACAGCTCAGTCTGAATCATAAGATGATTCATGTGACTATGTTTTATATAAAAGCAATGTCACATTAGAGCAGTCTTTAACTTGAGAAACTTTATTTGTTCCTTTATTTATTCCTTTCTTTCCTTCACTCTTACCCACTCATTAATGGGCACTCATGCATAAAACCACACGTGATACTTATGATTTCATAGGGAAATCTTGCTAGACTTTATTGGTTTTTGAAAGACCCTGACCCCTATTAAACACCAAGTCAGAACCTGAGAAAGGTACACACATGGCTTTGACCATCCAGATACCTTCCCACAATAGAGAAAAAAAAGGAGGTAAGTGCTCCTAAGGAAGTTGGGAAGACATCCAAAATAGTTATGCACCTTAAATGAAAGGAAGCCCACTGAAGGTCGAGCGAAAAATTACAATCTGTAGCTCCCAAGGGATTTATTTTCTTTTTCTGTTTTTTTAGCTGAAAGTTTACCTGCTCCAAGTTCAGACTCCTGGGAAAAAAACCCAAACAACCAAAAAAAAACCCCCACAAAACCAAAACAGAAACCAAAACAGAAAATAAAACAAAAGTTGACTGGTCTGTATAGCTAAGCACCTGGCTCCTGTCTGAGCAAATATAAAAGTACATAAGGATTATATTTGGACATCTATCTAGGAAGAAGCTTACAGATAGCAAAAATCTCTCCAATCTGGCAAGCACAGGAAGGGTCAACAGCTGGGAGCTGAAGCTGTGCAAATTTGAGGTAAAAATAAGGTGTACGTTTTAACAACAGAGACAATCATCGGACCACCTTACCAGTGTTATGTGGTAGTGTCTCTATTACTTCGTTACTTTAAAATCATGACTGGTTTCTCTGGAAGATCTGTCTGTCAAAAAAGATGGGAATATATATGGCATGAAGGAAAGAATCATCAAGGGCTGTTAATTGTGATGGTCCATACGCGACTTCCATCACAGGCTGTCCTGAAATTTCTGAATATGAGAAAGAGTATTCTGTAAGAAATATTTCTCAGCACGTGCTCTCTTCCCCTAGGTGTTTTTTATTGGTTACTTTAAGAGATGTGCTTTAATCCACCTAACACTCCTCGTGTTCTTAGAGATGAAACACAGGAAATTAAGAGAAGAAAAAGGAAATTCTGCTGCATATTTGATAGAATCACAACACTAAACGCCATAACAGTTACTTCTGGACTTCAAATGTCTGAAGAAAACTTCTTTGTGTTGTATGAAAATTGCAACACTATTGAGATTGAGAAAATCCATTCACTAGCCCACTTCTGAAATACACCCTGATATAAATTCCACAATGTGTCTATAATTATAAAGTGATAAGAATGAGAGATAGTGCGTGGTAATTACAACTCAGAAGAAAGGTAATTTTTAAATGCCATCTTTCAAGACTATTCACCTGGTTTTAGTGCACAGTCTAAGAATCAAAGTCAAGATAGAAGGGTGACAATGACTTCCCAAGAAGTTAAAGCAAATCAACTCCTCCCTCAAGCAAACAGGATTTGTGAAGGAAACACAGTAACATATCATTCTTGTGATAATAACCTTTGGCAAGCAGGCATGCAAGAACGATTTAACGATGTCTTGACTCATTTTAAGATACCAGTTTGCCCACAGAAGGCATGAGTGGTAAGGAGAACACATAACAGAATTAAGACACTGAGGTCAAATGCATCCTGAAAATTGAAATATAATTTCCACTTACCAAAACTGACAGGATCTGTGGTCATAACAATTTAGCACAGACAAAAAAAAAGAGACACTAGGTATTCAGGTTTTTTGTCAACATGTAAGAGGTTGATAAGCTACAACAGCACATAAATACCAGGAATATTCCAATAGCTATTTATTTTACCTGTATTATCTGTAGCATAATTACCAAACTAAAAGTGGGGCAATAGCAATTCGTGGTTTCTGTCAAGTATGTTGGGACAAACGAGTTTAGTATGAGGTTCAGAAAGATTATGTTTCAACTATAAGAAATAAAGCAAGCAAGCAAGCTGTGTGCAACAATTTAGAATGAAAAATGACTATCTTCAAGATAGCGTGCTGGATTTATCAGAAGTGGCCAATCTGCACATTTTAAGAGCAATAATCTATACAAGGCAGATTGGTTCATAAATCGATATGAACTGATGATCGTAAAAATTAATATTAATACATTCATTTCAAAGGAAATTAGGAAAAGAGTAAAAGGAGCATGTCCAACCCACCCCCACCTCCAGTTTTTGAATCATTAAATGCCTTTTTGATGTAGTGAAGGTTAGGCTCTAACAAAGACAGATGCTATAAGGAACACGCAGCAATAAGGCTGCACAGCAAGACTCTGCTTGGATACTAAGGCAAGGAACGTCTATAGACAAACCCAAGCAGGCAGATTTTTTGTCCTGCTATAAGCACTACAGAAACAACAGGTGACAGCAAGATCACCAGATAAGAATTATCCTGCTGCATTTTGACTTCAGCCTTCCTCTTCACCAGGAGGCCTCTTTCCATTAATATTCTTTTGTTTCTAGGAATGGTCACAATCACCCTGTAGGGAGAACACTTTCTACTTGTGGTTATAACTGCATCAATTCATGCATCATTGTCTGAGACTTGTCTGAAATGCCTTCCCTGTCACTGCAGAGGAAACCTGGAAGAAGGAGTTAGAGATTAACTCTTTTGTTTCAACTTCTGCGTGGCCACCAGTGAATAAAGCACGCGCTAGACTATATCCTTAACTAACCCTTCCACCCTTCCCTTATTCCTTACCATTTAGCCCTGCCTTTTCCAGGGTGCAGTGAATGAGTACCTCTCTGGACCATGGAAAGATGAGTATCTGGCCACCTTTTATTGCCCAAAGCACAGAGGCTGATTTATGCCTGAGCACGTTTCCAGTCTACCTGTAACATTACGGAGTGGTCTTCATTTAAAGACAAAGCTGACAAACCAACAACTTGGTCTCAAGGGCTTTGTAAATATCATTAGTATTTGTCACAGTTTTGGCCTGATTGGCCAATCAGAATGACAGATGCCCCTTCCCCCCCACAGAGAGGAGAGGAAGAGATAAGGAGAATTATGAGTTTAGAAGAACAACTAAACTACTTTAAGGAAAACAATAATAAATAAGGAAATAAGAAATAATAAGAAAATTTTTAAAAAGCGTACAATATATACAAAACCATATCCAGCTCCCAGGATGACGATCACATCACCAGCAGACACAGGCAAAGTCCCAGGCTGGAGTCATCGATGGACAGGAGCTGAATTCCAGAACTAGGGTCAGAAGTGCTCGGGTCAGGATCAAAGGCAGATGAACAGACACAGTCCTCCTCAGATGTCAGCCATTGAAGAAAGAGCGAGAGAGCAGACTTGCCCCTTTGATCCCTTAGCTTTTATATTGAGCGTGATGCAGGTGGGATGGAATACCCTGTTGGTCAGTTCTGGGTCACCTGTCCTGTCCGCTCCTCCCGATAGGTTTGACCCCTCTGCGCTTCTCCGCTTCTGACCCTCTAACGGGACAAACAGTGCAGTTAGCTGACCTTGGTTCTTACAGCAATAAGTATAAGACAGAGCCTCTGTGCATACCATTCCTTGGTATAATCAGGTCTTATCACTCAGAGTGAACAGTTTCTGAACAATATGCTGGTAATTTCAGACTTCGGTCAGTTAGAAGAGGTCCAGCTAAAAAGCAAAATTATAAATCAGAAAATTGGTTCTGTTTTACCTCAAACCAGGACACTATTTGAAAGCTTTACTTCATGCTGTCAAGTGGATGCCACTACCATTAGTGCAAAATGGAGTAAATAAATAAATGGAGCTGATTGATAAACTAAGGAAATGATTAATTTATAAACTTTGCATTTAGAGGACCAGTTTTGACTTGGCTGTAACGCAAATTCTGGGGGTTAAAAGTTTTCTGTTTATTATTGCTCTTTACTACTAATCGATAATAAATAGATAATGCAGACTGGAAGATGACATTCATTTCATATACATTAAGAATGACATACCTGTAATGCCTCATCCTGTCCACTGCAGCAAAGAGTAGAATCTCCCTGGATCACTGATAAATTTTTTTTTTGAAAATCATCAAATAGTGCATGGCATACCGGTATAGGGAAAAAAAGGCCAGAATGCCTGCATCGATCATGGGTACACTATGTTATGTGGCTGGTTTTCATCAGTGATAATGGCTTCAGATAATGCAGAAGAAACTGGTTGAAAACCAAGGCATCTTCTCACAAATGAGCATGTATGCATGGGTATGCATCTGCACACATACACACTCCTTTTATCTTTTCTGGCTTGCTATAGATTTTGTGGTGCTCCAAATTTCCAAGGAAGTATTTCTAACGGAGTTGCACTTTTTTGTTCCTTCTCTTTCATTACTGATGTCAGCAGTTTTTTAAAACCCACATTATCAAAACGATGCTAGAGAGAAGGTCTGGCATAATTAAATGGCTTATAACAAGTTTTCCCATTCTTGTTTCACTTGATAATGTTGCTTTTGAGAACTACTCACTGTAACAGAGAGAGAAAAACCAGCCTGCAGAAAAAACAGACCAGACTCATTCTCTTTCTTCACAGATGACCAGAATGATTATCCACTTTGAAGTCATGTAAGTGAAAAATATGAAACTTGCTTAAATACGCTTATCAGTTTTGATTAGCTAACAGCTTCTTTCTCAGGATAATTGGCCCTTCTGGGAATGGCATTTCTTGTATTTCCCATTCGTTTCTTCTTGGCACCTAGGGAACCTTTACTTTCCAGTTCCAGTGAACTCTGATGAGGCTTACTTGTTAGTTTTAACTGTCCTATGCAGAAAATAGTGCCATTGGTAAGGATGGGGGGGTTAGGATTTCAGGATTTTATTACGAGATCTGTAACTTGTTTACATTGTATCTTTGTTGCTCAAATGTTAGGTGTTTTTACTTGCCCACCCACTAAAGAGAGGAAGTCATCATAATCTTGTAACTGATGATGTGAGATCAAGTCTATAAAGCTCTTTTCACGTTTTATATGTGCATCTAACATATCATCAAGGACATTGTAAATTACGTTGACTAGAAGGGGGAAACGTGAAGAACTGAAATGGTCTCATGTGGGATCCTTCCAGTTCTCTGTTGTTCTGGTAAACTCAGACAGCAGCAGTAGCCTGCACAACCATCTCTCTCAAATGTCCAGGAGAAACTAATCCGTGTTTTTGAATGTGGACTTCATCAAGCTCATAACTCGCTATCTTCATACAAGACTGTTGGAAGTATTTCAGTAAGTTCCAACGGTGGAGTTAACTGTAACCTTTGACAACAGACCACCTCTTTCCACCCACCATCATCACCATCATCTGCTTTCAGTGCAATTGCAGCCCTCACCTCACTAGGAAGATGCTGAAGCTGGCAAAGCTGAGGGATATTAACTACGTTATACATCTTCAGAAAGGCACTGGCCCATCTTTCTCTGCCTGTGCTGCAGCATTGAAGATAGATTTGAGCTAACTAGTCCCAGTGAAATCACTAGGAGCTTTGCTGCAGTAAAACCCTAAACATATTTGATAATCCTATCCTATAGTAATGGATTTGTTTATAATACAAGTAAACATACATCATGTCAGTGCTATAAGTTTGAGGGTAACAGAACACTAGTTAAATACAGTACTTGGAAGAAGCAGCATTTTATCTGGCCAAAAGAATGTAAAAATCACCTTTTTTTTTTTTAATTTGCTGATGAAATAGCTTAGAAAATACCAGGGAAAAATCTTGACAATTTTTGCTGTTATTTTGTACTCACGCATTTGGAAACCAACTAGAATCTAGGATCTCACAGTCCCCTGCATCTGTGGGAGCTTACCTTTTAGCGTCTGATGTGCAAGAACTGCCAGTGAAGGGTCAGTGAGGACAAGTTGTTGTTTCAATATATGCTTGTTTTAAATAGCCTTACTTTTCTTCTGAGATGAGTAGCTTTATGAGTACTGTAAAGAAGATGGAAACTACTCCAATTATCTAAAGAACTTTCGTGAAAGATCTTACTGGCTTTAGACACTGAGAAGTCACAGTTATCTAGAGAAGCAAAAAAGGAAAGAACAAATCTAAATAGTCTTACATACTATGAAGAAACACATTTGATTTTGAAGAGCTTAGACTATTCCAGATTCCTATTGCTGGCAATCTGTAGAGATGGTTGAGATAGCACTTACAGTTCACAGCCCCATTTTCAGGGCCTTCAGAACACCACAGAAATTATTTTTTGGAAGATGCTGGAATAGTTTGTGTTTTTTCTTTCTTTGAAGGGTTTCTTGATAGATTTTAATACAGTTCTTTGAGCTGTTCTTAGCTAACTCAGATGGCAACATTCAAATTATGATTTTCTGTGACTGAGGTTGCCTATATGTTTCTTTGAACTCAAAACCAAGCAAGTTGTTTGTAATTTAAAGTTCTATGCCAATGGCATTGAAAACGTGGCCTGAAAATAAAGCCTTTGTTTTAAGTAAAAGTAGCAGGCTCCATTTGATCAGCCAAATCCCAGCATGGAAAATAAAGAAAAGCTTGAGATTATGTGTATACCACTCAGTGCCATGGGGCCAGTTCATGTGGATTTTCCACTTTTGCCCTCTTTTCAGAATAACAGAATGGTAGGGATTGGAAGGGACCTTCAGAGATAATCTAGTCCATAAATCGCATCTAATCACTGTATGACGCTCAGGGGTTCAAGTGATTCCTGCAATAATTTATACCTGCTGATATGTGGTTTGGCAGCATTTGATCTTCAGGCTCCTTTAGAGCAATGGATTCAGCACGGGAGGCCGGGATGCACACTGTGCTGTGTCTCGTTGCTCAGTTTCACAGTTACTGTATAGTGGACTGTAAAACTCAGAGCATTAAGTTTTAATTTAAAGTAAGCTGAATTTCTTAAACTGAATTTGCAAGGTTAGTTTAGCCTTTCATAAACGGATGCCCTCATCTGTCCTTCTGTTAGTAAGTGCCCCACAAAATCACTGATGTTTGTGTGGAGCACGGACTATATCTATTCCACATTTACATGCTTAATATAGAGAATGGATCCTCCTCACATGTTCCACTTGCTTTTCAGACTTCAGCCTTGTAGCAAAGCTAGGTTTGTCTGGCAAAGCAAATTAAGACAATAATGTACAGCCTCTAAATTTTTCAAGTTGAGAAACTGAAAAAGATAAAATATTGGTTTGGTGACCTCATTGCCCTCTCCAGGGTATCATATTGCAAATAGAGGTGACCTGTTAGCTCAATGGAACAACAGAAACAGCATGGGTTGGATGAAGTCTCAAGAAAATGCTCTTTTAACATGTATATTTCCTCATTAATGACAAGAACAGAGAAAACAACAATAACAAAGGTCTTAGCTGCCAAAATGGAAAGAGAAAGCTTTTCCAAGATGAGGTTTAAACTCCTGGACTGTTTCCCTTTCTGTAGCCTTCAGCCACCAATGTGAAAGCTTGTACATTCAATAATGAGGAATGCTGGCAAATGGGCCCTGTGTGGAGGGGCTGATTTCAGTCAAAGTGTTTTGAGTAACCGATCTTAACCTTCTCCCAAAGCAGGAAATCTTAAGTTAAATAAGCAATTTTAAACCTGTTTTGCAGATATACCTTTCTTTTATATTCCTAGGAAATCCCAGAGTCCCTTTTTTGATTGTAATAACCACTAATAACTATCAGCTGGAGATTAAATACAATTAAATTTAAACTAAGTTAGGTATTTCCTCATGCTAATTAGAAATCATACATACCTTTGCCTGTATCCAAGTGACTGCCATGCACTTTCTGAGAATTGTGAGTTTCAGAAGATTCTTTTCCCTGTCCTGCTGATGAAATTCCAGATAGGAACTACTCACAAGAAGTTAAATCTTCATCACTGACACCTACATTACCTGCTCCCAGAATACATAGCTACAATGGGATTGTTAACCCCTTGACCTTATCACTTTCCCATTACTGAAGAATGGATTGCAGCTTCCTGAAAACTGTGCCTATCCCTCAGTTTTAAGGGTTGCCATGTTCCCAAGCATTGAGCTCGTTACTGTTTACCAGCTGTCTTACAATTTTCCTGAATGAGGCACACATCAAAGTGAAGGTTTTTATTTTTGTAAGCTCAAGGAGGACAATAGCTACAGCAGGTTTAGAAAAAAGTGCACTGAAATAATAAAAAAATCACAGCCATTGAATAGCTTTTACCTCCATTTTTATTAGGTCAAATATATTTCTTCTTCTCTGCATTGTCATTTTTTACTCACCACTCATTTAGTATTTTTAATTAGAGCTTTTGTAGCGTCTTGTTGGTATAATTTGGCTTTCAATATAAAAAGCACAGAAACATAATTTAAAGAGTTTCAGGCTTTTAATTACATGAAACTGAAATATGTTCTGTATATAAGAAAATTGCCCATTAAATACATATTTATTTAAAGTTTTTACACAAAGGGATATTAATTGCAATTTGTGAATGGATAGATTACACCTGATCATAGGTGGAATTTTCAATAGTATCTAGGGCGGCCTTCACATGGAGTTGTAGAATTCATCATTTGAGTACAATCCGTTATGTTTTCACAAAATATCTTTTTCTGTTGTATTTATTTTTAGTCACTTTACCCTGCATTTGTAATGCTGTGGCCCTACTGAGGCATTCCAACACTTGGTCACCTTCAAAAGGAGCAAGCCTTGTGGAAATCTTTAAGGATAAAAAAACCCTGTTGGTGGCAAAACTTTTACTGTGACCATTTGGAAGAGAAACTGTCACATGAAATTCAGAAGAAGAAAGCTACTGATAGGACAGATGCAATAAGGAAAAACAGGAGCAGAAATAAATGTGTGGAATTGGTCTCTATTAGATTTAACAAAACATTCATGTCAGAGCCCTGAGAGCATCAGTAGACCTTAATGATGCTGATCAGCCTCACCTGGGACTCCCACCCACACACTCTTGCCCATGGGCCTTGGAGACCTATTGCAGCTCAGGCCTGAGCCCCCAATCCCTGCCCAAACTGTGCTGTAAGGGTGCCTGTCCCCAGTCCCGTCTTGCACATGGACCCCTCAGACCCATATTGCAGCCCTGTCTCCTGCTGCTGGGACTCTCTGGATGGACCGTGTTTCCAGCACTCATGTCTGCCCTCCATGCTGGGGTGCTGCAGGACCGTGCCCTGGTCAGTGAGGACACCACCGGGCTGGGATCACCCTCGGCTCCTGGCTCACTCTCCATTAGGAGCAGCCTGTCCTCGCTGTTCCCTCACAATCCAAGACAGGAAAAATTTTTTTCCTTGCTTTCAAAAACTGCTATGTGATCTGTAGGTAAGACTCAGAAAAGAACAAAAAGCCAAGCGCAGGCACATCAGGAACGCCCAATACTCAAGGGAAAGGCAATCCACCCGCTACTGAGACTTGGAGCCTGCATGTGATAATACCATCCCTGGCAAACCAAAGGCAGATGAAAGAGAGAATCAGGATAATCCTCTCAACTGCTAAGAGACCTTGATCATGTAATACAAGTGCCCCAAACAGCAGAAAATGTTCTTTATTCTTCGTTAATGTTTAAAGGCTTCAAAGTGCAATACTGCTATGGCTGTGATTGAAAAGGACAAATCCTGCTCACAAACATACCTCAAGGTTTTCTCTCATTTCCTACTCAACATATTTTTTTTGTCAAAATACTGACAAAGCTGTTGCTTTGAGAGACAATGACAGAAGGTAAAAACTGTTTTATCAGCTCTAGGAGCTCAGGTCCCCTAGCATAATGCAAAAATTTTACCTAGTGCTGCGTGAGTTTTAACACTTGTGTGTGTTTGACACTTCAACACCACCGGAAAAACACACTCCTGGTAGTGTAAAGGTGGGAGGGCTCCAGCCTGACCAGCTGTTTTGAATGCCAAATTTTCATTTCCAGAAACTCCTGATACTGCAAATAGTAATGCTTACTTGGGAACCAAATGCGTCTGGTTTTTAAAATTTTAAAGATTTTCCAAGGGCACAAAGTTCTGGAAGTGCTCTGTTTCAGAGAAATCAAATAATTTCTTTGATTAGTAGGGGTATTTCTCGAAGAGAAGAGAAATAGCTATACTGAATTTTGGATGCTCTTGCCCAGGAAGCCGCTTTAGATTCCCTGTGATGTTGTTCATGCCTGAGAGCAGCCCTAGCTCTCATACTTTATGGAGGAACTAGGACTCAGATTTGCTGTGGTGTCTCAGGAGCAAGAAAGTTCAGAAACTTCCTGGAATCAGTTTGCATTCCAGCTATGATTTAAGGAAGTAAATATGATTTGTGAAGCAGTGTTTCCTAAATATTAACAACCAGCAACCACTAAGTGGGACCTCTGGCCTCTCTCCACTGGCACTGCATTTCCCTCCATGCTGGCATGATACTGCTGGGGTTCGCAGCTGCCCATGAAAAGGGCTGTAAGAGATGGCCCCCGAGATGTGTTCTCCAGAAGCTACATAACCACCCAAATTTGTACCACTTTGTTGATTCCCTTCATGGTTAATGAGAAGGACAGCACAGGCCTTTTTGACAGTTCACCCTCTCTCCAAATTTAAAATTCCCTCTCACAAAGGTCTTGATGAAAAGAAGCAATTTGTACTAAACAATCAAAGATTCGTTAAGATGGTGGCTTGGAACCTGACTATGCTAGGTTAGTATCCCAGCCAACACATACAATGTCAATCTTCTTTTTTTTCTCATCTGGAGTAGTTTATTATTTATACACGGTGGAATAGCTTCAGCGGGAGATACTCTGGTCTCAGAATAAAAGGTGGGACTGGGACTGAATATGAAACAAAGTTTGGAAGGTTTGAAAGAAGGTCTCTTGTTTTGCAGTGACATACTTCAATCCCTGTGAAATTAGATATTCTGGGGAGGATACCAATTCCTTATGAAAAGGAGCTTCTCTTCTTCCAAGAAAGGACTCAAGTAGGTGGTGCCTTAGCAGCAACAGGCATGTCCTACCGGCTTGGAGTTGATGCATACCTACCTTCCAGAGGCACAACTTTCCCATATTGCTCCTGTGCATCCCTGGCTGGCAACCTGAGTTTTTATTCCTCAGCACATTGGCTTCCAGAAATCCTTTTCTTTCATTGCATGTATTTCATTCTCTGTTGTGCACATGGGCACCTATCCTGAGTTCCACTTTGCTCCAGGATAGCAGCTCTACTGGTGTCGAGCACCTCACTGTGTCATCCCGAGATGAAATCCAGGTTTCTTGCAGAGCAGTCTAAGTCCAGACCTATAAGGGAACATAGAATATCCCCACAGGAGTCAAGTTACTCAATGCCTTCTTGAATCTGTGAGGGTAGTAACTAAATCATTAGACAGCCTGCCCCCTCAGGTACACTGCATAAGCGGGTAATGTGCAATAGGTAGTTGTAGATTAATTAAGTTCATCTGGAATACCAAAGAGAGGATTTTGCCTTGGGGATTGTGATTAGGCTTCGTATGTTTTCAGTATAGCCAATCCATAGCACTTTAATCTCCTAGTAGTTCCAAAGATTAATACTGGCAATAGTGAGCTGTGGTAGCTGATTAGGCAAGTAGAAGAATACATACATCTGTACAAATCCTTTTCCTGGGAAAAAAAAAATCTTTCTTATCCCATTCCATTTGGTTGTTCTTCTACAGAGGTCTTAATACTATTATTTGCACTTTCCACGCAAATACAATGAATGCCATCTTCACAGTAAGATGCTGCTGCTGCCCTTTACACTACTTCCTGGTATTTGAGAAAGAGTTTGTTATTCAGATATTAAAATAACAGCACAGTTGTGAGATTTAACACCACTAGGTGATATTTCAAGCTTCAGAACATTTTATGTTTCTTTAGTGGTCTAATTTTCCAAGGTGATTGGATTCATTTTGGCTCCTGTATTCCCATAGCAACTGTAGCCAGAAATGCCTTCTACCATTTGGGCAGGCTAAAAGGCTGCAGCTTTTTTCCTAAGATGCAAGACTCCATACCAGGATTGATGTTGACATCTTTGTCACAGGAGGCGGTGATGCCTGCTAGGACAAGCTTGCAGGCAGCCTGGAAACTGTAGCTGATTCCAAATGCAGTGGGCCTGTCAGAATAGAGATGAAAAACATTAGACTAATCTCTAAATTGTACATTGGCCACCCACTGGAGCCTGGTTTTAATTCAATGCACTGGTCCTTATCTCTAAAGCCTTAAGATTTGGCTGACTCTGAGAACATCTGTTTCCTACCTGCTAGCACTAAGGCTGCGGCTGATGCATTTTTCAGACTCTTCAGCTCTAAACTGAAAGATGAAGGGGTGGGGACACAATGTACCGGTTACTTCTTCCTGTTTCCAAAGTTCATCTTTTTCCCTTTCAGACTGCAATACACTAATTCAGATTTCTCTGTTGCAGACCATGGCTGGAAAAATTCTCTTACACATGCAGTTAGGACAGGGGTTTTTATTACTTTCCTGTTAAAGAAAGCCCCTTGTTGTGCTGAGTTAACATATCATCAGCTCTTTCTATGAAGAAATCTTCTAGATGTGATGCTAAGTGTTTTAAAAATGTCTCTAATAATAAAGTAGCAGAGATGGGAAAGAAGCATTTTCCTGTGCTTTAGCTGGAGATCCAATAAAGCCGAGTGTTGACATCAGTCTGATACGTTTATGCTATCCAGCAGCAATTTTACTTCATCAAAAAAGTTATTAAATGGACACAACAAAAGCATAACTATACCCCAAGATTTGTTTGGCCAGGGCATGTATTATGCCTTGAATGCCTTACAAATACCATACCCTTCTTCTGTAAGCAATGATAGATACTAATGCAGCTGTGTCATTTCCAAATTTCAGCCTCAGTCCTGCAATTAATATAAATGTGGCTAAGGTCGTTCATACCTGTAATCACAGTGCAAACAGTGGACTTATTAAAATAAACGAAATGTGCTTAAATTGTTGCAGCAGCAAAGCTTTAAAGATCAAGAAGCTTGTTATTACATCTGCTTCTTCAGGGTTTTGTCTTCAGGTGTTTCCAATTACTCACTGTATGCATAAATCTTTATTTAGCATGGTTGTTGTTGCACACAACTACAAAGGAATGCTAAAAATATAAACAGCAGCAACTAAAGAAGCCGAGAGCCTGTAAAAAGAATGATAAGGAAATACAGGTAGATACGAGCTCACATTTGTGTTGAACCCCATCCACCGCAATTTGAAACACATTAATATGCAGAAGAGAGAAGGCTTTGTGTCAGAAATAAAGCAAACTGCCCCCCTCACAGATTCTTTTCTGATTGTACTGAAATGGATTGAGACTACAGCAGTGATTAACCATTTCCTTCCAAGCATCTTTAAAACAGAGTGAACAATCTGAAATTAAACTTATTCCATCTCCAGTAGCAGATATCCACATGGGGGTCTTGTTAGAAGATGGTAGTTATTAATTTAGGCTCAAGATGGAGGATTTCCACTTCTTGGGCAAGAATTTTCTGTCTATGGCTGTGTTGTAAAGCAGGTTGGTCTCCCTCTGAGGAAACATGTTAGATTTTTCTCTCCTTGTGTTGATATAATGTCTGTGTCCTTGCCCAGAGATCTCAGGAGGTCTAGGTAGGGGGACGTCTGAGTTGTGGAACCCTGCTGGAACTCATTTTACAAGTCTGGTCTTGATGGTACCTTTTCTGCTTCTAGATTCAATTTCATCATCTGAACCCTTTGTCAAGTCATTAAATTCAGACAACCAAAACCCTGCTCAGCTGGTGTTTAGCCTTGAAGAAGCCTAAAATTTATGGATAAGTGAGTTTTATTATTAAATGTCTCCACTGTATCTCATGAAGCTGACCACACACTCTGAGCTTCCTTTAACTGGTGACATCTGGTGCTACTCAGGTTTAATTGTAACTGCTTTGGAAAGCTGTAATCTTTTTTATTTCATTTAGCTTGAATTAATCTACCCTAACAAGCACTCAGAAGAGCCCTTTTCCATCTAAGTATGTTAGCCACAGAGTCATTGTTGTGATTCATTACTGAGAGTCCTTTTTCAGCTTAGCAAAATTGGGACAAAGGAATGCCTCATCAAGTTTTTACTGTTCTGCTGCGTTGCATTTGTAAAGCTCATATGAATGGGCTATATGCAAAAGTCCTTCCTGTAGAAGGTCAACCAATTAACAGCGAGTGCACAGAACCACTAAGTTTTATTAATACAGTCCTTTGCTTTAAATTTTTTTAATCTAAAAGTTTTTTAATTAGCTAGTATTATATCTGAGTATAATTGCAATTAATTTATAGTAATTAGAGAAACTATGGCTCTGAATCTGATATTACTATATATATTTAGCCCACCAGCATTTCAATATCTAAACATCAAAATATCTTTAGAAATCCATTCCTCATTCTCTCATTTCTCCAGCTTCTTTTTTTCCTCTCTGCTTTCTGTCATTTTGGACTGTAAATTTTTCGATCTGAGAATTCTGTTTTATTATGTCTCTATGCAGGATAACAGGACACAGATTTTTCTCAGGCTCACTGGATGTTTGTATAGTCATTACTAAAATAATTGAAGGAAGGTCACAAACACAAGCTGTGATGGATGGTTGCTCACTTTCCTCCATCCAGACCATGTGTTGCAGTGGAAGGTGAAAGAGGAGGAGGAAATGTAGGTACTTCTCTCACCGAATTCCTCCCCTCCCTTTTCATGTCTGTTATGGTGGGAGCTCAGCACAGGAAGGGACAGCTGATGCTACTGGAGGAGACATGGTAAGATCTTTTCACAGATTCATAGAAATTACACCTCATCGGAATCATTCCATCAGACCTCTTGCTAAGCAAGTAAGTTCTCTATATTCAAACTGAAAGCATAATTAAACAAAGTATTTCTTTTCTCAGAAGATTTAATTGTTGCATAGTATGGGCAGAGAATAGGAGACCACCAAACACTGCTAGTACTTGAGTTTACGAGTTTTGTAGTGTGGAGGTATTCAGGTGATGACAACAGGGGAACAACAGCATGTAGTACAGACAAAAATGAGAACTTTTCCCTTTTCCTGCCACTTTTCTGAAAATACTACTTCAGTTCATCACGTATGGCCAGTATGCATAAGCAAGGCTTGTAGTCTCATATCTCTTCATGCTCTATATCTGCCCACAGATAGCTTAAAGTTTTACAGGAATATAGGGAAAAAAACTTAGAATGCATGTAGACTGTCACAGGGGAAAAAAATATTTCTGACCTTTGCCTGGAGGGACTTGGTGAGAGTTAAGCTTTTCAGGGCATTTAAAAAATACTTTTTACTTCCTATTTCATTGGCAAGTCATAAAGGTCACTTGAATGATCATGCAGTGCTCAACTACCTTAAATGTCCTCGCATCAATAACACAATATTAGGATATAGTCACTCTTTATCAACACTGAAGCATGCTCTCTTTGATAATTATTATTTGTAATTAAGGATTTGGTGAAACAGTTATAAGGTGATGCTGACAGCAGTTGTCTTGGTAGCAAACGTGAAATTGGCCATAATTGCTGTAATAAATCAATTTCACCAGGATTATTGCCACTCTAAAACTAATAGTCTATAAGAGTAGTATGTCATTAAAGCTGGCTCTCTGTCAGATCTTAGCAACTAGGAATTTAGAATTTAAAATTAAATCCCTAATGTAGAATGTAAACCAAATAAGGGTGCTGATAAAAATGAGGTTTAAACTCTCCCAAAGTCTCAACAATCAAGGAACTAATGAAGATGAATAAAAGGAAAGCTTGATCAAATTTTGAGGCTGACAAGAAAACACAAAACAGCATGCATACTACCACACAAAGTGTGGCAACCCGAGTGCCCAAAGCAGTGTTGGTGTCATTTAGCTCCCTGCCCTTGTAGTATTGTGGGAATTGTGTTTTCACATCAGTAATGGAAGAACAAGGGAGTCTTCTGGCATGATACCACAATGAAACAATAAGCCTGACTCTTCCAGCTGGTCTAACTGAAACGCTTCCTTAAAACAAATGTCAGGATTGATCAGTGAAGTAGTTAAACTACATCTTCAAATTTCTCTCTGTTCCAAACAAGTCTCTTCATCACTATATCCGTAGTTAGTGCCAGGACAGCCATGGCTTCTGCTCACTGTAGAACTTTTGGTCAATTTTGGTCACAAGAGGATCCACGTTACTCTTGCCTTCAAGGAACCAGTCTTCAAAAAATGAAGGATGGCTATTCTCAGACCAGCTTGCTCATGTTCCTTGCTTGTATCCTGACTCTAAATGAGGAAAATACACATGACGAATTTTGGACTATATTTTTTTTCATGCTGTTAAGCAACACTGGATGCTGAGGGCTTTCCTGTAGTGTAAAGATTTCTCAATAAGTCAGAGGGATGAGTGATGAACCAAAGTGACAGCTTCCATGACAGCTTACACTATGTTTCACAGACCTGTTTTTTCCCCCATCCTTTAGAGTACACTTCAATCCATTATCAGATTATAAAACGGATATAAAGTGGAAGGGGGGAACTCTTTCAGGGTATATTTCTTTGCCTCTACAAAACAGTACATCTTCCTGTATCCTTGTGCATGACTGTAAAATCTAGAAGCTCATTAAGGTGGGAGTTAAAAATTTTAAGCAAAATAAGAAGTTGAAAAGTTTTTAAAAATTCAAAAGTTAAAAATACCATTTCCTATATCTATCTTTAAATATTTTGAAGGTACTGACATGTTGGTTTGTAGTGTTTGTGGTTTATTCATCTTAAATAGACTAACTAGCTCATATTAAAGATGACATTCTTCTGAGTAAGCCTTTCAGGCAGGTACAACAGGGAAATATTAAAATGGTTTTGTACCTACATGTGAATGCAAACTGCACTTAGGAGGATTATTTACTGCTTTTCTTGTGAGAAAGAAAATAAATTAATGCAGACCATAAAATCATAAGAGTAAAATCAATGCTAAAATTAGGGACTGAATATATAAGAAATATGCAGAGAGCAAAAATTATGGTGAAGTAAGAACTCACCACTACAGTGTTCAGCTGATTCATAACCAACTTCATTAAACTGCAAGGTAGAAAGGAGAAAGAAGGTCAATGGCTATTGCTGCAAAATCCATTTCCGTTTTACTTTATTCATAACTTTTTGAAGAATGACTCTTCATATCCCTAGCTGTTACTACAGCACATATCCTCCTATCTCACCAGCCCCTGTTTCTATGCATCCTAAAATGCTGCCACTGAGAGCTTACCATCCAGCCCAGCTCAAAGTAAGGTCTACAAATAACAAGACTGCATAACTAAAACTGCACAAGTGAAAAGAATGCGTTAGAGTTTTAACTGAAAATTTGACAGAACCTGCAGATGAAATCCTCTTTTCATTCTTGAGATGGGATAGTGGAAAATGTTGTTGCAGATACCTCCACCTTGCTTTCTTGAAGGAGTGGCAATGCACAGAGAGGAAGGAAAGCTCACAGATCGTTGGGAAGCTCACGTGAGTTATGACTGTGGAAACGCGCTGAGTGGGAAACTTGGACCCTGGCAGAAGAGAGCTCAGCTGTATCCACTGTGTCTCTGCGTTGCCGCAGAAAAAAGTAGTGTTGCTCGACAATGAGCTTTAATTAACCAGACCTGAAACAAAGTGAACCGCATATTTTAGTAACTCTTCAGCCCTGGAGTCTTATCAAAGCAGACAAAAATCAAGACCAAACTGGGAAGCTTAGATAGACTTCCTAGGTTACAGATGAGTAGTGAGAATGTTGTCTGTTAGGAAGCCAAGTACGGACTTGCCTCTAGTGTCAATCAGTATTTGACAAGAATCTGACTCATTAATCAATATATAGCACTCACGGATGATGCTAAAGACAGTTATTTCTCCACAGATCTGTATGTCTTAAAATACCAATGCTGCATCTTTAAGACTGGTGGTTTGTTCCTAAAAATAGAATCCAAATAACACAGATTCCAGGCAAAATTTTTGTCAAATCAGGTGTTAGCAGCTTATGGAAGATTAAAAGATGAGACAGGTTTTTGGAACAGTCTTCTGAATCTATTTTATATCTATTTTGTGGAAGGGTTTTTATTTTAAGATGTTTAGACAAAAGCTTGAAAATTTTCACATCATATAAATGTTAGCAGTCTCCAAAACTGTCTTATTTTTCTCTCCACATCAGAAAATGAGTCTGATAACGCTTTGACTAAAGTCATTAGAATTGTTCCCATTCAATTACACCCTAAACCTGCAATGGGATTTGCTAATGAGCATAACTTCAAAGCCAGCGTAAGTGATGAGCAAAGAAAGGGCTTTTATGATGCACAGTCAATAATGAAAATTTTCCTTTTGGTTTTCTGGAAGGCCTTATTTCAGGGAAACATTCAATACCAAACATCTATTTCAAAAGGGCCAATTCTGCAACGAGTACTCAAACTAAACATTCAAAATCTGTTTCAGACCACCTTCTGTGGCATTAGAAGATATCTGAGGTCCATGAAGATGGCAGCATCAGAGCTGATATGTGAGTAAGAGGCATCAGTGACAGAACAAAGCAGATAAAGAGCATTCAAAATGAAAACAGTGGCAAGAAATGCCTTCAGAAAATCCTCCCATCCCTGTTGTTCTGTCGTTACCATTAAACAAAAATTTCACCAGCTGATCAACTCAAATTCATAAGTCTGAAATGAATTCTGCCTATCCCACACCATTATAATAGTCATGAAATGAATTTTGCATCTTTAACCCACCATGACTACCAAGGAGAAAAATCTCAGAACTTTTCTATTCATCAGGCCACCAGGATCCTGCCTCCTGTTAATTGAAACAGTTCCAGAAATTAATGTTCCTTCCCACTCCAAACGGGAAGGAACTGCACTCAAAGTTTTTTTTTTTCACCACTTTCAATGGTATAGTCTAGTTAAGAATTATCTCCATGCATTTTCCCCGTATTTACAGATAGCTGCTCAGTTTATGGAAGCTAGAGGGGCTGTAACGTACATTACAATACTTCTATTCTTTCTAATCTAATTAGAAAATCCCATCTTTATAGTCACGGTTTTACTATCTGATAATCCTGTACTGGAACAATGTGGTGTGTTTATTTCTATCAGTACAGGGAATACTGAGTTATTTGTTCATCTTCCACAGTATCCATCAAATAAAATACTAGCTTCACTTAATTCAGTGGAATTTTTACAGCAACTGGAGCAGCATATCATACATCCTATCTTGAGTACTTTAAAATAATTAACATTCTTGGGTTTATAACAGAAAAAAAGTAACTACATCTAGATTTATTCCCCTCTTCTTGCATGGAAGGCCTTGTGGGAATCCTGAAAAGCCTCAAAACAAAAGAGTGAGTGTGATCTGGATATGACTGGTATGTCTGTTTGCATTTTAAAAATCAGAACTGTCTCCTAGTTCTCATCTCCTATGTAGTTCTACAGATGTCTGAGCTCTAGGCAAGAATTTAACAGCCTTGGCCATGCCTACAGAACACAGAGAGAAAGACCTCTGCTCTCGCAGTCCAGCCTTTTGGTTTCCCCCAGAGCTTAGAGACTGGCCACAGGGTCAGCCAGCAGCTGTGAGCAGGAACTGCTGGCTACTAAAATGCAGACTAACAGGCCAGGCACTCCCAAAGCTTAGGCTCCCAGCTCAGTGGGAATTAGGTGCCTAAACAACCCCCAGGGCTCAGCTCTCAGACCCTGCAGTGATGGTTGCCATTATCCATTCAGAAAGCGAAATATTAGATGACGGAAACTATTCCTAAGGCTGCTGACACGCTGCACAGTTCTTAATTTTCTCAATTATTCCTGTGTTTGATCTCAGAAGCAGCAGTAACAATGGCATTTGGGGGAAATGAGGGCATAGCATCCTATGGACAAGCAGGATTCACAGGATGAGAAATGCATTAAATATATGCTGTGACCTGTAACCCATTAAGTCCAACAGGATAAACCCCACAAACTGCTTGGCATAAAAGGGAATGATGCAAAATACTGGGAAAGAGATGCACAGGGTGATAGCAAAACAGGAAAACAGATAAAAATGAAAGAAGCTAAATCTGGATGGTGGTGTAAAAATTTTGTTTCTCAGCACACCCTATTTGAAAGATTGAGGGAAAGAGAGAGGGTGTCCCATCCCTTGAATAGATGATAGCAAACGTCCTGCTCAGAGTAGTTCTGTATATATAAAAAGGATTGCCCTTTAATAGCCATTGATCATGGTGAGCAAAGCCGTGCATGAAATACCATAACAAAGAGCTCAGGGTGTGTCTAAATCAGCGGTTCAATTTGGATTACAGGTATATCTCCTAATATATCACTGTTTAGTCCTCTTTGAGTCACACTGCAGAGTGGTGTGTTAGTGCAGAACCTGAACACGTGCTCCAGGAGCACACCTAGTGTACTGCCACCACAAACAGGCACGAAATCCGAGGACCAGATTTGTGCTAGTCCAAAATTTAAAATAAGCCGCAATGCGACGCCCAGACCCCAGTACTAACTCTTTCACTCTACATATCTGCTGTTATTGATCTGCACTACTTGCTAACGTAAACTGGTCCCCAGATATCACTTTTTGCAAGTGTTAGCAAAGGCTGATAAAGAGACTACTAAAGTGGTTCTGGCTTCAGCCAACAAGGGGAGATGAGAGAAAGGGTAGAGAGAAAAAAGAGGGAAGAGAGAGACAAGGGCAGAGGCAGGAGTCCTGCCAGCATGGCTCAAAAAGACACTGGCCAAGTGATGCTATGAAGCTCTCAGAAAAGTTGGGGGAAACTGAGTGGAAAGATGCAGGCTTTCTCCCACTACTAAGTGATAAGGTCTGAACAGAGCTAAAAAGTATCTGAGTCATTATTAATATAGGAGGGTAAACATGGTTGCTTCCTCTAGCAGTTATTTTCTTTGCATGCACTCTTGCTAATCCAAGAGCTCAAGTCTGGACATCTTCTAACCAAATGCACATACTTAAAACACTCCCTTCTTTCTAGTATTTCGTTCATATATTCTCACACTCAGCTTGCATTTTGAGATGACATGATGACATGAAGAACATTATTGACTGTGACACAGAGATGAAACAACCATTTACCATCCCTGCCTGCTACATGACCTTCACCTAGTCATCTCCTTCAGATAGTTTTGAATATTGCAAAATCATAGAATCATAGAATGTGTTGGGTTTCCTGCCTTTTCTGTCTGAAAATTACAGCAACTGGATAAATAAAAGGGTAGATAGTAGATAGCATGAAGGAAGCAAACAACAATTTGTATTTCTTGTATCAAAAGACGATATGCATAGGTGTGAAATTAAAATCCAGTAGTTTGGGTTTTAAATAGGGGTGAAAATAAAATTACAGAGATGGACACTTACCTTGGGCAAATTGCCTGCGGAAATACTCTCAAGTCAGGCAGATGACTTTTCAGCCTACATGAAGATTCCCTTTGACCCCTGTCCACACCATGAAGCAGTGACGAGAACGTCTGTGCTACATACCGTGATACACTTCGTTGCTTTACACTTCACAGCCTGCAAGTGGTCTTTCAGTAAAGGAAGAATCAATGAAGGTCACGAATTACTGCAGAGTTTAGTTTTTGCAATAAATCTATTTTACAACTGTATTTGCTTAGCTGTAACTTTTTGTTCTTCAACTGCATTTTAAGCTATTAAACTCGCTTTTAAAAAAAATATGAAAAGAAAAACAGGCCTTTGGCTTTTTTGTGGTCATTTAGAAAATTAAACAAAAGTCCTTCATCCTAATAAAATATGCAAGATAAAACTGCAAAAAATCTTTGATAGTGTCAGACTAGAAAGGATTGCCTTTTGCTTTATTGCATGATCTACCATCAGGGACCACATGAAATATCTTAATTGAAGTGGGATTTGGAAATTGAGATTTTCTGTTGTCACATGGCATTTTCTCAAACGCACTTTCTAGCACTTACTTTGTTCAATACAGTATATACATAATAGCATGTTACGTATATGTTGACACAATTTCCTCATTTTTGTCAGCTGCATAACTTTCAGAATCCCTTAATGAGAATCATTTGCATAACTAAATAGAAGAACTACAAAACAGATTTTGTTGAAGTGAGATTGAATGCTAAAGAAAAATAAATTATTAAATACAAAATTCAGCACCACACTCAGCATAGCTTTCCACTGAAGAGTTTCTGTAATAAGAAAAAATAAAATTTTTTCATCAAGTGCACTTTTAATCATATTCAGAGGCTGATGAACTTTGATGTTTTACTGGACTTCAGTATCTTAGGCTACTTTAGAGAAATGGGGATATTTTAAAAGCATTCATTAAGTCCTGCATCTTGCTTCTATTGCATCCTAAAGGAGCTGAAACGGAAGTTCTCCATTTAAAAAATTCTCAATATAAACTTATCTTCAGGTTTCAAAGAAGAGTAAAAATTATAAGGAAATTTAAGAACTAGGTGCCTGTACACAGAGTTTTGCTGAAGTGGGAATTTTAGGTTTTCCCTTCTGTTTGAAGTCAGTGGCAGTGTTTGCAAATCTTTTATCTGCAGGTCATCCTCAATGAACAGAAAATTCTATTTATACAGTTTTAGAGACTGTGAGGTACTTTTTCCTTAGTATTTTCCCTATAAAAACATAACAGCACACCATATTTTATTAAACATATTTGGATATGCTGACAATTATGTATTCCTTATTGATTTTTCAGTATTCCGTACCATAAATGGTTGTTTGTGTATTATATTTAAGATCATAGTGGCATCTTTGTATATCCCTTTTGTAGTAGCATTGGTGGCTACTAAAAGTACAGGACATCAGAGTACCAAAGATAACAGAAGAAAAAAGAAAGTATTTTCAGTGACTGTTAGATGTACAAAATAGTGTGCCCCGAATGCTGAACTGTCTTCAGAGATGTACAACTATCAAATAATCAAATCTAACCCTAGGATTATGCTTTTCTTCGGTCAGTCTTGTGTAGGTGGACCTGAAGTTCAGGCAACACAAACTAGACCTGTGCTGTGACTGTATGATGTGTGCTGCTACTTCAGTTGTTGGTAGCCATATTTGCCTTCAATTCTGTATTATCAGTTCCATGATAAAAATAGCTTCTCATTGCTCCCAAGTCAAAAGAAAAAATTACATGCCAGATTATGATGAGACATCAATTTTTAACAAGGTTCACGATGAATTAAATGATTGTTTGCTGTATAAATACATTTCAGAAGGCTGAGAAGTTATTCATCAGGAAGATCTGTATCATTTATTCATATGACCTTTAAATGAAAACTCACACACTGGGAACTCTTTCTACATGAAAATAAGTAATAAAATTTAACATACAATAGCTGAGGTTATCCTATAAATTTACTTTGCTTTCTGCAATCATAGCAATATTTCCTGATTTGTTAAAAGTTATTTGCTTGCAAATGGTACCTCCCCTTCTCCACAGCTCACCCCAGTCACAACCGACCACCCCGTCATTTTGCTCATATGTTTAGTGCAATATTTATTCTCTGACTGTATCCAGCTCTGCCAAAATAAATACTTAGCATGGGCAAACAGTATCCAACCAGCATACATTTAAACACAAAGAGGCTGGCGAAGACCCATAACTGGTCCATTTCAAAACCAGGCTGGATGAAGCACCAGAGAATAGTAACTGCTGTGGGGAAGTACTTCACTACAAGGTAAGGAGACGATGACTTACTGCCTCTTTCCTCAAGCAGTTTTTGTGATAATTTTTTGCAATCAATTTACTTGTGCTTACTGAGGGGCACAATCCAACATGGTGAAAGGCATAAATGTCACAGGTGTTTCTGTTTAAATCAGTTGTGAAATAGTTTGGAGAGCTACGTTCATCAAATTATTGGGAAAGTTCACTTTTACAGACGTTTATCAAGACCAAATTTTTTGCAATGGATTTGCATGTTCTTTGAATGTGTATTTCCATCTCTGTTTGAATAATGACAAAGCCCCTTTTTTCTTGTAACTTATATGAATACAGCTATTTAAAGATTAACCGATTCTTCAAAACAGAGAGTTTATAGTGAGTCACTTGTACCACACGAAACAGCTCCAGGACCCCAAAGATTACACAGCGGGGAATCAGTAAAATTATAGCAACCCGTGGAAAGAAGCAAGAACAAGCAGAGTATTAAAAATTGTATAGAATAAATCACAGAATTAAAACAGTGGTTATACAATGCGCTTGGCATGGTGATTATAACACGAATTTGCAAATAAATCACAAGCTTGTCCCATCAAAAAGGCTTTCTGACCTCTGCATTCAACAATGACAATTTTAACAAGTCTTCAGTTATTTTTATTTCATTATTATCTCTCACAGGGAAGAGATAATAGGTAGAAGCAACTCTGTTCTACAGGTGAAATAAGAGAAGTTGCTCTTCTGTTTCTTTTCAGATGAAGTAAGCAAAACTTCCTTCAGTGGTAATGGCCAAAGCCCCTTGTGGTTTCAATCATTTTGCCCATTTACCTGTAATTTGAGACATTATGTCCTGCACAGCCACACAAATAAAGAAAACTGCTGTAAACACCACCAGAAATTGTCACCATGTGAAAGTCTTTTGAGATTATCTTTGTGTCAAGCCTAACTAAATTTTTTCCAAAATGTCTTTTTTTTTGTTTAAATACAGTGATGCCTATCAACCATCTTGAAGTCCTGCAATTTTATAGGGGCTAAATTCAAAGACAGTAAATGAAACTCCCTCAAATCCCTGTGGAAGCTCCATGACAATTTCTCTGAAGAATATATTGTTTCCCTATAAAGAAAATCTCCATACACAGAGCTGCATAGAACAGTTTTGGCTGAGATCAAGATGGCAGATAGGTACAAAATGCAAACCAGCAGCTATTTGAATATTTTGTTAAGTGCTTTAGGCTAGCTAGGCTTCTAAAAGTTGCCCAAAAAATGTAACTGGATCCTAATTTTCTCCTCAAGAGATACATCTAAAATTATACAAGTCTTGCCAAGGAGACGTAATTACAGGTGAAATCAGTTCTGACACCCATGTTGTAATCTGAACTCTGCATGTTTTCAGGTGCCAGCGATGTCCGTAGGCATCGAATCACAACTCCAAGCTTCTTTCCCCTTGAGGAAACACACCGGGGTCCTGTCTGTTCAGTTATGCTGTAATAATGACTAGCAACTGAGTCATAAATATTCTGCCCTGGGATGGCATACGTACTGCTGTGAAACCTCAGAGGCAAGGCTCAGTTAACATAATGATCCACGCACAGCGACGTCAATAGAAATATGGCAATTTTCACTAGATTAAGACATTTCCCCTTGCAAGATACCTTTACTTCCAAGTAAGAAGTAAAGCATGCAATTTTCATGCTATGAGTATTTGTTTGGTTCATACCCTTCAAAGTGGTGAGACAAGTTGCCTTACTTTTTTACCATACCAGGTTTTTCTATTGGAATATGCATTATAGCATCGAAGAAGGTACTATTATTTGGGGAGCATGACTTCTCAGATAACATTTATCCAGCTAGAATAACATATACAACTCCCTCATTCTTTGCAAATATTCAAGTTAACCAAGCAGTAAAAAGATTTTATGTACAACTATCTGCCCTGCTCCAGGCAGGTTTTAACTAGGCGTAATGAAAATCTGCTAAAAACAGTTTGTCCTTGGCTATGTTTGCAGCCAAAACATGCTTAGTAGCATTTTAGCTGCACCTACTGCTGATGACACTTGTCACCAAGTAACTTTTCAAAGGGAGGCAAGTAATGAAAATTGAGGTTCCAACCACTGATACATCAATACAAACCCAGTAAATTGCAAGTTAATAGAATTACTGAGATTTGCAAAAGTGTGCCTAAGATCAGAATCTGGCAGTATGCCTTACTCCATTGGCTGGGGCAGCAACCTTGCTGTTGAGAACGCGGGGAGTGTGCTGTGATCGGCCCTCAGCTTTCCTGAAAAAACTAGTGGCACAAAGCAGTTTGCTGTATGACTCTGTCAGATAATTGATTTCAGTAATGGTACTCTGTGTCAGTTATTAACTACTACAGTAGGAAACGTGATGAAGTGGGAAGAATTGCAATGTAACGCAGCTTTTGTCAACTATCTGATTTTAATATTTTCCGCAGCTAAATCTGAAGTAAATGCATCTGGATCAAGAGACAAAGACTCATTTATGTGCTCACTAAGCAACAGCTTGACTCTTTCTCTGATGAATGTGGTTTAAAACATCTGTTTTTACAGATTAGATGTTAATTTCTCAATTAATTGTAAAGTTCAAATGACAAATTTTTCCTTTTAGGAGAAAATGCTTTCTAACATACCATTATAATGAATCACTTCCATCTGTATATTTGCACTGCATCTTCAACCATAACTAAAATTGATGTAAAGTTTAGGCAGTCTGCTAGAAGTAAAATGAAATCCAGAATCATGACATCTAAGATACAATAGCTGTATTAAAAGGGAAATATTTTAAAATATGTTGACATTCTAATGAAAAGTTAAAATCTCTGCTGACTCACAGCACATCCACTGATATCAGTCAGAAAGCAAGAACAGAAATTACATCTGAGTGCTTCAAGTGGCCCAAAATTCTCTGTTTTAATTAAAAGGTCATGAAAAATGTATGATTTCCCAAAATATGCAATTGAAATGGGTACTGAATGATTTTTAACAAAACTTTAACAGATTATAGTTTTACTGATTGCCCAAACTAAATAATATTTTGTAGAAACAAATGGTTGTAAAAGAGTGTTTACTCATTAATTTCTCAGCAAGATACATGAAACATTTGGTTTGAATGGTACACAGGGTGTCTACAGTTTGAGTAGGAGACAATTTACTGAATTAATCAGTGGGACCCCATTGAAATGACTCAGTCTACCAAAACTCTTTTGAATTTGCTAAAGGTTCACAGTGCACACAAATCAGAGCAGTTTCATGGGCTACCACATCACTGCTGGGCTAAAAAGTTGAAAGATACTGATGAAAACTATTCATATATTTTCCTGGGGTTTAAATATTTAATAAATTACCATAGGCTTTGTTTTAAGTGTCTTGACTGTTCCCTTTTTCTTGACACAATTCTGTAGACACAGTGACACTAAATGAAATGCATCTTGACTGACAAAAAATATATTATCTGCCTTGTGAGCCGTTTGTAGAGTTTTTTTAGATGGGAGATATTCAGAGTCAGCCTTACCTTGCAATCAGGAGAAATGTTTGTCAGAAGGCTGTTTAAATTGCCACTGGCTTTCTTGCCTCAAATATTTCAGATGGAATTGATTGGGCTAGCATTTGACTGTGGGACAAAAATTAAGGAATGAGCTCTTAATATCAGAGTGGGAAGTGCTTCATGAGCTGGAGCTCTGGGCTTTTCCTCACACAAGCCTAACTGTAAGATGTGCCTGAGATGGACTTTACCCTGACACCTCAGCCACATCCTGGGAGACCCTGGGAGAAAAAGTTGCGAAATCTTCTCCCCACCTTTTGACAGCCCCTCTTAAGACTCATCTCCCTTGGAGACTTGGCTTTGTCTCTCTTCCAATCCTAATCAAAGGGTTAGATAAGAGAAGTCACAGATTGGACACTATCTTGAGATCCCAACCTATGTCCCAGAGGAGGAAGTTGTTAGGGAATAGCATCTGTGGCTGACACAGCTTTTAAACCCTTTTTCAATCCCTTTCATCTGGAGCTGCTGGCTTTGTCTCTCTCCTGACCTTAAACATAAGCCTAGGCATGGGATGAACTGTACCCTGAGATGCTTAGCATCATCCCAGGGGAACAAACAAGTGTTCAGGCATGAGCTCTTTGCACACCCTTCCCCATCATTGATCCTCTCCCTTGCATTCCCACTACACCTGGAGCTATGGGCTTCATGTCTTCCCTACCCTAATTAACTCTAATCCTAGGCATGGGCTGAACCTTCACCCTAGACTTCCCAAGATGGCCCAGAAGTAAGCATTTTTGGGAGAGAATTCTTTTTCCACCTTTCCAGAGGAGGCAGGTGTTGCTACAAAAATGGTGTGTTGGAAAGTATCTACGTGTGCCTTAGGCCAACCTGCAGACTATGTTGAGGTTAAGCTGCCCTTCCCCGTTTTGTGACAGGTGGATTATAAACACAAGCTAAGATCTCTGGCCTGCTTGTTACAGGCAAAACCCTTAGGTGAGAGAACAAACCATAACAAAAACAAAATGTCTAAGCATGTTCCCAAATTAGATTTGGGTTATACCAGAATTTCTGCTTTACAGGATATTTTGATTGTCAGAACTATGCCTTTTGTTTGATTACATTGAAATGACCCAATGTTGGTATTTATAATGGTTTTATATCATTATTGGGATAATAAAATGCATTATTTCTAATCAAGCATTGCTATTTTTTCAAGTATTTGAGGTTAGAAGTTTATGCTTCTGAATCCTGAGAAACAGGCAATGGAACATTGATAAAGATCAGTAGCTAGAATTTCTCAGTAAATTAATACATATAAACTGTGTCAGAGCAATCGACCTAAGTGACTAGGCAGGCATTCAAACAATTCCTGTTTGGAAAATGGTATCATTCTCTAATGCGAATGTAATTTTCTGTACCCAAAAGAAATTTCAATGAATGGAGATACAGAAATCCTGAAGCTTTCTAAATAGGCCATATAGAACATTATACCTCATTATAATTATGACCATGATGACATTTTGTTTTTTCTGGGCATACACATCAAGCAGGAATGTGTGTGATGCCTAATGAGGTTAGTACCTTTGCAGGAGTTACAATTTACAGGTAATTTACTTCAAATAATTGCAGTAAGAAACAACTCTATGCCCAAACCTGTCTTAACAGAAGAACTTTCACTGACGCTCTCGGGTGCAGGGCACGGCCAAACACTAGCATTGTGAAGTAATAAATTAAAATGGGCCAAAGCATGAATACAATGTCTAAAATGTCTCCATGAGTGACTGTGTGTTCATATGTATGCAAATGAAACGGAGCGCAATGCAGACAAGAACTGAAATTTTGTGGTAATGACACTACTATTAATAGTTTCAAAACCAATCCTTTTTGCTCCCATGTTCATAAAGAACAACCTAAAAGCATTCACGTTTCTAGTCATACTATTGTTAAATGCCAATTTATAACAATATGAAAGAAAAAAAAACCTCAATCAATGCTCCGTAAGTAAATGCCCCTTAAACCAAATGCTCACGTAAACAAAAATTTGATTATATTTGATCTATAGGTTTTCAAACAGACTAAAGTGCTGCAATTAACCAGATGTTCTTGTTGATGGGTTTGCAGCTATTGACTTATGCTTCTTCTCATATCAGTGACTAAAAGCTGATTCATATTCTCCCAGAATATAAATTTTAAAGAAAATAATTCTCCAGCTGAATTTACATAATTGTAGAGATTTGAGCAGTGTCAGATAGCACACTGTAAGTAAAGATTTTTCATGTTGTAGTTAAATATAAATATAAATCTTTTTTTTTCACTGTATATTGGATGTTCTGATGCTAAACCATCAGAATATACAACCTCTAAACCACCAAATGTAAGGATTAATTTTCTGAGAGAAATTCGTATGACATCCCCTAGTGCTCTAACATCCAGCTGAAGCACTCATATGCAGCAATAGTCCTAAGAATGCTAAGATCATTTGCAAAGGCTGCTCAATAAATGCATTTCTCTAGCAGAACATAAATACAAAAAGTCATCAAAAGTCACAAAGTGTATCATCCGAATAGAATTTACGTGCAATTACTGAAAACTGAATAGGATATTTTTATATACTCTTACATTTGCATGTAGGGGTGTATATGTGTAGTCACAATCTACTTTTTCGTCACAGAAGAAAAGGAAACAGCTTGCTAAAGGGTCATGCAAAAGTGTGCATGTGCTAAGTGTAATACCTTTGACAAGGTGTCAAAAAGCACATGCTTGTCAGGTTGGAATGTCTGGGTGTATATCAAGTGGAGGTGATGACTGACATGGGGAAAATCATACACTCAGAGAGGTTACATGTATGCGCTGGAATAGCTGCTGGTGGTGACAAGGGGTGTGGGGATATATACCGTGCTAGAGAGAATAAATTCCTGATGATGGGTTATAAGGATGGCAATGCTGTGTGTATCTGCATATTAAAGTGGTGGGTAGTGATAATATGTATAATTGTGAGGGTGGGCAGACAGTGATAACAAGATGTGTGAGCTGTAGGAGGTGATGGGTATGCATGGCAAAATGAGGAGGTTGTGAGGATGCATGTGTGATGCCGAGTACAGTGGTGCCGCGGGGAGCATATAGCAGCATATGCACTGGGGTGGGGTTTCTGCGCTGTGGACCTGCTGTTCCTGACAAAAGTAGGTGGTGCTCACAGGCGGCAGCTTATGTGAAGAGGCAGGTTGGTGTCCGTACAGGTGTGGTGTGCTCACACATATGAGTGGCTACAGCCAACGGAATAAGCAGTTCCTGAGTATTTATTTTGTATGTGTGCACTGAGGGAGTGCTGATGCAGTGAGCATGCGCGAGGGTGCGTGTATTAACGAGTAATCGTGTCTGGTTAATGCAAAATGGCCAGGTGGTGGTGGTATATGGAAACTGATTAAGTGGTTATGTGTGAATATGTAGGGACAGGCTGTACACAGGGAGAAACAACATGTAGGGAGATGAGACATATTGCCCAGAGGGAGAGGTGTATGTGAAAGTCATACATTTAAAAAACAAAACAAAATGAAACAAAACACGGCAAAGTATGCTTCCCAGGGTGTAGACAAGGAGTATTAGGACTATCTGCTGGTTTTGTGGGTGTACAGGTGTAGTGTGGGATAAGTAACTTATGTAGTGATGGCTACATATATGTAGAAGTAGTGTATGACCGGAGATGGTGTCAATGGTTTGTGTCACTGTATAGTGGTGAGGAGGGTTTATGTATGTATATAGAGAGAGCCTCTTCCCTGTGTGGATACAACCCTATAAGGGATA
>VXBO01013207.1:160765-177678 GCA_013400135.1 Rhinoptilus africanus
GGCGGGACACCCACTTACGTCTCCTCCTGCATTTTTTTTTCCCTCTTTCCCTCCTCCTTTTCGTAGCTGGTGACGCGCCGCCGCCTATTAATCATTCACCGGCCGGGGAGCAGCAATTCCCGCCGCTCGGAGCGGGCGGCGCCGGCAGCCGCCTCCTGCCCATGCCCGCGCCCCGCCGCAGCCGCCCCAGTTGCCCCGCCGGGATGGCGAGCGGGGCCAGCGCCCGGCGCCGGCCGCCCTGAGCCGCGGCGGGGGGNAGGCAGGTTGGTGTCCGTACAGGTGTGGTGTGCTCACACATATGAGTGGCTACAGCCAACGGAATAAGCAGTTCCTGAGTATTTATTTTGTATGTGTGCACTGAGGGAGTGCTGATGCAGTGAGCATGCGCGAGGGTGCGTGTATTAACGAGTAATCGTGTCTGGTTAATGCAAAATGGCCAGGTGGTGGTGGTATATGGAAACTGATTAAGTGGTTATGTGTGAATATGTAGGGACAGGCTGTACACAGGGAGAAACAACATGTAGGGAGATGAGACATATTGCCCAGAGGGAGAGGTGTATGTGAAAGTCATACATTTAAAAAACAAAACAAAATGAAACAAAACACGGCAAAGTATGCTTCCCAGGGTGTAGACAAGGAGTATTAGGACTATCTGCTGGTTTTGTGGGTGTACAGGTGTAGTGTGGGATAAGTAACTTATGTAGTGATGGCTACATATATGTAGAAGTAGTGTATGACCGGAGATGGTGTCAATGGTTTGTGTCACTGTATAGTGGTGAGGAGGGTTTATGTATGTATATAGAGAGAGCCTCTTCCCTGTGTGGATACAACCCTATAAGGGATACGGATGTGTTTTAAGTACAGTATCAGGGGGGAGGTGTGGGTGTGTGTAGCACTGGTGACGCAGCATGTGACACAGCAGTTGAATTTGAAGTGATCCTATGAGTGGAAGCAGTGAGGGGACAGAAGAGTGGACAGGTGGTATGTTTGCATGGCAGCATAGCAAGGATGGTCTTGGCACCGTCATGGTGTAAATGGTGATGGTGAGCAGTAGCGTGCAAACTGGTGCCTGCACTGTTGGATGTGTGATGGACAGAGGCAGCGTGTGTGCTCTGGAGTCAGAATGGGACAGGGAGGGGGACATGTTTCAGGACAGAGCATGTGGAGCAGGACAGGGCTGTTAAAGTATGAGATGCTGCTAGTGCGTGATATCTGGTGGTAGTGGTGGGACAGGGTGGTGGGGAAGGAGCTGATGGTGGCAGGAGGCATGGGCATGGCTGTTTTCAGGCAGTGCTGTGCACTTAGAGCTGAGGGTTGTGCGGTAGGTCGTAGCCAGTGCCACGCCTGGTGCCATGGGGCGGGCAATGCTCATGGCGCAGTGTCAGGAGAGGGCAGGAGGCATGCCTGCCCAGCTACCGTTACCCACTGCCCATCACCCAGGCTTTTTTTTCCGAAAGGAGAAAGGATGGTCCCTTTGCCTGGAGTGCCCCCGGCCCGGACCGAGCCGGTAGCGCCTTGGAGGAGGCGGCGGCGGGGGGCATGGACTCGGGCGGCAGGAACTCCTCCGGCGGCCCGAACAGCACGCTGAGTGAGTCTCAGGGCAGCGCCATCCTCATCTCATTCATCTACTCCGTGGTGTGCCTGGTGGGGCTGTGCGGCAACTCCATGGTCATCTACGTGATCCTACGCTATGCCAAGATGAAGACGGCCACCAACATCTACATCCTCAACTTGGCCATCGCGGATGAGCTGCTGATGCTCAGCGTCCCCTTTCTGGTCACCTCCACCCTGCTGCACCACTGGCCCTTTGGCTCGCTGCTCTGCCGCCTGGTGCTCAGCGTGGACGCCATCAACATGTTCACCAGCATCTACTGCCTGACTGTGCTCAGTGTGGACCGCTACATCGCTGTGGTGCACCCCATCAAGGCAGCCAGGTACCGCCGGCCAACTGTGGCTAAGATGGTCAATCTGGGTGTCTGGGTGCTTTCCATCCTCATCATCCTGCCCATCATCATCTTCTCCAACACAGCTGCCAACAGTGATGGAACGGTGGCTTGCAACATGCTCATGCCAGAGCCCACACAGAGATGGCTGGTGGTCTTTGTGGTCTACACCTTTCTGATGGGCTTCTTGCTGCCTGTGGTGGCCATCTGCCTCTGCTACATCCTCATCATTGCCAAGATGCGCATGGTGGCTCTGAAGGCTGGCTGGCAGCAACGCAAACGCTCAGAGCGCAAGATCACCCTCATGGTCATGATGGTAGTGATGGTCTTTGTCATCTGCTGGATGCCCTTCTACATCGTGCAGCTGGTCAATGTCTTCGTAGAGCAGGATGATGCCACCATCAGTCAGCTCTCCGTCATCTTGGGCTACGCCAACAGCTGTGCCAACCCCATCCTCTATGGTTTTCTCTCGGACAACTTTAAGCGGTCCTTCCAGCGGCTGCTCTGCCTCAGTTGGATGGACAATGCTGCAGAGGAGCCCATCGACTACTATGCCACTGCTCTCAAGAGCAGGGCATACAGCGTGGAGGACTTTCCCGCAGACAACTTGGAGTCAGGGAGCATGTACAGGAACGGCACTTGCACCTCCAGGATTACCACCCTCTGAGGAAGCATTCCTTCTCCCCTGCTCCCCTACTGCCCCCAGCAGGAGGGTGAGCGAGGCCAGGGCTGTGGCATGGGGAGGCTGGGAGGGAGGGGATTTCGGACTTGCCTACCAACTGCAGTGTTTGGCAAAAGAAGGGGCGAAGAAAACCCGATGTCCTCGGTCTGCTGCCCCTTTCTGCCCCTCCTCCCTCCCGCTGCCCCCCCACGCCCCGGTTTGCCTGCCTTGAGAGCGGGTGTGTTTGCTGATGCTTTGACACCCCCTTAGCAAGTTGCCACACTCGTGGGTCGACTTAGGGTCTGTCAGCCAGGCTCTGCCACCCCTCTCTGTCTGACGAGTGGCTGTATGGGTCCTGAGGCTACTCCTCCCTCACCTTTTGTACAGGTTGCCCTCCCCCTCGGTTGGTGGGACCCCCTGGCCACTGAGTCGAGCCTGCCTCAGCCAAGACCCGACATTCAGGCTCAGACTCCTTCCCGCTTGAAAGTGACCCTGCTCAGCATCTGTTGGTATGCACCTCCCCTTCAGAGAGCAGAAATGCTGGGAAAAGTCCCCCCCAACATACACCTTGCCCTCCCCCTGGAAGGAGCAAGTAGCCTCTCTCTGCCCCCCACCTCCCATAGGAATAAAAAAGAAAGAGGGGAGCAAAAAAGGCCCTGAGAAAAGGAGCAACATAGTCACGGAGCCGCCTTCTTCTTTGCAGGCAGCTTCCACCTCACTGGGGCTCTGGCTCTCTGCGCTGCGCTCGGGGAAAGCAGGGCATAAAAGGTCTTCGGAAAAAAAAAAAATGATTATTGCTGTGCTTCAGAGCTGCACAGTAGGTTGCTGATAACAGGAGATAAACAGTCCCGTGACTCACAGGGAGCAGAGCACTGAGCCGGGAGTCGGGGGGGAGCACTGAGCTGGGAAATGTTTGAGTGTGTCCATCCATACAATAAGGTGTGCTAATAATAAAGTTTAAAGGGAGCACTAGACTGTGAAGCCATTGTCTTGAGCCTGCTCCATCAGCTGTGAAACAGCGACGAAGGGAGCTGGGACAGTTTTGAATGACCTGGGTGGCCACAAAGTCACTTTAGCCTACATGGAAAACAGAGGGGTTCGTTTCAAAATCTCCATCAGGCTCTGAAACAAATACTTGACAAAAAAAAAGTAGCTGTTGGATAATAGCTACTACCCTAGCTCCAGTTTCTTCTGTTGCACTAAAAAAAAATAAAATGGGTTTCATATGTTGCTGATGTAATATACTGGCCCAGAGCTTCTTAATGTTTAATTTCTGAGAATTGTTGGTTTTAGTGTGTGCCAGATGTCTTTTTGTTGGATTTTTTAAAATTTGATTCTTGTCACTGTGTTGTGGACGTGTTTCTCTGAAGCAATTTATACTGTGTATTTATGTCTGTGGTGGCTACTTGCAAGGTTGCATTTAAAATGGGTGATGCTCAAGAAGGCTCCTTTTCAGATACCTTTTTGGTTGTCACTTTTTCTCTCTCTTTCCTCTACATTGTCTCCTCTACAATAATTTTCTTGCTTGAATTTTACTCTTCCCCTCTTACGACAGAAAAATTTTCGTATAGACAAACAAAGCTTTCTTGTTTGATAAATGACAGCTAATTAAACAAAACCTTCTATCTCTGCTCCCTCTTGCCCCAGACGTAAGAATTGGTACGGACTGTGTTGAAATAAGCAGCTATGTTTTTTGCTTTCTGCCACCTATGTTCACAGTGTCACACAGTGGCAGGTGTCCCCATAGCTGTGATAAATCACTTCTCTAGCACAATACTGTGGTTGTATTAATTATAACTACTGGCAATCTGAAGTAAGAGATTGGGAAAAATCCCCAGTAGCAGCATACCCGTAGCATTGTACTGGTAGCTATGGTGCTTAAGTACAGTGTTAAGTGTAAGGTTGACAATTAAGGCATCTAGCATTTGCAGTTGTAGATTTACTACAGGTTTTTGTTAAATTATACCCTTTAACTTTTCTCAGCAGCAAAAAGCAGGATACTACTTTGTACATTTCTTTCACCAAAAATTAGGTACTGTTAAATGAATGTATAAATTCAGTATTTCAAAGTTGTCTGATTCAAAGCCCATTGAAATGAGAGAAAAAAATCCTAATTCACTTCAATGGACTGTGAGTCAGCTCTTTTTAGTTTAAAAATTGCTAATGTGAAAGCTGTTACATCCTTATTAAAATATTTTGTGAAAAGCTTTAACAATTGTACAGTTTCTTTTCTTTTACTTCCAATGGACCTAATTTACAGAAAACACGCAAGTATTTTTGTAATGTTCTACGTGCACATATGTGGGAAAAAAAGATGAAATCTCTTTATAGGCTTATTTAACTTTTCACAGAAACCAAACAGCTGTCAAAACAGTAAAATGCCCCACGATACCACACGATGCTATTTGTAGAGCTTCACTTAAAATCTCACTCACAATCTCTTCAAAGTGGTATAAATCTCATAATCTTATGCGGTCTTTTTCACCCAGGCATACTGTTATGTATAGTCAGATTAGAGAGTCAATCTACTTTCTACTGCTGGATTTATTTAACAGACGCGACGAAGCAAAAGTTAAGAAGCAACAACTCATACTCGACACTCAGCTTTGATGAAAAATTGAGCCTGGTTTTGTTTCTTTTTTTCCATTTATTTTTCACTTTGCCTTTAAGCAAAGCTGTGATGGATGCCTGCACACCTACCAGCATATGCACTTTAATTTCAGTTCTCCAGAGGTGATGCTCATACTGGGCAGAGTAGCCGGGTGCTGCTGCAGAGGCTGTGAGCGCCTCAGTAGATGGCAGGCTTTCCTGCAGACGGATGCACTGATTCACTCCCAGCCAGCAGTGCCCGTATGATTTCTGGCTAAAACACCCTGTGCAGTTTCAGCTGGAAACAAAATCTGTTTATCCTGAAATAACAGTTCTTCCTGCTATTTTTCACCCTGAGTTTAGTTCGACTTTGGCAGTGGGAGAAGTAATCAACAGCTGTAAATCACTCTTAATTTGCTTTGGAAGAAAAAGTTAGTTCATTCTGTGTTTTTATTCTAAATAGTAAAATATAACTACCAGGAAAACAAATAAACAAAAAAGTTGTCCTCGTGAAATAACGGGTACCAGAAAACAAACAGAAATCTGTTTAATGCTTTCCAAATTGCAAATAAGAGTCTTCAGATTTCATATGAAAACAATTTGAAGTAATGTTTAATTCACTAGAAAAAAGAGTGCAATGACGTATTTCTTGGTGACATTTTGGCTCTTGATACAGTTGTAAAATAATTAATCTACAAATGGGTGAACTGGAATTTATAACCAGTAGTGTGTTGCTCCATTTTCCCTATGAGTTTAATATTTTTAAAAAACCACTGCTTACCCTTTGTCATGGAAATTGTCCCTGTGCCACTGGAATCCATGTGACTTCTGTTTTTCTTTGTTCAGCCCAAGACTTAAGAGCGTGATAGCTCTGAGGAGTCTCTGGTCCGTGGACTGGGCTATTTCCCCTGGTATACACAAAGAGAGAGAGTGGTCTTCACCTAGTACATACATCAGGTACTTCTGCAGCATTTTCCCACTTAAAAGGAGGAAATTACTCTCCTTCCCCACCTCCTTCCCAGCGAAGTAGCAAAGACACATCTCTTAATCCTGGGGCTGATTCCCATCTGCAGTTAGTGGGCTTGAACCAGACTGGTCACAGAGGCACTTCATATCTGGGCTGAGGATGAAAAAGGTGATGGCCACATGTAGACCCTCTGCCCCTTGAGATGGTCCCTACAGTAGAGAACATCACGCAGCATACAGTTTCTTTGCATTCGACACTTAAAGAACCCATCTGATTTCTTCACAGAGAAGGAGAATCAGATTTCTGAATGTGACATAAGCATTTGTAAAATGACAGGTTTCTATTGAATCAGGAAAAAAAAAAAGACTTTCTAGTTGTTTTTGAAAAACTAAACGTCTGCATTTCAAATGTATGTGGCACACACTGTTAACACTATGGTCATATACTGTATTTTAACCATTTTCCAAAAATCAGCATCCTAATTTGAAATATTAAACTAAATGTTACTGAAATAAAATGACCCACTGATGAAAAGTTACGTAAGATTTGACTTTTCTCTGCCCTATTTCCAGAACAGCAGTGTAAATTAGTGTTTTAAAATCCTGCCAAAAAAAAAAAAGAAATTTGTTTTTAAAAAAGCAGAAGAAATTGGCCAAGAAAGAAACATCAATCCAATGTTCTAGACTCTGTGATTTTCAGCCCCTAGAAACCTTACCTGACTCCAGGGCTCTACAGACAAGAATGTGAATTATGAATCTCTAGAGAAGAATAAAACATTTCTACTGCATTGTGTATTCAGCACTTCCATCCTCTTCAACAGAGCCCTGTTGGACTGATACCTGCAGGCTAAGCCACAGGAAGAAAGGGTAATTTACTAATTAGATTTCTCTTTAAGAATAATGCTTTTAGATATTTTATTTAGTAGAGAGAAATAGCCAAGAAGAACGGGTGAACCAGAGAGTATTTCAAAGCGTGCCACTAGACGGCTACAAACCAAGCACAGTTTTGACAAGAAAGATGCTTTTTCAATAAAAGCTAACTGTGGGCAATCCAAAAGCCTGAAATCTGGGTTTGGCAGAGTAATAAGCCGCCATGAAGCACAGGCAGCAAGGTGGTGTAGCCTACCTGAGATATATAGGTTTTCATTTCCAGTCTGGATGGAATACATTTGTCATTATATGCTTATCATGTCTATGATGAGTAGAGTCACCTTGAAAGCAATATAGATGTACAGAAGACCCATTCTACTCTCCCTTTCCCCCCAAGAAAAATTCTTCTCTATACAAGCTTTTATGCTGTGTAATGACTTTGGGTCACTGTGTGGGTTCTTTAGCTTCCTAACTTGAAAGGCTCAGATAAGTTCCCAAATGCATAGCATATGGGAGTTGTAAGACAGATAAGAATTACCAGATTTATGCCTTGAGACCTGCTGATCACTGTGATGATCACCATAATTGGATTGTATTGGCCCTGCTTACATTGCTGGTGACAGTGTTGTTTTCAGTGTATGCATGAGCCCTATCAACCATAAAACTTTGAGAGCCCAGAGGGAAGCTGTCAGCTTCTGCAAGGCTGCAGTAACACCTAGCGCTTCATAATGCCAAGCAACGCTGAGCAACGTGGGTGCCCACAGACTGACAAAAGCAAAGGGCCACAAGTTCAACTGATTCTTGCAGGATTTGCAGGAACTCAGATTTACAATGCTAAGCTCAAAGGAGCAGTTCAAAACGTGTCAAAGCTGTACCAAGCGAGTATGTATGAGTATATACACACACACACAATGTGCATGTGCATATCTATCATTCCTTCTTGTAAAATATATAAACATCCTATTCAGCCCATTATCCAACATGTAAAGGGATGAATTAGAATGTATATTGGTCATAAAGGAATTCATGATTAGTAAAATTCAGATTCCAGTTGCTGGACAGTTAGGTAGCACGATTTTACTCTTTAGGCAATAGTAAGTCTTTGGTTTGCTTTTGTGCTGCTGCGATGTGCAGAGGAAATCGGGGTGTTAATTCTGCTACGGAGGTGAGTCCATGGCTGGAGAGATCAGAGCTGGTAGAACGACATCCTGGAGAAAAAGCCCTGACTAGTGTTTGATTTAGAATGGGAGTGGCTATATTTGGAGATACTGCTGTGATATTCAGAAAATTTATAGCTTGCTGGTTCTCACGGAGAGCTGCAATGGCCCAGCACTTCAGGAAATCACTCCCCATGCCTACTACATGGAGCAACCACACCCTTCCCCAGCTAAGGGTACAATGAACATCTCCATCTGAGATCTAAGCCAGAAAACAAATGGAGGCTATGATTATGGTCTTTTCGTCTTTGGGATAAACAAGTTATAATACATTGTAAACGTATAGAAAAAGTGCTTTATCTATCAAAGTACCAGCTAAAGGCTGGGGATCTTGTGGCTCTCTGGTTTCTGTTAAAAACAGACATAGATGGAACTTTCCCCCTTATGCAGTCAATAAGAAACGAGTCATGGATAAAAGAAAAATTTGAAAGGCACTGCATTACTGAGCAGAAAATCAATACCAGTATTAGCAAGTTTATTTTCCTAACATTGCGGCAGAATTATTTTGTATGTCATTTAGTCACAGAAAGAGAAAAGACACTTTTAGAAGCTAAAGTAATTGTACAGTATCGTAAAGAAGATTTTTTTAAAAGTTTCATATGCCTTCATGAAAACTAGAACAACTTTGATATTAAAACATGCTTATTATCTTGTGCCTTGTATTTTCTATACCATTTTGTCTTCTTTCTGGAAACTCAGGTATATTCATAAGAAAGAAGACAAAAATAAGAAAAGTCGATTATTTACCCACTGAAGATTCTTGGCTACCATCAGTAACTGATTTCAGTGGTGTTTTGAACAGCTACATCAGCTAAAGGTCTAGTCTATTATCCATACCTTAGATAGAAATTACACAAATCAATAGCAAGACCAAATGAATAAATGAAAGAAAATTCAATGAAATCAAAGTTAAGAAACACAGAGAATGCTTGGGTTTTTTTGATGGCGCAGTATATACTTTGTTTTAATTTTTATGCTAGTAGCTGTTAACTGATCACATAATGAGCCCCGAAGAAATTCAGTCTCTTCTGCTACTTGCACTAATGCAAGATTGTACAAAATCCTCATCAGTAAACTGGGAAGAAGAGTTATGGGAATGGCTTTCTCAGATGCTTGTAGGTGAAGTTGTTACAGGTGTGGGGGACTAGTGGGGTTTTTATTGTCACTGTTGTTGTTCCTGTTATTTATGGTGGAAAAGAAGGTGGAAGGGTTGCAGGGGCAACAGGTTGCAGGTAAAACATTCAAGATATATTCACATCAAGGCAAAAGACTGGTATTTGGGGAGGATAGATATGAAACAAGGCAAAACCGGTGGATATCTGACACTGGACAGCCTTAGAAAGAAGGAATCTGAAATGAAGAAAAATCAAGGGCGGGATGCCCAGCAGAGGTCATTTTACTAGGAAAAAAAGGAAAAAAAAAGCAGGACTTGGCTCTTTCACATAATTAATTTAGATTGTTTAGGGTACAGCAAATACATAAACCTCCAACTCAGCAAAAAATAAGAAGTTCCGCTTTTTATGTCAATTGCTATTTTCAAAGCACATTGTTCTTTTTGAAGGTTAGAAAGTATCTAGGTGTCTTTCCTAAGAACCGAGTGATAATTTAAGTACTTTATGGAATTACTATAAACTCAAGAAAACAATGCAGAAAATAGATAATAGATTTTTAAAAAATTATGTACTTTGTTTTGGATTTTTCAGATGCTCTGAATCTCATGGAATATTTTCTTCCCTTTTATCATTAACATAGAAAAAAGTATTATCAAATTTTTGCACAATGCAAACAAATAAGAACTCCATATCAAGAAGACAGAAATGGAATACAGCAGCATTTTTTCTGATTTTTCACTATCATGAAGCAAGATTTACAGAATTTCTTACTTTAAAAGCATCTTCCATGCTATGACTGGGAAAATTACTTCCCATAAGAGAAATATATACTTTTAAGGAAAAAAAAAGGTAATTGTCATGTATTTTATGGTCTCCACAGATTTTGAAACTCTGAACTTGGTTTAGCATAAAGGCATACAGCTACATTCCCAACAAGGCTTATCTGATCTACAGAGGATTGCAGGTTTCAGTGTACTCATTTAAGAACCTTTCATTAGAACTAAGATTTAAATGAAAATAAGCAAGAGAATAAACTCCCTCAGCATGGAAGAAAATCTCCTGATACATTCCCATTTGAGGAAAAATATCTGTCGGTCATATTTGCACTGAAGTATGTTCTGGAGTCTGCAGAAGGGCTTCTCCTGACCAGAAAGACTTGTTCAAAAAAATTATTCCCACAATATAAAATCTAGAAAATCATATTCTCTGTAATTTAGACAAATATACACATACTTTAATTTTTAACACAAAAGAAAAATATGTGTTTAAACCTCAGTTCTTGTCTTTTACTGCAGCAAAACTAGCAAAACTAATAAAATTACTCACAACAGGAGAAACAGATTCTGATTTGTCCCAAGAAATGGACACTGTTTAGCCGAACACTGACTACAACATACCTAAAATGAACAACTTTGACTAAAAAAGCTAAAAACATTCCCTATGCTAATGTTTAAACCAGGCAGCTGCATATAAATTATGAAGAATGCTAAAAAGAAATTAAAAGAAACAGCTGAAAGGGTGAAGGCTTGCAGGTGGCACTGGTAGCTTAATGATATTAGGGGATCAGATTAAACACATATTACCTATCAAAAGAAGACATTAGAAGACCACTTTCCCCTCAAGAAATCTAAAACCAGTACACAACAGAAAAGGACATAATTTAAAGCTGAAATCAAGTACAAATAAAGAAAATAGAAGAGTGAACTTTAGCAAATAAATAGTAAAATTGTAAAGCAAGCCAAAAAAAATAATTTGAGGAACATCTGCATAAAGACATAGCAACTACCAATGCAAAACCCAGTAGAGCAGGAGTCCAACCAGTGTACTTAATGCTGATGAATAATTATCGTTCTTAAGAGTGTTTCTGGAAGAAAGAGCCATACTGAAAAACCCATGAAACCTCATTGCCTCTGTTCATTTTGGACTATGCTTTTTTTTTTCTTTGTAAGAGAGGCAACAGCTAGGTCTGTGGGAGTTCACCAGAGTGAAGAGTCTGTAGGAGTTTTGGAGTAAATTAGACTGGATGGTTCAAAAGTATTAGCAGAGACTTGTGCTCCCCTAAGAATTACTGGAAGAGCTGTACTGGTAACTGTGATGAAACTTGCTGGAAACCCACAGGGCTCTCTGTTCTGGGGCTTGTCCTGCTCAAATTTCTTATAAACAATCTGGAAAAAACCTGAGGGATAATTCTTTGAAGACAGCAGCACAGTTCTCTGCAGTGGTCAAAACAAACAAATGGTTATGTTAGTAACTTTTTAAAACCAGAAAATACTGTTAAGTCCTTGTAGAATAATGTACTGTACCTGCATCTCCAACAGTTTCTAAGTTTGGATTTCACAAGGAACATAATGGTATAAGAAAAGTTGCAAAAAAGTTTCTGAAAACTAAATAGACTCCTCAGCCTGGAATAGAGACGAGTGAAAGAGTGTATAGCAAAGGTATGGAAAATCAAGAAGACGAACCGGTCTACTTTTGTACGTCACACGTAAATAAGTTGTGGAACTAATTGATACAGAACGGTTGGATGTCAAAAGTAATAAATCAAATCCAAACTCAACAGACAAACTGATGAAAGCCTACCAAGTGTGACATGAAGTCAGCCTCAAACTCAAAGCCTTGCAACCATAGAGTACCCAGGAGAAGCGTCACTTAGAGATGTCAGGTTTCCTATTCTATTTCCGAAAGCATTTACTATCATCACAGAGAGATTACTGACTTAGATGACTCTTCACTCAAGCTATCTGTTCTTATGCTCCCGTGTTGTGTTCCAGAGAACAGTGTAAAGCATTCTTATCAGTCCAAAACACAAGACCTGCTGGTTACATTCGAAAAACAAACCCATACTTTTCTGACATATTACAGCCCATGTGCTGTTCCTTGATTAATGACTGAAAATGTTTACTGTTCACAAACCACCAAATACTAAGTATCAAACACCTGAAAAAATATGCAGCCAGTGGATGATAAGGAAGGATACATCCTGGTAAAGATGGATACATGCCTGTCTTTCTTTTCTCTCCTTCCCCAGCCCATCCTCTCCCTGGCCCTGCAGGATCCTCGCTCTTTACATCAGCCGTGAAATACATAATCGTAGTTGTTTCCCCCATCCTTCTGCCTCAGTCTTGCAATGTGAAAGGACTGGCAGGTGGCAGGAGGGAGAGGACATAAATGCGGGACCACCACCACGTCTCTGCCTTCCCCCTCTTCAGGTACCTCGCCTACAGCCAAGCAGTCCTTCATGTCTGCAACACGGAAAAGGGAAAAGACTTGCTTGCAAACAGATGACTCCCTGTTGACATTCACTTTCCAGAGCTTTACAAGTCCAGAGGAGAAAGGCAAGGCTGCACAGTGAGGGAAGAAGGAAGGGCATGAAGTTCAACCCCTTTGGAAGCCTTGGGGGAGTGGTTACTGCTACTGCCTTGCTGTGTTTGCCTCTCAAGTCAGTTATATCTTATTAGTGACATTTATGAATCACCACTCTACAGCCTTGATAAATGTCCACATCCTGAAGAAACAGAAAATATTATTTCTAGAAGGAACTAAGTTGCATGTACCACTGATTAAGCTCCATGCAATAAAATGAGGAAAGATAATGAGGTCTGAAAACATGAAAAAAAAAAAATTTGATAGGAAATTACACTTCCTGGGGAAAGCACAGCGTCCATTCATTTTTAAATCTTCTTTAAGCTATGTACTACATTTAGAAAAGGAGAAAAATTCTTTGAATTTTGCCCATGTCCACTTTTAGGTTTCATTTTAATGCCATAACACACTTAATCAAGCCCTCAGCACTATAAATCATTAAAAAATTGTGGAAAATTAAAAATTTATTTCTGATTACCTGATGAATACAAACCATTAAAAATTCATCACACATTCATGAATAAAATGTACAGCTGACAAATGATATGCCCACCAGTCAAACCATTTTTAGAGGAATTAAGGAAATATGAAAATTAGATTTAATAATTGGCAACAGGGGACACTTTTTGGAGATGAGAGGTTTGGACATTCCTGTTTCTTGCAGAGATCACTATTTTTAAATGAAGACTCACAGATTCTTGTGTCCACTATTTCATTAGCATTACATTATTACCTCCAGTCCTCTAGTCAAGAGCCGGGGTCTACAACAGTAGCTATTACGCCAGGGACTTTACAATTAAAATAAAAGAACAACCCAAACACATAATATGAACAACTGGATATGAAAGTACTGAATCATTTAAAATCCTCCATACAAATGTAAAACTCACAGATACAATGTTTTTTATATCGTTTTAATATGGGCTGAAACAATGTTTTTCCTGTAGTGGAAAAACAGTTGCAATATAATATGTTTATACAATATGCTTAGTCAAAGGACATGTATGCAACATGAGGGAAAAGGTCAAGATTTGTCTCTGTCTCTGCTATGTTTTGGAAAAATATTTACATTTGATTGTGTGTGTTACATACGGTGTTATATAAGAATTAAAAGAAAGTTGCACCCAATTTAATAACCAGGCACTTTTTATTATATCAGTCCTGGTTATGATTATCTATATTCATTGTGACCTTACTTACTCTCCTCCTATGGATGTAAACAGCAAACCCTGCACTCAATCTGCCTTGCACACCACTGAATCACGGTTATGATATGAGCCAACAGGCCATGTTGCAAGTCAGTTATCCATCAGTCTCCTATTTAAGAAAGACACAATTTAAATTGAGAATGGAAAGCAAAAATGATTTATTCTTTCTCCTAAGCCATCCACTTCTTGGTCTGGCCATTAGAGGAAGAGAAATTCATGAATTTCAAACCTCCTCGGGACCCAATCAAATCCAAATACTATTGGCTTTGTATTCTACGGACTGCAAAAAGAAGCAGTCCAAATAGACAAACCAAGAATCTCTAACGGGTAAAAACAATAGAAGCTGTGGTAAAATTATGGCCATTTAGCCACATCTTGAAGAGACACAAGGCACTGTGAGCTTGCTTTTAAAAAATTACTTGCACAGCTAGACACTTAGATTAACTGATTTTTTTAATTTTATTTTAGATGTGTGTTTTACAGTCATTTAAATATGAGTAGCCTTCCCAGGTTTTCTTTACAGTCAATGTAGAGCAATGCACTGGATGCAATTCATTGGCCCTGTTTTCAGCATCTAGTCTAAAATGAGAGAAATTGCAAGTACATATTTCTCTTCATAGGCTGTAAGGGAGTCCAGGAGAGCAGATGAGTTTAGATGAGCTGTTAGAGATGTCCATATTAGTAAAGACGGATCCCATCCATAGATGCAAAATAGTCTGGTTTAGGATGAGTCAAATTATAAACCAGGGAAAATATAACAGCATCCTTGTATAGTCCTTTAGACAAATGTCTAACGCTTAATCCTGAATCTTCAGAGTGAGAAAAAGAACTTTGAAATCAAAATCCGATTTCACAGGAAGCCGAGACAAAGGAGCAAAATGAGAATAAGATGAAACAGGTGAATGGCTTGCAAGGGTGTGAACTTGCACATTTTAACTGAATAGTCTGAGACAAATCCTGAGCAATGCCAAAACAAGTAGTCAGTTACAGGCGCTTAACTCAGCACTTAGCTGTGTACTTGGTAGGACTCCAGAAGTAGAGAATAAGAGTATTTCTGGAGCTAAGAGAAACATACCTGGACAGTTGTACAGTCCCATTAAAAGTTCAGCCACCTGATAGGTGGGAAAGAGGAAAAGGTAGAAATAATAACTTAGGGAAGTTTTCATTCATCTTAGTTGCTATTTGCTTATACAGCTCCTAGTAGAAGAATGGAGCTCCACATACATTGTCCCCTAAAACCAATCACTTACGGTGACGGTAACAGTAGTAGCATTAAGACAAAAGGCATTAGTGCCTAAGTCATTTGCCAGATCTGTGCACATCTGCATGAAGAATCAAGCCTCTTACCGAAGATGAAAAATGCCTCTGCCTTCTAAAATACAAATGTCAGATAAACAGATTAGAAAAGTATGCAGATTATGAGACAGCTTTGTAATGAGTACCGTTCTGATCCAGCTGGATTTTGTTCCTGTCATGATATAGTGGAATTTATGACTACAGACAGCTTGATGGCTCACAAATATCTGGGATCCCCTTAACAAAAGCAAAAGACTGTTTCTCAGATAGCCACAGCCTATCATCATTAAGCAGAGAGAGAGGGAAAAAAGAAAAAACCCATGCTATGTCATACTTTAGCAATGTTTGCATCAGATTAATCTTCAAGTCTTTGCTTGCAAGAAAAATAGGTAATAATATGCATTATTGTTTGAAATTGAGTTCTCCAAACTCAACAGGAAAGTGACAAAATGAAAGCACTAGTCAGAAGGTCAGCTCTAAAGAGAGAAAAACAGTCAAAAAAAAAAAAAGCATATTTAAAAAGACATTTCAGAGCTTAAAGTCCTTTAAGGGAAGAAAATATTTCCCCACCCTCCCCACACCCCAAAAGGCTTAGAAGATGAGATCCAGTTAGTTGTGTCTTACTGCACTCAGACAACCTTGAATCAATATTTAGCATTAACACTTTAATTGAAAACCAACACCACAATAAGAATTGAGCATCAGCACCCTGAACTGCAAAGAAAGCAAGTTCTGCGGCCAGGATGAAAGCTGCTCTGTGGGAATTCACAAGAGAAATCACAGAGGAAGTGTTTACCTCATTTAGAAAGGGGCACAAAGGGTGAATCCTTCTCTCCTTACACTCAAGGGACTTCATGGAAAACACTATACCTGACTAAAAAGAACGGGATTTGCAGGATGTATTTGGACCCACATTAAACTCTTGTCACAGTGCAAAGTTTGTCAGCACCTTGTCAGACTGGATTCTAAGGGAGCCACATATTGCGTGCAGAAACCAAGTTTTGTACCAATGCACCTTAGGAGAAAAGCTGTCACTGAAATATTTGTTGCGCTGCTACAGTAAAAATGAATATTGCATGAAGTAACAAACAGAGCAATTATCTAGGGTTCAAATCATTCTTTATTCTTTTCATCAGCTGAAGTATAAAACTGACTCCCCATTAACCTCCCACTTCCCCAGCAATTTAATGACCTTCTAAATATAGAAATGCTCTTCATTTTGAAGCATGTCAGTCTGAAATAGTATGGGTCACAGTATCCTCCAAAATCACGGCAGTTCACCTCTCCAAACGCTCCAGCAATTAGAAAGAAAACGAGAGCCTCCAAGTACCACTCAAACAAGGAGTGACTTCTAAATTAAAAAGACGCGAGTGCTCAAAGTGGTCCTCTTTACACTCGTGCAAATTAAGGCACCCGAAGAACAGATTCTGAGAGGATAAAAACCCACAACTGTTGCAGCTGCAATCGTCCTGTTGGCCAGGCCGCTGTATTGGTATCTTGCTTATGTCAGCACCGACAGAACCGTTTTTCAGACCGACAGAAAACGCTTGAGTGTCCAAAGGCGTCAAAATCCTGAAAAGATCGGGGGGGTCCCTTGCAGAAATGCCCCGCTGCACACCCCCCGTGTCTCACAATCCTGCCAGTCCTGCTCGTCCCACGGCGACTCGCCCTCGGCTCCCCGCGGCAGC
>VXBO01013207.1:178487-283737 GCA_013400135.1 Rhinoptilus africanus
CCCGTCCCACCCCAGCGCCGGCCCCGCGCCCACGGCCCTCCCCCGGGCCCGCCGGAGGAAACGTGTCGGGAGCCGGGGGTGACCTCGGCATCCTCCGTTTGTTGGCGGGCGGCCGCCGCTCCCCGCGCAGCCGGGAGGCGTTGGCCCTGCCCGGCGGGCCGCCGGCCAACCTCGGGGGAAGGCGAGGGTGGAAAACGGCGGTGCCCACTCCGCTGTCGGAGGTGGCCGGGGCCAGGGTCACGGCCCGTATGTGTCTGGGAGATGCCCCGGCCCGTCCTGCACAGAGCTTCCAGGAGGAAAGCGGTCCAGCTTCAGGGAGCTCTTCCAGGAAAGATGGAGGTTTCTGGGTTAGGTGAAGCCCGGTAACCAAGCCCCCGGCTCCCACAAAAACTGATGTCGGCTCACTGATTTCAAGCAAGTTGGTGTAAATGCATTTAGGGGCCTGTGCTGACTCCCATTAGGTTGTTCCTAACTGAGTTTAACCAGTCCACTGCGACTGGTCCTCCCTAGGCAGCTGTGTGAGCCAACGCAGGACCAGCCACACAACTGCAGGTGAAATGCAAAGAGTAAATTTCATCTCGATGCCTCATAAACTGGGGGATCTTGGAAGCAACACCTGGGCAGAGGCATGAAAGCGGGAACACAGAGTGTGGCAGAGCTTGGTCCTCGCTAGAGAGGGTCCTTGTTAGCAAGAGAGTCACAACCTGCTGCTCTTGCCTGTATATCAGGGATTCAAGCAGGCATAGTTTTCCACTGTGCTTTGATCTTTCCGACAGCGGAGCAGGAATCTCAGGCCATGTTCAAAAAGGTATCTCAGGCCCATCACGGGCCTCTGTTAACTAAGTGCAGATGTTCTACTTGTCAAGCACACAAAACTAATCACAATTAGTGTGACAAGTGTTTTTCGACACCTTCAGCTGCAAGTCACTTGAGCATGTTTACAGTCCTCCTCACCAACCCTTCCCAAAGCAGTCTGCCTGTTGCCTATGTCCATTCTCCTCAAAACAAGAAGCTGTTGGTTTAATTCTAGATTAAATCAGAATTTTGCTTAATCAAAAGAGATGTAGAGATGATACAGCCACTGAAGTCAACATCTTTGGTGTTGCAGCAGCTCTGTTTTCAGAGCTCTGCTGCCGACTGGAACTGTCACTCCCATGTTCATTCTTCTCCATGGTGCATCAGGACCGAGGCACCAAACCCCATGCCAATGGGGGTGAGCACAGGGAGATCCTCACTCTCTGCCTACGCTCCCAGCTGGAAAGATGCGATGCAGTTTGCATCGGGGAAGCTTTATCATTTAACAGTCAGATCTCTACTTCTTCGCTGGATCTACCCTTAAATGCATCTAAAGTAAATGACCCATTCCTTTAGCCCTTGATGATATACAAAAGCTACGCTTCTACAGATGCCTGTCAGTTTAGTAATTTGTGCCATTTTCCCCAGACGTCGTTGACTGGTTTGGGAGAGAAGAGAGGTTGCAACAGCTTTACTGCTGCCATCTTGCTGGGAAATGCAGACAAGGCTTTGCCTAATATGCCCCTGCAATTCTGCAGCTTCAGTTTGTTTTCTCTTTCAAAACTGAGTTAATTTATTACAGATGAATAGAAACCAACTTTTATAAATAGAAGAAATAATACAGGAGCCCCAAAATTTCCATTTTATGATTCAAACCTAAGGCTCTGTCCCTGGGGAGGAGAATGCAGCTCATTCTGTGAAAACATTTGCTCCCTTGCTTCCCTTCTCCGCTGTCAGCAAGGGCATGATTTGAGCCGTCTAGGATGGCCTCCCCATCAGGTAATTGACGGGTACTGCCAGCTCATTTCACACAGGCCGTGACTTTAATTTCCTAGGCTATATTTGAACCAGCAATTTAGAAACAACAGGTTAGCCACCAGTGCCCCTGGCAGTCCAGTCTCATCGGAGGAACTTGTACCGCACAGAAAGATGAAAAAACTGCATGCCAAAGCCGACAGCTTTCGCCAGCAGGACTTAGAGCCAGCAGCTGTATGGCTACTTGATCTGCCTGTGTACCTGCTCTTTTCTCCTACGGCTGCCCCCAAGACTCCTGCAAAATATTTTAAAAATAACAGGTCTACTAGATCTCCAGAAAACAGCTCTTCCTCTGGTTTTGAATGTTCTCCTGGTTCCATTTTGAGTAAATAAGAAAACATTTTCATTGTCTTTATGGTGATTTTCCTGAAGGCGTCCTTTCTTGAAAGAGAGGATTAGCTTCTCACACACAAATGCTGTTACCAGTCATGTGAGGGAACTAAACTTCTACGTATAAAGAATGCTTTATTATATGGATGTAAATGTTATATGAGTGACTGATTGATGTATAAGACCTAGCGTGGCTGCTTTGCTCAGTAGTAAAAGCCTTATTTAGCTGTAGTCGTTCTTACTCTTCTGCCTGTCTGATCTGAGCCTTTGAAAAAACAGGGACTTGCTTTAATTGTAATTTTACTAAGAGACATTAGGGTTTTTGTTTCATTATGTCAATGTATCTGTCTTATAATAATAGGTACTTTTTTTGACTAAGGAGTAATGAGAGAAGGCTGAATTAATAAAGCTACTTTTCTCTTTTAGGGTGGATTTTTTTCTTGCATTCAAGTGCTAGGGCTTGAGGGAGTATGTTTGCTTTAGAAGTAGTCTCACAGAGAGGTACAGAGCCCTGTTCTTACGAAGAGCTGTATTTGGCTTTGCAGAGGTAGATGGATGGTGCAATAAAAGAGATCTGCCTGCCTGTGAAGGGGACAAGTAAAACGATCACATAACACTGCTATCCGTAGGGCACAAGTAATTTCACTAAGCTGGCTGGTGACACTTCTCATCCCCAAAGGGGATACCGGAAGATGTCTGGAATTGGATCCATCTACCCATTCTGCCACAAACCTGGAAACAGTGTCTAACAGCAGGCGCAGCTACAGCATCTCTTTTCTGCTGGTGTAAAGGAAGGCTGCTTACTGTGCACCTCCCTTTATCACCTCTCCTGTACAGGTGAAGAAACCTATTGCGGTCTGTTGCATGACACAGATTTCTTTGGAGTTGGAAACTTTGGAGAGGGATCAAGAAATGCAGGAGAACCTCAATAGTCTGGCAGCACCGCCTGTTTGCCTTTGAACGTGCTGCAAACTTGTGGAGTCTGCACCAGTTGGCAGTGGGGAGGCTGCATTGTCCCAGTGAGCTCGCTTCTTCCCCTCATCCCATATCCCAACCAATATCTCTACTGGATACACGCATCCTTCTGCTGAATTTATCATGAGCAAAGTCAAAATATGTTCCCCATCTTTCAGCGCTCTGCTAAGAGATAGGCAATAATTTAAACAGCCCCATGGAAACAGGTATTTTGAAAAAGTGAAAATCACTGTTGTTTGATGAAATGCCTCAAAATATAGTGGTTAAATCCTCCTTTCCTCACTCAGTGCTTCAAGAAATTGGTATCTGTATTTAAGAAGTGGTTAATGAAATAATAAGGCAGTCCTACATTTCACATCTAAGTTGTGTTTAAGCAAAGAAAAGTATTTTCTCATTAAAGGGTTATGTTCTTTAAGAAAATACCCAAGTGAAAAATTAGACCCTCTTGAAGTCAAAGAGAACTGTCTCATTTCAACGTTGTGCCAAGATTTCTCATTAACTTCCCTGCATTCAATCAAACAACTTGTAACAGGAAGTAAAAATGCCAAGTGGAATCTGGCATGCTTCTGTTACTTTTCCAGAGGACAAGAAAAGAAAATAAGAATTTCTCTCTTATTGTAACAACTTGCACAATTGTAAGAATTTAATTATTCATCTCTCAAAAGGACTGTGTAGAAAACAAGGTTCACTTACACATTTTGGAAAAGATAACCCAGCAGTGGTCATGCAAGTTCCTGTCTACTGTAATAACAATTTCCAATGACATTATCACATAGCTACAGGACTTTTTTAAAAACAGGGAGTAATATTTAACTGCTGTTGTGAATACAGTGGTATATCTGTTATGTTTATGACATGGCCATAAAATACAACTAATGCTGACCTGCTGAAGGGACATTTAATAGATGGACTGCATTGGCAAAACCAAACATATAAAAATATATGGCTGTAGCATTACCCAATACGCACATGTTCACCTTAAAGCCTGTTCAGTTTAGATGTTCATGTTTCCATTACTAATTATGTGAGAAAATAATGTATTCTGTTAACACTTCCATTCATCTTTAATGAGTTATTAAGAAAGATTCCAATCCTGTAATTAGCTAGGGGAAATGAACTCCAGAACTCTCAAATTAAACACTTTACATCTTTTCCAAAAATACTGTAGTCTATAAATATTTTTTATTCTCACTCTAGCCCACTCTCCTTCCTTTTGTTGACTGGATAATTCATACTCATTCTATCCCAGCCTCCAAATTCTTCACATCTCCTGTATTATGTAAACCTGTCTGGTTGCCCCATTTGAGCATCATGTTGAGTATACGTCAGCACGAGGGGCTCCACAGGAACTGGAGGTAGGGTATGGCCATATGTTACAATTTGCACTTTAAAAACGACAAAAAAAGCAGAAGCACTAAAATGCATCATGGTGCAGCAGAGGCGCTGGTGTGTGAGGTGGTGGTGGTGACCACAGGTGTGTTTGCACAGCTGGGCAGCCCCCACAGCAGCCTGCTCTCAGCGTGGAGTAAAGGACAGTGGCAGCTAAAACGAAGGGCATTTACCACATAAAGATTGCATGTGGTTCTTTAAACCTATTCCTTTAGGCAGTTGCAGGAGACCCACTGTGTACTGAGGGACGTTTGCAGAGTTAAAGCTACTTTGTGGCTCAAAAGCCATCCTTAAAAAGCATTATTGTCAGAATGAGTTTGATACCTTCTTTATGCTGTTTCCTTTCTGGTCCATCAGGATGTTGTCAGCAGCTTGTGTAATCCATAGGTTTCAGAGGCCTGGGAAAATGTTGTGCACAGTTTTGATGTCCTCCCTAGAAAAAAAACCAACCAAAAGATATGAATGAGAGATTGATTCTGATTTACCTATATCCTATTATAGGTTTCTAATGTTTTATCAGGTTTAGATGTAAATAAAAACATTTTTGGAAATTAATGTATTCATTTAAAGTGAGAAAACCCCACAATTTTAGTAACTTCCTATAGAATTGTAATTATACAAGCTTCTGGGACTGGCAGACCTTTTAGGATGAGGCAAAGTTTCCTAGGGAAATAAAGTAAAATAGAAGGAAATCTAGTGGTAAAGAGCTGATTTCACTTCCTGGCCTTTTGCCCAGACTGACCATTTAAGAGCGAGACTTGAAGAATTTGCTTGAAAATGGGCAAGGGATACAGACTAGGAAGAATAAATTCAAGAGAGAGCAGCTGTGAGATGGAGAGGCAGCAGATGCTTGTCTACACAAGCAGTTAATTCAAAATGAAAAAAAATAAAAGGAAGGAAGAATATTCTGAGCCTAGTGAAATAATTGTTGTCATGGAGGTTATGGGAGATAAACATTCCTTTTATAGAAATATTTATTGCCATTCTTTTTGTGAGACTGGCCAGACTAAAAAGGTTCTAGTTCACTTTATTGATGCATTTTCCGGCTTTCCCTTTTTAAATAATGCCCTTTCTTGAAGGATTTCCTTCTCAAGAAAGTCTAACATTTTAAACGTTCCTTGTTGATTGCTCACAAAAGATAGAAGCAGAGGCTTTAGATTATTTGTATACTATAGAAAGAAGAGAGATTTTAGAGGATCTTGCTGTATGGCACATAGCTTTTTTCCTCTTCTGTTTATCATGGTAAAAAGACCAGCAGTGCTGTTCTTTGCACTTGTATGTTAAATGTGTGTCCAGCAGTACTTGATTTTGCTGTCCTAAATGGTTCTGTACTCATCAAATGCTACTTAGTATCCTGAATTTTTACATGACATAAAAAACACAAGGAAGTTATCATTATGCTCTGGAAGAAATACATTTAAAATTAGATATGCTCAAGAAACAAAACTGGCGTCTGCCTATGGACTTCCTGCACTCAAGGATGTGGGGTATACAGAACTGGGGTGTCAGTCTGTGTCTAATTAAACCAGGAAAATTTAAATCATATTTTAAGTAAAGAAGTGCTTATTTTCCGGAAATGGCTCATGGCCTAAGTAGTGGATGTGTCTTACCTGTATTTCTTTCATGCTAGGGTTAAAATTCTAGCAGGTCTGACAATTTTTAACAATTTAAATGAAAAAAAACGTCTCTGTTATGACATATGAGAATGCTGTTTTTCAAAATTCAGGTCTATCAATGCTAAAGGCACCAAAGACTGACTGTTTCCATGAAGAATAAAACAAGCTTCTACTTAGCAAACTGATTTCAGGACGCACAGTCACATATTCTATGCATTAGCAATTACGTGTCCACAAGGTAGGATCTACATCTTCATCCACATGCGGGTTTTGTTATTATGATTATTGTGATGTTATTTTTGTATTATAGTTGTGTGTCAGGCCCTGATTTCCTTGTATTATCAGTGCCATTAGATTATATCATACAATATCAGCAAAGATACAGTCCTTGTACTGCTGATATTAATATCTCAGGGCTGCAGACAACACGTAAACATCAAGTGTCTCCAGTAGAGCTGTGCACCTCGACTCCCATCTGAGTCTGCAGCAAATCTGTTCCGGGGAGTGTGTGTGTATGGAAAAACAAAAGTGCACACGTGCCCATTCTGCTTATATCTGAACATTTGTGATTATTCATCCCCTACTATTCTGGGAATCCTTGAGAAAGATATACAATCTATTCATATGATAAAATAAAGCCCTAAGCATTGTTTAGCTGAAGACAAAACCAATTAATATCCATTTAATCATATTTAAAATAAGCCATGAATAATAGGATGTGAAAACAAAAGGTGGCCTCACTTTCTGGCGTCATTTTAGATTTTAGAGTGATGCCAGCCAGAGGCTGCCCTTGAATGAAGATTTTTCAGTGTGCACAGATTGTCCATGGGCTGTCATCCCTGCTTCGCTGGTTTCAGATTTCAACCAAAAAGCACAGTCGCAGTAATTTGTTCCTCAGTGTTCCTCAGATATAGAGTAAGGTGAGGGAGAGGCTAGCAGATGCAGGAATTTATTTTAGGTACCGATGAGTACTACAGGCCAGGTTCCCTGGGAGGCTGATTCATACTCAGTAGCACTTTCCCGGGTAAGGCAGGCAGTAGCAGTGCATATTGCGTGCCATTGCTTCAGCTGCCCATTACTCGGGATGGGATGATAGCCTGCAATCCAGCTGTACCTCCTGGCACTTGAGTTCAAAGGGCCTTGGTTTCACATTCGTTGAATAGAAAAGGTTGATAAGAGGTGAGAGACAATGGAATGTTAATAAATAATAAAGGAATGAGAGCTGCAAGTGGTTGACCCATCCCTGCTGTTGTGATATTGATCAGAACTAGAAAAGAAATGTCAAATCCTTTGGGGAAGGGTTTGACCCAGCTGTCTAGAGATGCTTCTGATGTGTGTCAGTAAAAGATAAGAATCAGACCAAGAATATATTAGCAGATGCCAGAGGGAATAAAGCATAAACAACTCAAGAACAATAGTTACTATGTGTCAGCTGCAAATAAGAAATCCTTATTTGGCAGAACGTGTTCTCCTTATGCCAATTTCTTCAGGGCAGCCTGGGCATGCCAAAGAGCCTTCTCCTGGGAGGAGAGGTCTGGTGCAAGGAGACTGCATAAGGGTAAGGTGGCAGTTTCATGGGACTGCTGCTGTGCCCCGACATGGAGGGGTGGAAGGAAAGTTTGAAGGCAATAGATTTGCTTTACACAGACTTTCCACGCTGCACATATTCTGTCCGGGAGGTGTCCATCCTTCATAATTTTACCCTGAGAGCACCCAACTGGATCCATGAAGGACTTTAGGCATCAGGCTACCATTTCCAATTCAAGAATGGATCTTCAAAGCCTCTGCCATGCCATGATTTAACCCACTAGAGGCAGCTCCCCTACGTACCCATTTTCCTTCCTGTAAAGTTTTTCCCATTAGACAGGTGCGTACAGCTTGACTTCACACTTGGCATGTTAAGAATTGTTCCTTCTGTATTATTCTTATTCTTTGATCTCAGATGAATCAAATCATCTGAACACACCTACTGCATAAAGTCTTGCACAAGACGCAAATAGTAAAAGGATGGGTGGGGAAATCCTGTAGCCTGAAGGTTAAGGCATTTTTCATGATCAAGCAGAGTTACTTCTGCTGCAGTGATTATTTCTATATTTTATATCCACTGAAAAAAGATTATCAGGAGAGACTGATACAGAAACCCATTTGAGATTGCCCGATCTTCTCCTGAAGCATGGGGTTTTGCTTTACATCCCTGCTCCACAGTCTGACAGAGGAAGGATTTGAGCATATATCTCTGACATTCAAGTAAGCCTCTTAATCACTGAGCTGTCTTTTTTTTTTTCCTTTTTTCTTATTTAGAGACACTGACTAGATACCAGTTTTCTGATGTATTGGAAGTCAACTGGGGGGATTTGGACTAAACAAACCTCTTTTCCTTCCCTCTTCCCTGACAGAAAGGGCTTCGGCATGTCTTCATCTTCAAATGGGCTAGGAACATAGTGCATTTGACATAGATTGTTCCTTTGAAGTCAATAGTAAATTGAGGCCTGTCTACAATACTCAGAGTGTGTTACAAAGGAAAGAGCTCCTGCAGAAGTATCTAGAGAACCAGTGCTTTTATGGAAATGTTCTCTATTAGTCTCCTGCCACATCAGGATTAGGATGGCAGTGTTTGCTGCTGTAAAGCCAGTGAGAATCATCCACTTTTAAATATATTGGTTTTAGTCTTACCTGTGCTTTGTGCCAGTGTATGAAAAAGGGATTTTTATTCTTTAGTGTTTAAATATTAAACAAAAAAGGAAAAAAAATTTCCTTCCTTCAGTAATTCCCGAAGATTTTCTATTTCAGTGTAATAAAACCTAGGGGAAAGAATATACTTAATCTCAGCTAAAATCTCAACATTATGTTTTAATAAAGATGCTGAAGTAATTGTGACTTCAAGCCACTCCTCACAATGGATAACATTTCCAGGGGAAACAGGAAGGGGGCTTGGTCAGTGGTTTTGATTTAGCCAGACTCCTTTGGTGGGAGACAGACAAGGGAGGCAGACAGACAAGATAAAGCTTCTGGCTACGAATCCCCCAGCCAGACTGGTGGTATTAGTCATTAAATAGAACTTATCCTGTCCTTCTGACATTATAAAGTTTAGCTTACCAGTTTAATTATAATTTTTGTTTTGGGTTATTTTTTCTTGTGAGGGGAGTGTACCGTAAGAACAGGAAAAGTCTCTAAGAGCCACTGGATTTTCAGTTTCTCTCAGGAAAATAAGTCAAACAGATTAAGGAGTCTTATAATAATTTAAATTACTTTCTTTCTAGGTCAAGCAAATGTTACATGAAACATCCTTCCTTGAAAAGTAGGCTTTATATAGACTTTTAACTTGAAGTCTAAAGTTTAAACTTGTATAGTCACATATATTAATTGCATGTATGTATGCAATGCCAATTCAGAGGTGTGCTTGAATACATTAATTGCTGAAATGCTGGATTTATGGCAAGTGGGCCAGAAGGCCATGAAACTTTGCTCTCCTCATCCCAAAGGGACTGAAATGATTCTACTGTTCAGTAGTCTTCTATGCTTGTCACCATTAATGTTCCCTCTAATTTATTTCTCTGTGTGTGACAAATGACCTCCTACATACCAATGTGAAACTTGTATCCCTAATTCTCACAAGGCCGGTAGTGGGACAGGAAAATACATGAGTTTATAAGTCCTCTCTGTGCTTTTGATATTCTGGGGCTCACTCAATTCATGGAGTAACTTTCTACAGATTCATGGCTTCTTCACCGTGTTAGAATGTAAGAAAAAGTTATTTTGCAGTGCAAAATGTGTTCCTGACAGGTGCCTGAATTACACTGTGTCCAAGGAAGCAGAGCTGCATCACTGAGAGACTTCTTGTTCAAAAACCTCACGCAGACTGAAAACACACCTTCCTGGTCAGGTCGTCATTTTGAGTTCTGTCATTCCAGTAATGGGTCAAGAAAGAGGGAAAAAAAGGGAGGCATGGTGAGTACTGGAAATCACCCTTTATGTGGCTGAGAGCAATAGTGCACCTCCTGCTCAGGAAGAAAATCCCCAAGAGATGCAGCTTGGCAGTCTACATCTATCACTGTGCTCCAGAGTCCTAGCCAAAGGAGGCTGATGAAAGTGGATTTGCAGGGCTGGAAGAACACCAGGGTGTGGGAACGACAGGGGACACGTCTCAGCTTTCCATGTCCTAGTCCGTGCATTTGCAAGCTAAGGCATTTGCAGATGGACTTGTGGGAAACCTGAACTTGCATTGGCCTGAGAAGTTGCCGCTCTCCATGCGCATCCTCGCCTTTGCCCACTGCCCTGCAGCAGTAACCTCAAGTGGAGGGCCGGGACAAATTAAGAGGTGCTGGTCTTCCCCCTGTCACATCCAGGTTTTCTAGCTCCTCCCTTTCTTGGTCACTGCAGTGGTCACTAGTAAACCTGGTTGTGGGTACAGCTGTACCTGGCACAGCCTGCTCACTTCTGTGGCTCCTCTGGTTGGGGCGGCTGCCTGCCCGGGGGCTGGAAGTGCTGTCCCATGGCTGTGTCAACCTGCTACACACGATGCGTGACACATCTCAAGCAGGCAGGCACGTAACCTTTGCTGGAGTAAAATTCAACTGCCCCTGTGCTGACAGAAAGTGAATTCGAAGAGTGATCAGGTGTGAGTAAAACGGTTCCATTTTGAAGCCTAAGTGAAGAAAGACAAGTATTTTGTAGCCTTGCACCATTCTTACTCTCTTTCTAGTGCTGTATTTCCTCAGGTGACCTATTTGACTCCAGCTTGTTCTCCATGGTATGGCTTACAGATTATTCCTAGTGCACACAAACAATAGATCCTCTGCCTGAATGGGCAAAGTGTCCCTGTATGTAAATTGTACTACTTAAAACACTCTGTGCCAGAAAAGCAGGGTAAGGGGCTGAGTAAGCAGGGATCATAGCAAAACACTGAAAGACATGCTTGGAAGATGAACTAAAGTAGTCTATCTGAGTGTGCGCACGTAAGAACTGTATAAATACAGATATGTGGAAAAGAAAATCCTTACTCTCATTTAAAGGTGTGGGAATTTTACCTCTAGATTCAGAGAGGCTAGAATGCCTGCCAAAGCACATCATAAAGCATAAATTAATGATTTCTGGAAAAAACATTGAAGTGGAAATGTCATTTTTAAAATTTTTTTCCAAAAAGCAAAACCAGCATTTCTATTTTAGAAGAATGCAGTTTAAAAAGATCTATTTTAGTTTGATATTGTCTTGTTCCTGCCCATAGCTGAAGTGAAAAATGGCTATTATCCAGTGACAGAGAAGTAGGTTACTGAAAATTACTGGGGCTTTAGTGTTCCAGCATGCCTGACACTAAGCCTGATTTCTGTTCTTAAGATAAAAAGATTTGATATGGTTCTATAGAGTAACAGGGAACTTTCTCATTATCTTCACATTGTAAGCATTTAAAAAAAATACGTACACAGTCTGGAGAAAGACTGGTACAGCGTACTGATGATAGCCTAAGGCTCTCCTCTGCTTCATTGCCCTAATGCCATAATTCTTAAGTTGAATAGCCTCAGGATGTCCCACCCATGTCTAGGCAAGGAGTCAAGCCTAATTCTCATTCCTGCAGTCGTCTGCCTGATAACGGATAAAGCCTTAATGACTGTGGGGCAGTATGCACTGCAGTTACCTATGATGTATAAATTCTGCAGAAAAAGCAAGCAGTTATTTTTCCAGCACTATCTGCTTGGTGCATACCTTCAAAAAGAAAGTATAAAAAAAGGAGACAGGCAAGAGCTGAATTTTTTATCTTGATTTTATAGGGATGAGCCCTTGGCAGGACTGAATGGCAGTGAAATCAACACTCATAAACAGAGCAGGGACAAAGGTTCATAGTATAAGCTCTTTATTTTGTTCTTTGTTTGCAATTCTTGTGAATACAAAACTAAAATACTAAGCAGATGTTACCTCCTGTTTGTGGCTTAGAACAAAGGCCCAGCAAACCACAATTCAAGCCTGTCCTGAGCTGAACAAAACCTACTGCTTCCCTAGAATACTGGGGCAAATGAGGCAAATTTTCCTTCCAGGTTTTCTGTTGGCTTTGTAGGTCATGTGTGCTGATAGCACCATGAAAATTTTGGGCTATCTCCTCTTTCCGTAGCACAGTCTGAAATCCTTAGCAGAATCCTCAAGAACAAACATTAGTATTCTCCTTGAAGAACAAATTCTATCTCAGCCGTATTCTTAATTTCTCATTCTATTTGTCATTTAATTTTTCATCTAAAACAACAGAATTGCTGTCTACCTTTCCTCACGGTCTTGAAAAAGACACAAACTTGTTGGTATTTTGGAATAAAATCTCAAAATGAGCAAGGAAGGACCCTGTAATCCTTATTTTACTTCTGAACTTACCCTAAAGAATACTGCAGGGTGATACGGAAACAACAACAAGAACACATTTAATTTTCATTAATATCTATTTCCTGTACTGACTGAAGACAGTGGGATTGTTGATGCCTTTCAATGTCTTGTGTCTGTTTGCTTCAACTCTTTCCTTCAGCTGAAGAGGTGAATAGTTAAGTGAGGCTATGCATATGGTCAAATCTTTGTTGAAATTCTTGAGTTGATCTGTTTATTATGGCATAGGAGAAAGAAGAACTGAGGCAAGTATACTGTGGGTTTGTGAGGGGTCAAAGAGAAAGCCATGGCTTGCTTTCTACGCTTAGAAAGCACACCAAAGAGGCAGTCAGGGAAAAAGCATTGCTTTAGCATAGTCAGGTCAAAAGATGCATAAGAGCACGCATTGTGGTTGGGCCTAAACCCAGACTTCTAATAAGTGTTCCTCTAGAAACTGGTCTTGAGGTCTTTAGCCAGTAGATCTGCAATCCTTATTCAATGTATCTTTGCAATCTGCACCCTTGGATCCGAGGTTCTGCAGGTATCTAGTAGGGTTTAAAAAAATCAATGAAATAATCTTTGACCACACTATTAAAATAGTTTAATGTCGGGTGATGGCCCAAAAGCAGTTTCCTAAACTGTTTCAAAGTCTTTTTAAAATACAATGAAGGAAAATATTGCTTTTTGATGTTAAATTTCAAAAGGCAACATCAAAGAGTGAGAGAAAGAGCTGCTTCTGTTGCCTTAATAGAGATGCATTCATAATAGTACAGAACTCTGAATGTCAAGCTTAAGTGCCTCAAATACCAATATCGACAGATTTCTCCAGAGATCATATGCAGTTATATTAGCTAAAAGACTAAAGCACTGTTTCTGGAAGATGTTGAAATTCCTTCAACTCCCTTTGAACTCAGTGGGAAAGATAAGGGTGGCTAGGGCAGGAGAAATTATAAAGGTATTGGATAATGGCATTCATCATCTTGCTTCCTAAAATGCAAGCTCCTTTGGGCTTCTTTTTTTTTCTCTCATCACTTCTGGATTAAAGCTCAGGGAGAGGGTAGAATATTAAAATGCCATCCAATTTATAATTGGTTACTAAAGTCAATTTGCAGATGACCTTGAAAAAGAATTAATCCAGCAAGTTTATAAAAGAGGATGACCCAGTCATTCCGATTAACATCAGAGCAGGTGATGGAACAGTGATGTGGTGGGAGTGAAGGAAGACAGAGAAGATTAAAGCACCCAATATGTTAAAGGATTTCTTTAGACATTTTCTCTTCCCTTCCATCCTGTAAAAAACCTACAGATTCCAGTTGACAATATAAATGTATTCTAAATTCAGTATCTGGTCAACAGCTCTTGCTACATGTAAAGCAGACAATTTAAAATTCTGTCAAAGTATTATTAGTTCAGATTTTTCTGTATTAGCAGGAGACATTCTGTATAAAAATGTAAACCAAATTCATGAACATTCAAGAATCTAGAATTTATTCCTAGGTTTGTCTTTCAAAGTAAACATTTATTAAATCATTGTACCCTGGGAGAAGACTTAAGCTGTGAGGAGTAACAGAGAGGTGGAGGATGGTGGGAGAAAGGTTTTTCCTCAACATTGTTAGAAACAGGATAAAATTGGATGTCCTGAATTGTTGAATATCGTCTTTAAAACATGGAACTTTGGAGTTTTTCTTAAATCAGACAGTTATGAATCTTCAAAAGTTTCATCCTTGAGTATCTGGAAGGGACTGACTACCATTCACACTTTTGTTCTATCTAAAAGTTTAGAAGCTTAACTGGATGGAGAGGAGACAGAAAAGTCTGAAATCAGCTTTACAGGGTAAAATGGAGCCTTGAGGAAACTGAAGACGAAAAGGAGCCCGAGTGGCTGGCTGTTACAAAATACTCATAGTTCAGATACCTCATTGCTACGATAAGCTTAAATACTTTTAAAATTTCTTATATTGGGTGACTTCCTGAGAAAACTTTTAAAGGAAACAGGGAAAATGTCAGCTACATGAAATGGTTGTGCTCTGATTTCACATATTTGCCAGGTGACTGTGGAAGGGACGTACCTCCAATTCTGAGTTCTACAGCTCCTTGCAAGGGGTTCCCAAAGGCAAGAAGACAGCCATGTTCGAAGCCTCAGAAGCTGAAAAAGAAGGGAAACACCTTCTAAGTTCTAGCTCTGCATTGCGGTGTACTTTCAGCGCTGAACCTTGAAAGTTTAGCGCTGACTTCCATAGCCTTCATGTCAGATGTACCAATGTAATACTGTATCATAATAAATTCAATGAACATGAACAGTAGACATACATCTATTATTTTTTTTAAATGAACAAAACACTGCACCAAACATACAATGTCTTTCTCAAGGTAGGATAAGTGACAAATTATTGTCAAGTTGCTTACTGTACTCCTGGAGGCTTTCCCATGAAATATGTAGAATCCAAACGGAAGAGACAATGGCCTTGCAGAAGTGAAAACTTTGTTTCAAATCAGCAACAGTACACCTGCTTCAATGAATTTTAACCTATTTTTAATCCTCCATGGCCTGACAAAGTCTGTATAGAGATATTAGAGAGGGTGCTGCACATATGTAGACTTGTGGCTGAAACATCATCACAGAAAATAATTTGTAGGGGATGGCATCTCCAATAGATAGTTAAGGCAGGTTTTCTGTTGGACAGAGTTGTAAATGCATAAATATTAGTGGCTAAGGACCAGATTTTCGTCCTGAAATATTGTCACTTTCACTTAAGCTGTTTATCTAAATATTGTCCCAAATTAGCAGAAATCTTTTTAAAACAGAAGGTAACAGAATCAAATAACCCACTGTTGTAATTCTCTGAGACTTTCTGATCTGTCAGTTATTAATCCCTATTTAATTACAGCAATGTATACAGTTGTTATAAAACTTTATTTAAACTTGATTTGCTTTCTCCAGATGCAGTGATCCTTCTCACATTAGTAGACTGAATTTGAAAACACAGCTTTTAGTGATAGATTTTCTAATGTTTTGGGGTTTGTAGCTGATAAATAAGTGAAGAATTCTGCCTTTGGATTTTGCAGGAACTATTGTTTATTCCATATTTTTAGCTAACATAATAATTAAGTTTATTATTCGATACTGAACCATTTTATTTTTCTCTGTGTCAGGTTAACAATATTTTCATTTGATTTTAGCTGTGGTTTTAATTTTAGAATTTATACACAATTGGGCAATTTTGTCAAGCAAATATTTCTTAACTAGACAGACAGTGAAAATAAACTTTATAGTTAGTAACTCATTACTGTTCTAATATTCTTCAAAATAAAAACACTTGGAAGTGTTTATTTTCTTTGGAGACAAGCACTGCAAACTACACATTTAGAAGTGCCCAAGCCATTTTTTGCTTGCTACTTTTATTATCTTGTATGTAATAAAAGTCATTTACTATAGGGACAGATATGACACACTTATCTGCATACATGTCACACCAACCCCTAAATCCAATTTTTTTCCCCTTCAAAAAAAGGAAACACAGAAACTGCCGTAGTGGCTCCACCAAGTGGATCATCTAGTTCAATATCCCATTTCCAACAGCAGCCAACACCAAATGCTTCAAAGGGACAAATAAAAAAGACCCTTGAATTAAAGACTAGTGAACCTACTGAAGAGATTCCTGCACAGCCTAGTTGGATTAGATGATGTGAGGCTGGACTAGATGATCTTTCAAGGTCCCTTCCAATCCAAACCCTTCCAATCCAAACCATTCTATGATTCTATGAATGTAAGGGTAGTTAATGTCTTCAAGCATTATTTCCTTCAAAACACTTTTCTTCTTAGACCTTTAGACTGTCCCAGAACAATTCAATACATAAAATTTTACATATAGTCATACCTCACTAAGGATCTATCCATTGGGGTTTGGGGATAACGTAACAGTTATAGCTCTTTCTAAGCTCTTACTTGTACTGTAAAAAAGAAAAGGAAAAGAATAAGATTTAATTGTGTCATTGCCTGTAGCATTAAGGAGTTTTGTTTAACACCAATTCATCATGCTCTAGTGATACAGCCGGGGGAAAAGGCTCCGCTTCACTTCAGTGATAAGTCTGTCTGTCTGCTCATGCTTGACAGTCTTATAAACAAGTATTAATGCAGAATTACAAAAGTATCAGTTCATTCACTTTGAGATATCAGACATGAAAAGTACAGTTTGAGAGGTTTAAAGAAAAACAGCTGAAGTTTCAGACTTGCGGCTCTAAGGGAATTTTAAAAATCAGTTTGTGTGACCTAAACTCACAGAAAGGTTTGTGACGATCTGACAATAAGAAATTGTCTATTTGGGTGTATAGTCCACAAAGTCACCCTGTGTCTGTACTTTCAGTTTATAGTCTCGGGAAACCCGTTACAGTTCACTTGAACAAACATTTTTATTCCGAGTCTTTGACAGTTCACTCTGCACAACAGGGTGCTTATGAGCAGATACATCTGTAATACTTTCTGAAGTACATGTTACTAATATCTAACTGTGATGTTACCACAGCTGTGTTATCAAAATTGCTTTATAACAATCCAAATATACTGGAAGAAGAGTTGCTCTGGAGGTGGGGTGGGGTGGCCAGGTAGACACCAGGTTCTGCTCCCTGGCAGAGCTCCCTCCCCCGTGGGCTGTGTCGCCTGTGCTTGGCTTTGCAGGCAGCTTTCCCTGCCTCCCAGTGCCCCAGCACAACCTGCCCGAGAAGGATGCACATCTTTAGCTATCTCCCTTCGGAGGCCCGAGTGAGCTGGGGAAGAAATGGGGATCTGCTAGACCTCACAGCTTTTAATTTTATTACTGTTTCTGTTATTGCTTTCCTTTCGCTAATGCCATGTGACAAGTTTGGGGGAACAGCGGGAAGGACAGGTTCACTGTAGGCTTCATGTAGCCTTTCTCTTTCAAAAGCTGGATGTTGGCCATTGTTTACGTTTCAGACTCCTTTTCCCCCCATATACACCAGGATCCCAGTGGGTTTATGCAGCTCTCAGAATTGAGCATTTGCAGCAGTTTCTGGGTCCCAGGCTCAGCCTGCTGCAATGTTGTTCCCCTTTAGCTGAGCACAAAGATCTTCTCTTTGCTTCTGAAATGTGGCTGGGCTGTGCTACACGCTCAGTGTGCTGCTTAGAGATGCCAAGACTCACGCACAGTTTTTCTTTTGTTGTTTCTGGTGCTGCTGAAGAATTCTCCCCGCTTCTTTAATTTCTTAGCTGTGTGTGAGCTTCTTGGTGAACAAGAAAATGTGTTGCTGTCCAGGGCCCTGATCTCGCAAGGTGAGAAATTCTCAATAAATCATGACTTTATCAAATGCTGAGATTGCCAGAACACCGTAGGATCAGAGATTAGCACATATCTCCATGCTACTCCATAGGCAGGACTGGACATGCTGCTGTCTTAAATCCAAATGCGTTCTGGAGCCTCCCTGGCAGGAGACTTTCATTTCCCTGGAAGAGGTCACTGCCCTTAACCTTTTCCTGACATCAGGCTCCTCAGAGAGAAGTGATTTTTTTTCCAGTCCTTGCTTGAAATTACTATTTCAACATTTTACCAAATGACTGTTTAATTTAATGTTCAAACAGGTTTAGAAGTCAGTTCCCAATGCTATTCCTTCTCTAATAAACACCTGAACTTCCAGCCTGGTGTCTTGTACGCAGATCTTGGACATCATCTTCTTCTTAAGTTCTTCGAGTACTGCAGGGAGAGTAAAATCAGCTTCAACTGAAAGCAGCAAAAGCACTTTCTTACATTTTGCTTAATTAGTAGCCAGATGGTTAGGCTGTGCTTCTCTGCCAGGAGAGACATGATGATGAGCACGCTCCTGAGAGGGAGCTGAACTCCCGTTTCCTATTCCCTGGCTGACACAGTGACTTGGGCGCAGAGGGACTCCTGTGGCACCATTTGTGGTAGAAGCAGAATCAGCACATGTTTTTGAAGTATGTCTCCCAGACCAAATACTTCAAGTGACAGAAGCAAAGTAGGCTCTGTGGTGTTTTAACACACTGCAACAAAGCTCTTTATGACCATAATTTGTATTTAAAATGGAGTGAGATCAGAACTGGACATGTAGTTTTTCAAGCTTGTATCTTCAGATAATGTTGATATACTTCACGCAGAGTATCTGATCTCAGTTCTGTTTATGGTGATTAATAAAACATGTAAGTGCCGGCATTGACTGTTTTCAAACTGCTTGTTAACACTTGTTCATTTGACAGATTTTCTGAGCAAAAGGGTCTGAGAACACTGCCACTCTTGTTTGCGCTAAAAATGTCAGAGTTTACGTTATGTTAAACATTCCTGTTACAGCACAATTAAGAAAATCATCTCCTTTTCAGTCAGTAAATGCAACCTACTAATACAATTTTGCAGTAACTATTTCAAATTCCTTTGCTATACTAATAACTGCAGGAACATTTAGGAAAGCTATTGTCATTTATAAGACATATTTAATTTAACGAGAACTAGATGTTTTTAATGGCTGCTCACTCACTCTGTGATTAGACTACATATAAGTCTTAGGTAAAATTAGTGAGGGAGAAGTGCAGTGTTCAGAACTTGACACCATGCAAGGCTCAGTACATCCTCTTCTCCATCAGTTTTAGGAACAAGCTATCTTGAAAACAAGATGAGGAACAAAGTCATCTTCCCTTTCTTCCCCCTTCCCACAAAACATCTTTGAAATCTTGGACAAACCACCTAGTTCCCGGCCCAGTAATGTGCAAAACAGTTTTGGGGTGCAGTGTTGTGTAAAGGGGACTTTCACTGGATTAAGAACTGAAAACAGGCTTCTGAACTGTCCTGTGCTGGTTAGCAGCTGATGAAAATCCTCTTTGCACAGGACTGGCAGGATGACAATTACATCTAAGTGAGTCCTGGAGCCAGTGCCTAGTGTCCCACTAATCTTTTTGCCCCTGAAATGGTTCGAATCACACTAGTAGCAAGGGAAAGAGGGGGAAGGCAAAGAACAAAATAGTAAAGCCTTCAGACACATTCCTGATTTAAAACCTAGAAATACATTTGTCTAGAAATACAAATAACAACAACAGTACTTGAGCTCAACTACTAGGGTTGTACAGAGCTGAACAAAATGGCTATGGTATCAAGGGTACCAGCTAGCAATAACCCACATCACTTCCATGTTCTGAATACAAATGAATATTTCCAGTACTGTTGTCATTACAAATCTCTTTTCAGTTTCAGGTATTACTTTCCCAAGCTCAGATATATTCTTAATTAAAATCAGGTAAAGAAAGCTCCAAGGGCAGCCTATAACAAAGACTCAGAACAAATTATAAAGGCTTCAATAATTGTCAGGATGACGTTTTTTCCAGTGGGTTTAGTTTAAGGGACTGATCAGCTGTTAAAACAGAAGACTGTAGCTTAAACCTCTTAGTCTTAAAAACTGAATATCTTCACAGCTTTGCAACAGAATTAGTGTGGCCTTACTTCAGCTGAATTACCAGTGAAATTAATCATCCTTATAGATTAGTCCCTACCCACCGCAGAATTTTGTCAGATGCCCTGTAATTGCAGGTACAACACACTGCAGGTCAATAAATACTCAGTATTACATCATAACTTTTAACTGGCTTTATCACTTTAATCTGTCAAGCCAAACTCAATCTATTATACCGCTAGCCAATCTCCACTGCATAGCTTTGTGAGAAATCAGCTGAGGAGCTTTTCATTTATATTTGCTCGTAGAGCTTGACCCTACAGAGTGCCAAATGTCATCAGCTCCCAGGGAAGTCCTGTGGAATTGAGGCACTTTGTGCCCTTCAAGACCAGATCCTAAATTGAGTTATGAGCTGTACAGTCATGGGGTACCTTACTTTGCTACCTGAAACAAGCTGCAAGAACAAGTAACTTTGCTAGAATCAGCATTTCAGCCCAGGCAGTCCTAAAAAATCAGCAGTCAGGGATCAAACCCTTGGAATGTTGAGCCCTTCAGCTGCTACTGACCTGGCTGGCTCCTACAGCCGCTCAGTCCTTCATTTTCTTGCTCAGCACTAACCAGATTCTAGGGTCAGCAGCTGCCATTGCCTTCAAGGTTAGTAGCTTTAAATGGCTGCTGAAACATAAAAAGGCTGTCAGCCTTTGTCTCCCCGTGCAATTATAATGCAGCAGTTCTTGCCATAGCAGTCATGAATGGATGAGCCGTGATTTTTCTCAACATTGTTTTTAACTGCCCTTGAAAACTTGCCAACAAAGAGAAAAAAAGAAAAAAAAAAAAAGGAATGCTGTGATGAACAGGAGGAAAATATGGGAATGGTGGTTATTTATGGTTAAGGAAAATATAAATGAATTTTGCTAAACTGGTGAACAATTATGAAATTAATTCAATCATAATATCCTGGTGGATAGGAGACTGTGACACTGAGCTAATCGCTTCAGACTAATAAGATGTGAGTCTTGATGAAACAGGTAATAATGTAAAATTTTTTCTTGATGGTGTCCCCTTTCCAATTCATATGTGTTGAATTAGACCTTAGTCACATGGAAGAGGGGGAGTGGGGCTTCTTCCGGAGTCTTCCTTCCTTGGGCTGTGTGGGGTCTACTTCTGTTGCCTAAAACTAAGTGCCATTCAAGACATCCTAGGATTATCTGAGACATCCACATGGGGCTGCAGATATTACATAGGAACTAGGAGATATTTGTGCTCTTTTGAAGAGGCAGTTTACTGACAGGCATCTGGCTGAGATGCTTAGATTTCACATAAGACTGCAGGCAGAAAGCAATGGGCTAGGATGGAGCTGGCCTCAGCCAAAAGCACAGTTTTGGATAATGAAATGACACAGAGATGCAGCAACTGTCAGCTCTTGGACCTCCCTATTTCTTCTAGTATTTGTTTCCAAATGTTACTTTTATCGCTCCAAGAAACTGAAATATGTGTATGAGAGAAGATATAATCAATGGCAAGGGAAGACTTTTTGTTACCGTAGTTTTATGTGCCCTGTGCTTGATGTCCCACCATACGAGCTGTGGTGGGTTGGCAGTGGCTGGCTGCCAGACCCACACCCAGCCCCTCTCTCACTACCCCTCCTCAGCAGGACAGAGGGAGAAAATAAGACGGAAAAGCTTGTGAATTAAGATAAAGATATGGAGATCACTCAGCAGTTACCATCACAGGCAAAACAGACTCAAATTGGGGAAGATTAGTTTATTGCCATTTCAAAATAGAGTAGGATAGTGAACACAAAGATAAAACTAAAACCACCTTTCCCCATCTCCCCTTTTTCCCAGGATCAATTTCACTCCTTTGTTCCTGACTCTTCCTCCTCCACCCCCCTGCAAGTGGCACAGGGCTTTGGCAAATGGGGGCTGCCATCAGCTCATAGCGCTTTGTCTCTGCCACTCCTTCCTCCTCACAATCTTCCCCAGCTCCAGCCTGAGGGATGCAGTCCTTCGCAAACTGCTCCAACATGCAAGCAGGAATGATCTTTGTGTCTCCAGGGTTGTTTCTCTCACATTTTTATTGCTCCTTTTTCACAGCTGCTGTGAAAAACCTTTCTTAAATGTTTTCACAGAGGTGCCACCAGCCTGACTAATGGGGTCAAATGAGCTTTGGGGAGCCACGGGTCTGTTTTGGAGTTAGCTGGAAACAGATCTTCTTGATATGGGGCAGCCCTTGCTCCCTTCTCACAGAGGCCACCCCTGCACCCCCCCTTGGTCCCCACTAAGACCTTGCCACAGAAATGCAGTTCAACATCATCCCCCCTAAGGAGTCCTAATGCTGTATATAAACTCTGAGACAGGTTATGGTTGAGCCCAGCTACTCAGGATCATTGTGACAGCATCTGCTTTGCTTGAAGTTCCAAAAAAGACATAAACGCAACAAAACCACCCCAAAAAACCAACACAAAACCACCATAATTCCTTTCAGGTCCCTGAATAATTGAATTCCTTTTCAAACTTTCAGGTCACCCTGGAAAGAACATTTTCAGAAATATCTGTTAAACTGAAAACACTTCACTGAAACTATAATGACTGGTTTGGATCTTTGTTTAATGAAAACTTAAACAAGTATTCAATTACTAAAAGTGGGTTTTTTTACTCTATTAACCTTTCCTTTTACCTCTAAAAGATTAAGAGACAATTTATGTATTTTCTCAATTACATATCTGCCTATGCCTCCTCGTTGGTCACCTACACTTTGACTTGTGAAGGTGTCAAAAGAAAACTGTTGCCCAGAAGAGACTGGAGAAGTAATTAAAAAATAAAGCATTCTAGTGTTTCTCACATATTTAGCTCCTCACCCAGCTGTTAAAAGAAGCTTAAGCTGAACAACTGGGGTCTAGATGACAAGTTTTTTCTGGCTGAAGGAGTCACTTTACAATTAAACTCACACAGCTGGTTGCTCCAGTAGATCCTTGCAATCCCCTGGCTGTACACTGGCTCTTCTCCAAATTCTTGTCTCTGTAGTGCAGAAAGCTGCTGAGTGGTGTAAAAGAGAGATAATGTTCCCTGCCTTATTTCCTTCTGTTTGGCAGGCCCACTTCTTTCACAGAAAGACAAGCTCCAAAAAATCTTGTCTGCCAGTAGGAGCATGTTGAAGGGGTCTCTGTTCTCAAGGTATAAAACCAGGCTTGAACTTTCCCTTCATTCAGAGCAATTGCAAGGTAACTCTCATTGTTAGCATAATGATAATAGGAACTTAATTATCTGACTGCTTCTGCCAATGTGAGGGGAATTAGGTGGTGGTTTCAGAAGTAACTGGCAGAGATGTGCACCTAGGCTGCTAATGGGACTGCATAGAAAATGGCACTCTTGGTGACTCCAATTACAGTGCTAAATATGACTTTTATATAAAATAATTTGCTATAAATTTAGCAGTGTGACCTACAAGACAGGGCTTTGGATATGGACTTAGGAGAACTGAAGTTTCCAGTTTTGCTGCAGATCTGTTTAGTGACTATAGCAAAAACTTTTCCCTCCTGCTGTCTCAGTGTCTGTGTCTGTTAAACATTAGAGCAGACCGCTTTCAAATAGTACTTTGAAATGTGATTTCCAATGTGTATTGCTATTGAGGACCTTAGACTTACTGTTATAGGGAGGTTAGCAGGCAAACCAGTCTGTTCCCCTCTGAGTTTGAAAAGATCTGAACTATAGCAGTCAGCATGTATATTGTAACATAGCTGGTTGCTAGAAGAGGAGTACAGTGCTTTTGCTCTTTACTAACGTCAACCCAAGATGAAGGCGTTTTCTATACTGTTGCCACAAGTGCTGCATGACTGCAGAAATACATAGAGTTTAATTCACAGCCATTGCATGGTTTCTCTAAACGTATGCGTTTTGTAGCCCAAATCAACAGGATTGTAGTTTATATAAGAACTAATAAGGTCTGTCTAAACCTGAGGGTTTACTTTCTGTAAAAATTTAAAAAATAGGAACAAAGCTACACATGCAAAACACTTTCTCATTTCAAAGTCTTAGTAGTTTATCAGACTTGTTTTCATTTCATGTTCTCCCTGTTTCTAATAAGATGTTTAATGTTGTTTTCATTGCAGACTCTCCCTGTTTCTATTAAGATGGTTAATGTTATTTGCTTAATGCCTTAGATACAGTACTGGAAACAATCCTGCACTGTCAAAAGGATGAAGCAGACGGCCAGAAATTAGACAGCTTTCTGTGAATACATGTAATTATGAGCCATATGCAGTGTTGATAAGCGAAGTAAGTTTTTATGAGTGCTGAAAAATAAAACATATATGCTGGTGTCTAGATTGCCCTGAGGACAGGAATAACACTTGTATCATATTCCTCTTTAGACTAAGTCCCTATTGGAAGGTTTTAATAAGCCAGTTGTTTAAACCTTTATTTTTGAAGATCATTGTCTTGGGGCATGTCTGGTGTTTTCACACTGAGAGTCTTTACCTCTCATCACATACTGCCTAGTTGTTGAAAATTTCTGGAGGGAACTGGCTTGTGATATTAAAAATAAAAGCTCAGATAGAGCCACCTGGATTCCAGTTTGTAAACAAAATTAAACAAAAACCCAGAAGCCAAGGTCCACATTTCAGTCTACTCATGCCATGGCTACTGGTGTATAGTACTCCTACATAAAAGCATCTTACTAGGCACGAAAGGTAACATTTTCCAAGGAGTCTGGTTTGTTTTGTGCAGAACAGGATGTCTCCCAAACATTCCCACATTGGTGGGTTCCTTCCCATTATCAAAAGAGGGACATTTGTGTGATTTCTAGTATTTGGAAGTGACTGCCTAGGTTAGGTGAAGCAAAATAGTTTTAGTGGTCACAAGGACATGTTTTAGCAGTTGTAGTCTTAAAATGGGAATTTGTGTTGGCAACACAGGCTTCTCTGTCACAGACATTTTTCAAATTGACTTAATCTTAGAAAAGTCTTGTCAAGTGTAAGTGCCATTTCTAACCATGCAGACCTATTTCAAGCACATAGGTGCCTTAATATACGGATAAATTGCCTGGTTCCTGTAAACGTGTGGAGTTGATCCCCTTTGTTAGGAGCCACTGAATCCAGTAGCCTGAGAGAGGCAGAGCTGCAGCAGCTCCATGTTCCTTGGTGGAGCCAGTAGCACGTATCCCTTGTGGGCACACATGTGCACGTACATGATATACACATATATATATACATGAGCAGCCACACAAATTAACTCAGAAACGCTCATGCAAACACAGACTGCCTAATCCTGTCCCCCTCCCTGGCAGTCCAGGATGAAGGTCTGTTAGCAGGAAACGTCTACACGTACATGATATGCATCCCTGCAGTAGCTGGCCCCTGGACCCACAGTTTCCCCAGCTGCTGGCACCTGGACAGGAAGACCCTGCAGACAGTAGCCCAAATCCTTCTGCTGGTACTGAGACCTACACACACAAAGCTCAGATGTATAAAGCTGCATTACCTTTCAGTGGGGCACTTAAATTGTGTTAGCTGAAATTCCTCCTTAGTGCGGGGAGAGAAAGAAGCTACTGTGTCTATTGCTACCTACGTAGTACCTCTGGTCTCTCTGTGCAGACTGGCACTTTGTAATGTTAACATCCCCAGAGACAGACGTGAATCCATTTCAACATCTCTACTGGGAACACATGGAAAAGTGGCATGCAATAAGTACTCAGAACAGGCTGTGGGGTCTGAATCACATCTTGATTCAGATTGTAGGAATGCAAAAAGGAAACAAGGCCCAGATCCAGATCAAAGACGCTCTATACGGGTAGAAATAACAATCTAGGTGCTCAAGACAGCAAAGAGTGCACTGTACCTTTAAAATGAATCAGAGTGTTTTGTAATAATTTATTGTGAACTTTCAGAAAATAATTTAATATTCTCCACCTTTACAAGGTTAATTTTTTCATGGCCTCTTGATCACACAGATAACTAATCAACATCCAGATTTAGCTTTTGAAAGCATTTATTTGCCCTCTGGTTTCCTTCAATGCTATTGCAGCGTGTAGTTTAAATCTTCTTTAATCTACTTCAATTCTGGCAGACTGATTAATAAATATTAATTATAAAGGTGCGGAGTAGGCATTGTGAAAGAAGAAGATGAGGAGGAGGTAATGTCTGAGGAAGGGAAAGTAATGTAACGATCTTTCCAGTCTGCTATGTCACTATACATGAGTATGTCTTTGTGGTCCCTATTATACCATGTCTAGCAAGCCATCTCGCATAACTAACCCCTGACTTCTGCTGCCACACAGTCGAAGCTCCCTCTCATGCCTTTGCAGCACTGTCTTAGTCTCTGCTCTCCCCTGTGACTGAATGTGCCAGACCTTGTCCATCAAGGGTTTACCATCTGGCTAGATCTTGTGCTCAGAAAAGCCCTGTTCATGAGCATACTCACCTGCTGCACTCTTGAGCTAGGACTTCTCTCACATGGCTTTATACACTGGCTGTATCCTTGAGCTCATAAGCCAGCAGTGTTGCTTCATGCATCAGAGGTTATATCACCTGAGAAGCCTTTATGCCAGGCACTGGCAGTGGGAATAAGGCTTGGTGGGAACGAATTGCTGTATTCCTTTTTGGTTTGTTCTCTGCATAACAATTCTTCGACACTTGGTTGAAGAAAAGTTAAGAATAAGAAAGTCTGCTTAAGTAGACATATAACCACACAGTCAGTTTGTGCCTCTGAGAGCTCAAGGGTAGTGTCAGCAGTGGAGAGTGCTGTGATAACAGCAGGGTCTATCGCTGTGGCAGGAAATGCCAAGGAGAAGCAAAGGCGTATATAGAAGAGACAAAGCTTAAGATTTTGTTTTCCAAGTCAGAGAAGTGAATGAAGATAATGTTCTCTGGGAATAAAAGTGGAGAATAAAATTCTATCTAATAGAACATATTCATTCAGGGAGATATATTTAGATCTGCTGAAAAACATTAGCAAATATTTATGGGCAGAGTTGTGATTAGCAAAAGCATGTCCTTAATTTCTCCTACTTGACATATCAAACTAACAACACAGCATATCATTTTCATATTTATTAATTGACAATATGATTTTGTGGATGAGCTTGTTCTTTGCCACGAAGTTAACTTATTGGTGGTCTGACAAACCCATTAAAGTGGAGCACTGTGAGAGGATAATACCTTCAACTTTGGAAGCAAGAGCCTCCACTCTGCTTTCACCACAAATACTATGCTGTTTCTGTTGCTACTGTGGTGACTGCTAGCTGGTTGCCATGTCCTTTCTATTGTTGTTTTTCCTTTATTACACCACATGGAATTGCTTCTTGTCAATTAGAAAAGTGTTGAATGTATTTAATTGCTGGTTTGAATCAAAACAGAAAACACACTCACTGTTGTCAGTCCTAATGCATCGCTTTTTAAAAGTAGTTCTTCAAGGGGAAGTAAAAATTCAGCATATAAGTATGTGTTTCGTAAACCCAAAGGCCCCTCAAATATATATGTGAGTAGGACGTACTTTAGCACAGGAGATTTACTAGAAGGCTTCAGGGGCTGTAGCCACCTATCACCTCTGCTTATGGTAGGCTTGTGCCCAGTGTCCTGCATCTGTGGAATGACTGCACTCCTTTCTAACTCTTTCCCTGAATCCCTTATGCAGACACGTCCAGTGTTGCTCACAGAAACACATCCTTCTGTTTGCTATGTGAAGCCATGTAGTTGTTCTGAAATCTCACTGAAAAGAATGATACCAGTCCCTGGGAAAGGTACGATCTTTCACCAGGCACTGTTTTTCACCATAAAGAGCTAAAATCCTGCAAATACCTATAGAGTCATCCCTTAGCTCTGATACTGGAGAAGGTTTAGGAAATCCACACTTTTCTCTTGCCTCTGTCACAGGTTTCCTGTGCTGTCTTGGGCAAATGACTTAGGCTGAGATAAGAATATGACTAGCATTTTTAGGTATCTTAACTTAAAAAATTTTAAACTGTTTTTCCAAGGAAAAGGGCTCAAGAGACACAGGAAGCACCAAAAAATTTTTAAATGCTACATTTTCCTTCCCATCCTTGCTTTTTTTTTAAATGCCACGGTTATTGGTGTTTATAGTGAGGGGAGCAGCTACAAGCGCTGAGAATTCAAAGTTGAAAAACCAAATCTCTTTCAAAAAGCCCTGATTTAAACCTTTAAGCTTGGTGTTCTCAGGGTTCATTAATCACTTTTGAACCTCTTTGTATTCATCTTGCTGTGCCTCAGCAGCCCAGGCATAGCAGAGGCTGTATAAATATATTTGCATCAGATAGAGTTGTGCTATAGAAAGGCTTGCAAAGAAACAGACCCCTGAACTTCAGAGATGACTCAATGAGCAAAGGGTTCTGTCATCTTTCTGTCACATGAGGGCTTTGCTGCAGCGTCATTATCTTTTCTTTTCATCTTATATGCCCTACACATTTTGAAATAGTCTTCACTGGACACTTACCTACTGTATTTTTAACGTCTTCTTCTAGATTGTTTATTTCATTATGAAAGGTGACAAATTTAGATAGCTGCCATGATTGATTGCTTTTTCTGTGTTATTATGCCACAGCATTTCACTTGTGTGTTTTCAATTTCATGGTGGATTAGAAGAAATTTTTTGTTCGCTAGCAGAAGTTGGCATCTGCTCAATAAACTATCCCAGAGATATATTCATTCCTATGCAGGCGATGTTCTAATGATTTCTTCCATTTACAGAGCTATTCTGAGGCATTTAAAGTCAACTTTGTTAAGCTGATAGATCGAGACCTGTGATTTAGGCACAGAAAAGCTTAGCACTGCTGAACCTAACATATGTGTCTAGCCCGCATGGTGTCATTTACAGTGCTGAGTTATGTGCCTAAGCACAGTATTTCATAAGGCTCTTAGCTCCTTCGGGCTTCATTCCAAAACACAGAACTTCTGGAAGACAGTTTTTATTCTCCCTAGACCCCATTTTACTGTACTCATGGGTATAACTCTGTGAAAAAGCAGCTCCTAGTCTTCATGAAATATTACTTTCACATCCTGGCTAAATCTAAATTAATCCAAGAGGCACTGTCAAAAATTCACTCCTATACTTTAGCTCACAGAAAATGACTAATGATTATTTGGCAGTCATGGCATTTAAATATTGATAGTCTTCCTTAAAAGCTCTTTATTTGATATTTGACTGTTTTACTTCATATAAATGTGCAAGCAATTTGCACCTAATTATGTACTTGTCACTTAACTCCTACTTACAGTTTTCCACGCTGCTATTCAGGATAAGCATGAATTAAAGTTATTTAGTTGCATTGGGTTGGATCAACTATCTTTCTCTTGAAAACTCTTCATATCCGGGAACATTGATGAACAAAAAGTAAGTTAGTTTCTAACTAAATAAGACTAAATTAATAATGCAAACTACTGATGAAAGGGCCCAAAATGGTTATTGCTTAAAAATGGCTAATTGAGGTTCTTGGTTGAATACCAATACATTACTGAATGGAATTACAAATAATAAAGTTCTAGTATTTGAACTAATACAACAGATCCTTAGCTAAATTTTAGAGTTAGCTCCAAGTAAGACCCCCTGATCTTTCTTAAAGTTTACATATTTAGGGCATTAGATTACATCTACCAGGAAAAATTCTGGGACGACGGAAGGATACGGAGCTGGTTTGGTTAAGTAATGTGAGCTCAGATTCAGTGTTCTGGCCAAAGAATCTATTTTGTGAAAATAAATATTTTAGGAAGCTAGTTTGCACTAATTTTCCATAAATCAGTATCTGCCTATACATTGAATGGTACTCAGACCATAGTCTCCCACAAACTTTCATAGATACTACTGTCCAGGTAGTAGTATCAATTTGAGCTATTACATCTACATATAAATTGTTTTGGAAGAAAGCTGTTAAGGCAGGACTTTATATGAACTTTTCAAATAGTGTCATTGGAAATGAAAAACTGTTCCCTTAGCACCACTGCCTAGACCTCTGACTGAAATTTGGAAAAGGATTATAGAACGGCAGGAGCTATGAGAAATCACTTGATGAATCAAGTTTTGATATATCCCTAAACTGAGTCTTACATTCAGGCTTTTTTAAAAACTTTTTGAAACAAGGAAGCTTGATAATAGAAGTTGAAATTCTGGTACGCTGTATTATAATAATAATGATGTATTTTTATTAGAAGTAGGCAAGAATAGTAACTGTTTAATAGAGAATGCAATTTCAATGAACCTGAAAAGCATATAAAAATGAGAAGCTGTGTCTGAATCTGTTCTTTAATGAGTTTTCATTGCATATGAAAATATGTGCAGGCACAAATGATACTCAGAGACACAAAGAATGCCTCAAAAGACACTGCAATAGAGGAAAGTATGAATAGCTAACACATGTAACATTAAGAAATAGTAAAGCCAGGGATGAATTAGCTTGTGATCCAAAAGACATTGTGCTCTATAAGAAGAAAAGGTTGCAGGACCCAAGGGACTGTGAATTAGCTGAGACTTGCCAGAGCACAGAAATGTTCCTGCTGCTGCCTAACACTGTACACCAATGGCAGAGCCTGCATCGCTGCCAGCTGGGCAACTTGCTGAGCAGTAGAGGCTGAGTTCCATGAAAGGGAAAGGAAATCCCCTGAAGCGGGAAAGAAGTTTAATATAATCTACCCGTGAAGAAACCACGTACCTGTTAAAACTACCTACACATCTTTCAATATTTATTATTGTTCACTAGGATGACTGCAAGTTGTAACTGCTGGGTAAGGTGCCTTTATTACCAGTTCATGAGTGATGTAACATCCCTCCGTGACTTTTGCATGTCAGAACTGCAGGAAACCTGCATGCGTGCTTGTGTATAGGGTAAGAGTTATGGCTTCTATCCCACTTTGTATTTCCCACACAATACTATGAGCCCCATTGTACCCTGGTGCTTTATTCAAACTGTGTTTCCCACAAAAGCAACAACTAGCAGTTTGTACCCTTCAGAAGTACTCTGCAGTTAAGTAGATAATTAGCAATGTGGATAGCTATTTTTACTTTTCAGCCTTTTTAGAACAAAGACGTAGAAGCATTCTTGCACATATTTTCCTGAGCATAACCTTTGTTTCAGAATTTGGACTGCAGAGAGCAGAGCAACAACTATTCCCGTGGTATTTCACGGTTTCTATTTTTGGTTGACATTGACGAGTACAGAAACACGAAGAGCGTGGTTTTCCACGCTCTTTGTGATGAGACATGATGTAGCACCTTGGGGGAGGTGGTTCCCTAAGTGCTGAGATCAGTACCTGTTGGATCATGCTGCAGCTCTCATCTCAGCTGTCCACCTGACCTTTCCTGCCATGGAAACCAAGGTGGAGAAGCAGATGTGTACAGCTGTGCCTTGTCCTGAGGGGCAGGCGGGAGGCAGTCTGAGCCTGCAAGCAAAACCCCTTCAAAACTGTGCAGGTTCCACAGGCTGATGTTGCTCCCGTTAACTGAAATGTGTTGGAGCAAAGAGGCGATAATAAAACCATGTAAGTACAGAAATCATAAAGCACTGAGGGGTAAAGAAGAAACAAAACAAGCTCAGAGAAATCTGGGAGAAAGAATTACCAAAATGCAAAACGAGCTTCATTCAATATGTAAATCAACCTGAATCTGCTTTTGCTTTCTGTCTTAAAGCAGTCTGTAATTAGAACTATGCTGACTGCTGTTTGTTGCTGATACAGGAGTCAAGAGAAAATCTAGTTAATTCCCTGACATTGCAAAAGCCATATGGCTAAGAGAAGAGTTTCATTTAATGAATCAAAGATACGAGCTTAGCCCACTGATGCTCAGGGAGCTTTTATACAGCCCATTTTACATGCAAGAACATTTCTGACTATCCCAAAATCCAGCTGAAGGGTTGGGGAGGTGAGAAAGTAAACTGGTATTATTAAGTTAAAGGTTTAAGCCTGTCTGTCTCAAAGAAAAAGAAACACCAAAATGGTACTTACTAACACAGTGATTGTATTTTGTATATAGAGATTCAGTTGCTTACAAATTACCATAATAGAGTAATAGTGTCTTGGGTCATGGGTAGCATTATTGATTTACATTTAAGAGCACCTTCTAAAATATGATTTCCAGGATACATGACTTTTAAAGACATTTTCTGCTGAAGGTCCTCTGTGTTAGCTGCTAGTCACTTGCATGTCCTTTGCTTACAATATTTCTGGCAGGTTACAATGGAATATCTTATGATAACTCAGAACATCACTTTCAAGAAGCTACTTCTTTACTGTCTTTTAAATTAACCTTTTATAATCAAGACTGACACCTTTCAGGACAGAAGAGGGCTGAATTAACTAAAAAAATGAAAACATTCAGATCACATTGGGAAAGAGACAAGCAAGTAAAACGGACATGAAAAGTGATGGTATCACACAGCTGGATGGCTGCATGAATAGTTTTAGTAAGAGATCTTGAGTTTTTAGTAAGATGCACAATATTTATAAGGACAGAAGATTTTCATGAAGATATCGGGCTGCCCAGATATTAACAGAATGTGAGTTAGTTATTGAGGAATCACACTGTAAACATTCTTTAACACGCTTCTCTGAAAGGTAATTTGCTACAAAATCAGAAACAAAACCATGCAAGGGCCGCTGCACAAACACGTCGCCCTGTTTAGTTAATTAGTAAATGGATGAAATTAGTTAATGGACAGACTAAATTATTTGCTAGATGTATTTTAATTACTAATTATGCGCACAATGATTCTCATAATTTCTGATTCCATTCCTTTCAATATTTCTCAGTGGGTTTTAGCTACCCTAAAGGAGCTCCAGGAAATTCAGACTAATGGTTAATTATTGTGTCAAGGCTATTATCCAAGTTGCAAAGACATGTACAAAAAAATTTGTCATGGTTCAGACCTGGATTTATATCTTGGATTCTATAATTAAAATAAACAATATATTAAGACATTAAAAATGCAAAGGTAAAAATGTACACCAAACCAAAATTTGGTATGGCATGAAAAAAACTTCAACATTCCAGTCTAAGATGCAGTCTCTTAGAGACAAATTCATATGACCTAATTTTAGTGAAGCCCATCCAACATGGCATCTTCTTTAGACTGGAAGACTTTCTCTTCTGAGAAATCTAACCTTGGAAAATGGTGGCCAATCTCAACAAAATCTTCTTAGAAAAACAAATCAAGATATGCCAGCATTCTGACAAGTGGTTTTCAGCCTTTTTTTTTTTTTAAAGAATCTCCATCCCTCTTAATTAATATGCTTTTTGGCTATTCTCTGTTTGCCAGTTTTTTCACCCAGAATGGCCAGAAGTGCAGGATACTGTGAGCTGATGCCTTAGGTAACAAAATCCAGGAAAAATACCCTCTCTCGTGCTAGTGCCCTTCCTGCAAGAATCAGGTGGCACTGAAATGATCCCTGAAGCCTCACCGCAAATTATCCTGTTGTAATAAAGTTTGTAACAACAGCATATAACCTGATATGACTGCATGCCAGTAATGATACATTTCTTCTCTTAGGATAATAAACCATTTTAATTATCATATATTATCCCTCCAGGTCATAACAGAGATGCAACGTTCACTGCAGAGCTGTCTATAGATTTCTTCCACAAACATTTACAATAGAGAAGGTGAACGTCACACTGCTTAACAGCCCTTTTTTCAGATAAAAACCCATTCTGCAAGAAGCAGAACATTCACAGCTTCCACTGATTTCAATACAAATTAGACGTTCAGCTTTTTCACAGAATTGCATGTAATAAGTGGGTATGTCACATCTCACAGATGCCCTGCTATTACTCTATGAATAGCATCAGTTGAAAGACTGATCTTTACTAACATTGAACTGCTCTGAAATACATTTTAAACATTGACAGTATGAATTTAAAGTTTTCCCTGCAAAAATCAAATGCCTTCAAACTTTTTCTTCCTCTGCAATCCCAGCAGCTCACAGTGAAATTACATTCAGACTTCTTGATGCACCTGTAGTCACAGTGATTCTCCTCATTTTTGCAGACCGCAATGGCATGATGTCCTTTGTGCACGGCTTTCTATCTTTTAATCATTTTTCTTCCTTTCTCTCTTAAATAAATGATTGTTAGCATCAGTTTGCTTGCCCCCTCCCACTTGCCCATAGAGTGAGTCACACTTAGAGAGGACTTTTCCAACATTCCTCTAGATGCTTATGCCAAGACTGTAAGCATAGAGGATTCGCAAAGTAATTTCACTTTCTTCCCATGAGACCAGATGCATCAGACACTCTAATCTTTGCTCCTTCTGCAGCAATATATAACTTACAGCTTTATTATTACATGCACTTTTCCCACTATCCAGTGACATGACTAGTAAACAGCATAATCAGAAAGCCATGGAATGAACTCTACCTTCCTGTGAGTCCATGAGTCTTGCCATGGTTATCTAATTAATCTTGGACTTCCTCCTAGCTAGAGATCACTGTAGTATAAATCACTCAGCTAAACAAGATACCAATAACAGTTATGGGCAAACTTTTATTGTTATTTGCAAAGAACTACATATTGTATTCTAATTTTTTAACTAAATAAACGCTTCACCCGTCTCCATTTTATTTTGGACAATGTGTACTGCCATAACCATCCTTGATTCACATACCTGTGTATTGTCTTGATACTCCAGCTACAGATTCTGAAAATGAGCCATTAACATAACATCCACGGTTTTCTTAGTTTGAGACAGTTGCCAAAGGAGGTAATGTAAAGAAAGTATCCAAATACCAGTTTACCAGAATACTAACTGCAATCACAGTATCTATCTACTAAACATCAGTGTTAGTCCTCCTTGTGTACCCAAATATGGACAACTGAACCAACTGGCATAAAAGCTTTAGGAAAACCATAACACAGTTTTTTCCAGTTCACCTCAGATAAACTTTTTGACACAAAGCAATGCTTTGAAATATATTTGGGAATAGTTGGGCATTACTTAGTCATATCCAGAGAATTCTGCTCTTGCAGAATTGCATATATCTGTGCGATTAAACTCTCACCTCCTGTTACAGTGCCAGAAAGGAAAACAAATCTCTCTTACTGCATGTTGGTGTTAAGGAGCCTGTGTCGCACAGCTTATGCAGAGAGGCCTGTCTCACGTTAAGCAATACCTCTACGCCACCTGTGGGTTATTGGCTTTTGTGAGTCTGCAGATGAAATGTTCACGTTTCAGAATATGGTCCTAAATAACTAGGAAGTGGTAGCTAGTGGTACAGAATGGTAGCATGAACTCTATTTCTCAGCTGTTTCCTTCCCCTACAGTGCTACTTTTTTTCATGCAGAGAGTATAGCTATATGCCTATACAACACAGGTAAATTCATCTCTTATTTTGTAAAAATAGCACACTCGTGTACACTGCAACAGCGTAGGCCCTGGGAACTCATATGTCAGCTGTTAAAGTTGCCTGCCTACTCCAGACAGGAAGAAAACCAGTCTTATTTCTGCATTTCTAGAGTCAAGTTCCAGACACTCTCACAGCTTGTTCATGGTCTGGCAGCAGCTATGCCAGCAGCTAAAGTAACTTTCCATAGCCCTCATATCATCACTATCTCTGATCTAGTGATGGGGCTGCTCCACTGAGTGTTCCCTAACATGTATTTTTGAAAATGAGCTGGATAATCTGTATAAGCAAGTGCAAAAAAGGAGTTGAAGAAGGATGCTGACTTCCTCTTGCCTCATTTGCAGCTCACCCTCTTGCATAAAAAAGCACAAAGCTACTTGACCAATTTTAAAAAATCCCATTTAGTAATTCTCAGATGAAAGTAATTTGACAACTCATATAGGACTAAAAGTAAAAAAAAGCTCTCAATAGCAAATCAACCTTCACGAAACTGCATTGTATTGGAAGTATTTCTCGAGTTACTTGTTCTGCTTCACTTTTTAAAGTAGCTATTTACTATAGAGAAGGCATGCAGGTTCAGAGACACTAATGATTCATGCAACATTCAGCCATCAGTAGTTATCTTGGTCTCTAATGGGCCTTTAAAAGCCACTTCTTTCATTTCATTTCATATAGAAATGGTGCATATAAATACTCTCCTACAGAGCACATACTGCCAAAAAAAGGAATACATCGTACCAGACTGGCCAAACCATTTGGGTCTTCTCGACCTCTGAACTAATATGTCCTATGGGGTTCCCACATTCTGCAGTGTGGTAGGAAAGAAATTATTCATTCTGATAAATGTTAAATATTTCTGACAAAGATAAGTAATTCTTGCTGGTGTGGCTGAGCATTTAGCCTTTAGCATTACTGGAGCCAACAGATCTCTTCCCAGGGATCAGTGCTCACCAAGGTTGAACAAAGACTCTTTATTTGGCTCAGGGGCATTTAACAGAATTGTTTCTCTTTGCTCTTTTGTTTGAGATTGCAAGAAGCTGTTTCTTGTTTATACTGGGACTGTTCCCTGTCTGCGGAGAAACGTCCTTTCAAGAAGATGATGACATAGCAGGTTTTATTATTTGTAGGTGTATTATTGTGTTTAAATCAGGTTACTGCATGATTATCTTGGGAACGGTACAAAATTTTCACACAGTTACATTTCAATAGTGTACTGTATCGAGAATTAATAAGTTAAATGAGAACAAGAGGTATATATTTTCCGTCAACAAGATGCACTCTGCTCCATCAGCTGGAAGCCCTCTTCCTCTGTTTCTTTGCAGAAAAAGTCGAGAGTGGGAGGAGGACAGGAAAGTACTGGATTCAGTGACTGATGCTAGAGCAGGCTTGTAATCCTGCTCCCTTCCTGCCTCCTGTCTATTAGTCTGGAAGCTGTTTGGAGCTAGCACTTCTTTTTCTATAACATTATTGATTATTTGTGAAAAAGTAGAGCTGGGATCTGAGTTAGAGACTCTGTAAACCTCGTTTCCCCAAGTAAGAAAGGCTGCAACGGGAAAGTTTGTGTTCTCTAAACTGAATCTGAAGTCAGACAGGCTCATCCCTCACTTGTGAAATTCCTTTTATGTTCAAGAGGAAACGTAAAAAGAATAGATACAGTAATGGTTCTTAAGTTAATGCATACTTTAAAAGCATACTACTGCTTCAGAAACAGTAAGAGGAAGATAGCACTGTGGCTTCTGTGTAACCTTAGCTGCTAATTTATTCCTCTTCGAATTCAGATAAGACTAAGGAAAAACAATAAAATTCGATGATGACTGCTCTTGTTTTATTGTTTATTGCCAGGGGAAGGCAAAACCCAAACAAAATTAAAATACCCTTTTCACCCCATGGAGTCCAAATGTATTCAAGTACTCAAGACAATTAATAACAATACAAGACAAAATTAGGATAAATTAAACCATAAATCATTAAATTCTACATGATGTGATCAAATAACTTTCAACATCTCATCTAGCAACTAATGAAAAACAATAATGAAATAAAATTAAGCCTTTTGTATTTTCTGAAGTCATTGCTAGCTAAAAGCTTATCAGAGCGTCCTCTGCCAAATATTAATGAAATCAAATGTCTTTACTACTCTACGCTTGTCTTCTCTGTTTATAGTGTATTGAGCTATATGAATAAAAAAAAAAAGGCTTGAACTAATAATTTATTAGCATTTAGTTAGTTCTGGAAATACAAAGGGGGCACTCTGAATACTCAGTGCCACAAGGGGATTAAAAGGAATGAGGATTGATGGCTTTGATAATGACACTGTAAAACCAAAAATGACTGAAATGACTGCCAGCATTTCATAAACTGAACAGCCCCTGTGTACAACTACTAGACAATCTTAATAGGAGTATTGTCTTCCATAGTAATTGATTTACTTCACATAAATAATTCATTAGAATTTTACAAGGTTCTCCATCATACCTTTGGACTTTAACCGAGCACTAGGCACAAACAGGATGACTTTTTTTCTAAGTTATGGTATTGCAAAGGGGTGAATTCCAGTTGCTAAAATGTTTTTCTTTCTGATGGTGTGGGACATATACCTAGACTATATCATTATTCCTCTCTTTGGGCAAAATTCCTGGTTCCATTCTGTTTTCAATTGTCATTCCTATTTTACTGAAATTAACTTGCACAAAGGACCAAAGTTAACTTGCACTTGAATCAATAACTTTAACAACATACAAACATGAAAATCATTTCAGACAGTCATCCTCCTCCCAAGTCTCCCCCTCACCCCCACCATGCATTCAGTATATCAGTACAGCTTGTATTATTAAACACTTTGCTATGTATCAGAACTACATTAGGAAGTTTAAGTCCATTCTGCCCTCCCCGTTGTCCTGTTGGGGACTTTTTAACGAAGATCCTCTATTATGAGTTTTCAGGTATATACTACCCTTAAATTACCAGACCCTTTGGAAGCTGCAACTTGAGTCAATATTATGCTAATTGAAACTGCCCAAAGCAGAGTTGTGAAAGGGTGTCTCAGAGTAACCTGAACAAATGGTTCTCATCTAACATCATGTAGGTTCCTATACCCAAACATATGACAGTGTTTTCTCACTACCTGCCAATAACAGATTAAGCTAAAAACCTGTCAGAAATTGGGTATGGCTCCTTCCCTGTCTTCAGTGCTCCTCTGGCTCCTTGGGGTAGTTTTGGTTTATATAAATACTGGATAGATCATGGAGGCAAGTCTCCCAAGGCTCATTTGACAGACAAAGAACTCCTATGCAATACTGAATCAAAGGTTACAGGTACAGCTGTGAATTCATCCCCCAAGGTCTTTCAGAACCCCAACATCCTACACACAAACTTATTAGTTACTCATCAGTCATTATCCCCCTCTTCCCATTGCTGTCAGAAAGTGTTTTGTTGTTTTTATTTTGTTTTTTCTCCAAGGCTAGTACATTTCCAAAGAAAGTTTCTGGGTTTATAAAATAAAATTTTTCAAGAAAAAAAAATGTAATATGGATCATCTCTCACAAACATCTTCCTAAAACCACATTCCTTTTGCAACAGCTCCAACTTTGTTATCTCCTTGTATCTGCTCAATTCTGAAGCTGCCTATCTGTAAGTGGCTCCATACACCATAAGTGTCTCATCTCAGATTCCTTTAACAATGTCCCCTTTCTCTCAAACTGGCTCTGAGCCAGTTCAGCTTCTTAGTGCAGCAGTTGTTGTTCCAGTATGATGGGCAAGATAAGCCACTATCAGTCTTTCTTACAGTGAGTCCTTGGAAGGACTCCATCTCCTTGCTGTCCCATATAAAATTCTGGAGACTAGTTTGGCTAAAAAAGTATTCTCCAAGTACACATTGCACAGCACATTATACAAAAACACTGCCTGTTCACAAACGTTTTAATTAGACATAATGGCAAGAGGAAAACCCAAGTGTTCCAGAAATGTGCATATGCAAATACACATTTAACACAATTCATCCTATATGAATTAATTTTCTAAGTTTAGTACAAGGTTTCCTCTATTCTCTTTGCTTGCTCTAGAGACAAAAATCTTGCAGTTCTTTCCAGTATATAGGAGGTCATTCAGATCTGCTGCTACTCTCACCATGCAGCAATAGTTCCTTCACCACATACAGTGAGCAAAATCTACTAAGACAAAGCAATGGAATGAATTCTTATGCAAATTCTGACACACGCTCCTTTTTCCTCTAATGCCAAGTGGTCTGTTCACCATACGTCAGGAAACAGAAAGCTATATATGATGTTATAATCATGATGGCTTAAGAATGTATGTACAGGAAACCTTATTAACTCTTATTGGACTGATAGATACAGCCAAAGAAAAAGTAAGTTTTCTGGCACACAAGCTATTTTTATCATCTGAAACAGAAGTTTCCTCTACAAGGAGGAAAAAAGTCCTTGGTCGCTGTGGAGTGGAAGAGCATGTTTGCAAAACAAGTGGTGAGAAGGTAGCTAGCTGCTGTGGTTAGACCAAATAGAAACAGGTATTTATCACCTCTAGAGCACCAAAAGACTGATTGTGGGAAAATTATAGCGTGGGATAAAATCCACATCTTGATTGAGTCTGAGATTTTAGTATCTCACACACTTTTAAAGGTTTTTGTAGGCCTGAGTTTCAAAAAGACTTCCTTCACTTGAAACTGATTCGTTACGATGGCAATTGCTTGCTTTAGTGAGTCTATCAGGGTGCATAACCAAACAGGGTTTGCCCACACATGTGCCATGAAGGTATACGATGTACTGAATAAGGCATATCTATATTCAGTGACATGGAAAGTGGATTATGTGAGGAAAAAACATGCAGAGGAGCCTGGGTACATTGTGTATTTCTCACAGCCACCTTCTGGATAACTCCGCAGAAGGTGGTGCTAGCGGCAAATTGTGTTCTGCCTCTTTTTATATATTTCTGTACTTAGCATTCTGTTGTTTCAGTTTAAGGCTGTTTAGATCTACTCCTGTCTGCAAGAACAGCTCTTGTTTTGTTAAATAATAATTAAAAAAGAACTCTTTTTTTTTAATTACAACTTTTGTTCAAAATGGAAAATTCTCCTTAAAAACAGGTGGGTAAAATCTACAGAGTGAATGTCTCAGGAACGTAATGTCTCCCGATCTACAAACTCAACTGAAATCATTATCCCAAAGTCCTTGATTTTATCATTCAACTTAAGATAAAGCCTCTAAAGGAAAAGCAACATGTATTATAATTTGTTGTTTTCCAACTATATTAGTGATAATTCTCCAGTCATTTGAAAAAATTTTGCCTGACAGGATCCTCATTTTTGTAATTCCAAGGGGTGTTTGGTATGAGCTCCTCAGGTCGTGTGCTTCCCTCAGCGGAACAGAGCAGGAGGACCAGTGCAACATGATTTCCTTCTTTTTTCAGGTCCATCTTTTTAGTCCATCTTGTCACAGTCAAGGAGGAAGGAAAAAACTGTGAGAGTTAAAATGAGTAGGGTGGGACATGACTGTGTGGCATGCTCTGTGAAGAATGAAAAACTGGAAAGACAAGACGTAACTATTGCGTGAGCCAGAGTCCAGATCGACAATGAAAGAACAGGAAAAACTGGACAGATGTGTAAAGAGGGTAATCCTGATGTTCCTCCATAAATCCTTTTAATATGGATTTTGTTCTTTTTATCTTTCCTCACACTTTAACTCTTCCTTTGATTGGAAATTTTTATTATAAAAGTTCTGGTGTAAAAGTCAGTTTCTTTCTTTCACAGAGCTTTACCCTGGGATGTAAAAAGTGGCTAATTATCTTTGGAATAGACCTGGCTGCTACTTCAAGGGGAACAGATTAACTTTTGTGGTTTTACCCAGTTGAAATCTTTTCACAGGCACAGCTCCAACTAAAGCAAAGGAATATCACCCACTGACTGTCTCCAGTCCTAATCCAAACCTGAGAGGCTAGTTCTGATAGGGGTTCACTGATTTACAGTGTCAAAAACAGAGGAACCGCATGAAAAATGCTGCAACCGCATTACACGCTGTATCCATAAAAGATAAACATAGTTTGCCACTTAAAGCAGGCTCAAACCTTTTTGACCAAATACCGTTTTACCAAGAAGCTCCATGTTAAGTAGCACGTGTTGTTCTACATGCACTGTAAATCTGCTATAAAAGTTTCTATGAACCTCCTTTTGCAAGGGCTCACTGATGCACCCAACTTTGATGGGTAATTTGTCAGTGCAAAAATACCGAGGTCAGGCCTGTGAACCCATGGCCTCAACATACAATGCTTTCCTGGTATTAATAATAACCTTGAAACCTTAATAAAAGTTATGAGGGTGCTTAAAAAACATTATTTAAGCAGAAACTTTCCTGAAGCATCAAGATTAACACAAGCTATTCACGTGGCTATCAGACTGTAGGATGCCTGGACTTTCTCTGTACATTTGAGAATCTGTTGTTAGTTTGAACAAGGTTGCACTTCAAATACAACACACAGGGAATAAACCAACAGCTACAAAACCTCACAATTAAATGTGCAGCAAAATCCCCACAAGGATCGTGCTTATCAAATGCTCTTTTCTGCAGACTTGAATCGCAAGTTCGCATTTTAAATTCAAATTTTAAAATACTGTGAATCTATGTGCTTATAGCTATATACATTATCAGGCAAATAAATGCTTGCCACAGACGTATGTTTGATGTTAATTTTGTTTGTTAGATCCTCAGGGAAGGCTATTTCAGAACGGTGCTGTTTTCAATGAAACATCAAAGCTTTTCCATTTCTTCAAAATAACTCTTTTACTGCAAAGCTGTAATAGCTCAGTTAAAGTGTATGTGAATGTGTATGTCTACCTCGTAGCATATGACTAACTGACAAAAATCAGTTTGTAGTCCCAGATGTTGTATGCTACACTACAAAAATCCCAATCAGAATCACCTAATTTATTCTATTAATTTATTCTTCAGCTGTAAAGGTTGCAAATTGTGCAAGTATTGCCATTTTTTAGGAATCTAGGCAGGTTTTTAATTTATTTGACTGATTTTTTTTCTTCAGTTTTATGATCTAATCTGCAGCATTGTCTGCTGGGACAGATTATTTTTGAATGTTAAAATGAAACTGGAGTAGCATTTCTCTTCCAAAAGGAAAAAAATCTCTGTCAGTTAAATGCCCTGGATATACAGTTAAATAGGAAGATTTCTGAGGGAGAAACCTTTCACTGGACATTTCTTTAGGTATCTAACCTACAAAATATACACACCAGAAAACTTCACTACTTCAAACACTTCTTTGCCAGGATGTTAAGTCACTCTGAGCTGAGCTGAATATCTATACCTGATGTAAGTATTCCATTTGCAGATGTTCATCTGGGTAATAAAACAGGATGATCGTATTCCCACAGCCACACATATGATCAACAGATAAAGACCATACCCGAATATTTTTAATGTAAAAAGAATGGCCACAGCATTTAATACATTTCTCAACTTCAAATATTCATTAGAAGATTGCTTTTCTCATTCAGGAGAAAATTCATCCACAGTCCACAAGAAGACTCCAGCTGGGCCTCAACTCAGTGGGATGAACCAATGGTGCTTTTGTTTTGGTTAAAGATGAAGTAAAGCTGCTTTTTTTCTCATGTAGAGAGGGATGTACTACAATCTGACCAACATTGTGTTAATGACCATGCCTTTATGTTGTGAAAAGGTCAGGTTTTAAGATTTCTTTTCAAAATGTTTTGGTGAGAAGATTTGGTGTAGTCTTGTAAACCAATCCTGAATTCAAGGGAAGATGTTATCCAGATAGTAAATATTTTTATTTACATGGAAAATGCTCACATTTAGCATTTTTAAATTGTAATAAATCGATGCTTACACTAGAAATGACATCCATGGCTTCCTTTCTTCCATCCTGATATGACTGCAATGCTGATCTTCATTTGACAGCTAATATGTACAGTATCACCATTTTTATCAAACACCTCTCAGTAGAAAAAGCTTCCTGGAACCTTTAACTGATCACTGCTAAAACAGAAGACTTTTAATCCTGAAGTCTCCATCCTGCAATTTGCAGTAAAAGTCAGAATAGCTGATATGGGTACCAGCTGTCTCTTTTCAATGAGACAACCATTTGGGATACAATTTTCTGTAGTTCTATACAGCTATCAATTATTCACTGACACAACGGGCCATTAAAGATCCATCAGTCAATGATTTGTGTCTGGTAGTTATTTTAAGAAGTGTAAAAGAAAATCTCCTAAAGAAAAAAAAAATCTTTATAGTTCCTAAATTCAAGAAAAATTCTGCTTATAAGAATAATCATCTCCAATGAAGGAATGAATTAAACTTTTTGGAAGATGCCCAAAGAGTATCAGCAGCTAGACCTATAGGTTAGAGTCAGTCTGGGATGGGAAGGCAACAAGGCTGGGTGTTAACAGAAATGGGATCTGAAGTCACTAGAGGAGCAGATCATTGAGCCAAGCCACTGAGTATAGCTATGAAAAAAACACGGTCAGGAGAGAACCAAGGTTCAGGAGACTGGTCAAGCTGGGATGCCCCAAGCTGAAGAGCTAAATAACAGTACCATGAGAGACTGGGTGAAGGCCAGAAAGCTGAAGACTTTGTGTAAGACAGGGCCAGGAAGACGAGAGAGACAGAGCTGAATGATGTTGGACAACCTGGTTGTCGCAACAATCAGTGGCTCTGCAGGGAGCAATCAGGGATCATAAATCAGATGTGAAGAGACAGAAGGCAGGAGCCAAAAATCACAGCAAATGGAAGTAGAAGAGGAGCCTTAACCAATATTAGGAATGAAGACTTGGAGGAGGAGATGCAAACAAGGATGCAGATGAGAGATGCAGAGACAAGAGAAACAAGAGCCTGTTTCACAGCAGTAACCAAAAGGAACAGGAGCAATGCACAGATTGTCTCACGTCTCCAATAAATGGGTCAAACTGCCAGCCAGACTCAGGACCCATTCTTGGGATGCCTCACCTCCCAGTCCTGGCTACCCAAAGACCTGGTGACAGGCACTGTCCCTGGAGCAAGATAACATGGCTGAGGCTGAAACAACTGGAAATAGGTAGGATTTGGAATTTCTCATCACAAACTAGGGTTAACAAAAGAAGTAAAAGCTTCCCTAATATACTTCCAGAAAAAAAAAAAGGTACTTTTGCACTGAAGTTTCCTAGAAGTCAAATAAAGATGGAGCAAAAGACTTTGACTTGACTAAAACCAATACTGCAATACCTCCAAAGTAAAACATTTTTTTTTACTTATGAGTGAGATGTTTTAGTAGCTTTTTTGAAAAGAAGTATTCAAATTTTGTAAATGGTCACTAAATGTTTCAGGTTTTAATGGACCAGAGTTGTGGCAGTACGTGTGCCTCTGTTGGTGCGTATCTGTGTGTGTATGTACGTATGTATGTATGTACATATGCATAAAAACAGTTTGGTTCCCCTGCCCCCATGAGGTCTAATCCAAATCATTGCATAATTGTGTCTGTTATTATGCTGACAGTTGTTCTGTCTACATAGACCCATCAAAGGACATCAGGAACTCTGATATTTTACATAAGCATTTTCCAAGCTATTTTTACCTCGTATACTGCCATCTCAGAGAAATTCAGCTGTTCACAGCTCCTGCTTATTAGCTTCAATGCAGAGCTGTACTGACACAGATATATCGGCAATATTTCTAAATAGTAGCTCGAAGTGTTACCCTTTCCAACTCTCGTCTCTCCCATGCAGCTTAAGGGAAACACTTGGAAACACTGATATTCCAAGCTTTGAAAAGGTCACTTGAGTAAAATTGGTACCATACACCCCCTGGCACTGACTGAAAAGCAGATTACCTCCCAAAACAGCTACCTGCTATTTCTTTTTAATCAATAGCAAATAGCATCTCAAAGGGAGCTCCTCAGTAGGTATGAATTGGTTACGGACATTTTTCATCTCATTCTTAATTCACAAAGAATTACAGCAGTAGGTGATTACCATCTTGATTGCCTTAGAAATTAAAAAAAAAAGAGGAAAAAAAGAAAAAAAAAGAAAAAAGTAGAAACCCAAATCCCATGATTTGAATAAGTATATTTAATCAACCCTTCTACTGGACTGGATCCAATTATTTATGAGTCTTCTGGAATCAGTAAATAGCTTTTAAAACTACTTCTCTAGAGTGACAGCATGTCAATTTTTAAGCACATATTTTTATTGCATTTGAATCAGATCAAGGTAAAAATAGGGAGAAGAGATATAATGAGAGCTCTAGTACTTTCTAGACTGACTAGTCTGAATGACTTTGCTAATAATAGATGGTAAATATTGGCAGTGATCCCAGATCCCTGTTAGCTGTAGATTCCATATGTAAAATTTAAGTCTTATATAACATGCTCAAACTAAAAAGGAAAAAGATCTCACAAAAAGAAAAATAATCTTAAGACTATCTTGTGTGATATCTGTGTATGTGGGGGAACATTTCTCCTTCATCTCTTCATAAGGCCATGCAAGCCTATCTACAAACTGATATGCTGATTCACAGGGATCTAAAATAGATTATCAAGTTTTTGCGTCTGAAATTCACATAGAATTTTCCAGACTTCCTTAGCCATAGGAACTCCTAAGTAAGTAAGATGTGTTTAAATAGATGTGTTTTGTGAAATGCCATATACATATGTAAGCTATATTTTTATCTGTGTAGATATAAAATAGCAACATCCATTGTTCATTTCAGGGATTTACTTCATATTGAGGAGAAAAGCCATCAGCTAATATGCAGTTTCTTTGTTTTTTGAAACAGACTTGACTGAACTTTCAAGCAAATTTGTTTAGTGAAGTAATTTGGGAATATAAAATCTTTGTGCAGCTCAGAAGGCATCTACAAATCCTCATAAAATCATTTTTACTGGAGAAATTATTTAGAATGCTCAGCTGTGAGGCTGGTTCAGTTGTCTGACAAGTTACTTTTCCTTCTGATAGCATTAATTGATTGAGAGCTGTGATAGATAGGAAAAAGTCTGATTGTTAAAATTTAACTGCAAGAGAACAGCAGTATTACATCTGCCAAGGAGTAGCTGAATGATCAGAAAAGGTACCATTGACATTCGCTGCAATAAAACCAGAAGAGAAGAAGTCAAATTATGACTCCTTCACAGTAAATATTGTATTTCCCCCAGTGTATTCAAGCTAGCAATGAAACAACTGGTATTTCCAATATTAGATTTTATCTTTGACCATATGGTGCAGCTTACAGAAGTAATTTTGGCAGAACCTGATGTATTTTTTTATGTGCTTGCTAAATTCTTTCTTAGTACAGGCAGATGCCAACATTAAAAACTTATCACTGGATACTATTAGAGTATGCACATTAGCTAAAAAAAAACCTGAGCCAGTCTAGATTTTCCGCAATGAATAAAGATGCAATTCGCACTGCTTTAAATTCATAGGTCTAAGCCGCTGCCCTTTGTATATGATAGAGCTAAAGGACATATGTCTGAACTTGTAGCTGTGCCTGAAAGCTTTTCATCCAATCTGAACAGAAGATGCCTGCTGATTATTATTTTGGAAGGGAATGTGATTTGTAGGTGGACGAGCAACAGCTCAGGTGGAAAAGCAAGAGGCTGCTTCCAAGTTCAGAGAGAGAAGGACATTTCAGCACTGCCTGAGCAACACTGCTGTGTAACTCCAGGGGAAATACAAATGAGTTGTTGCACAGATTGAAGCTAAAACAGGGTTGATAGTTGTATCAGAGAAAACATTTCTGGAAGTTTGTTTCAAGATAATGTGACTTTCACTACCTTATAACTAGCAACTACCAGTTTCTCATAAAAAGCAAAGCATATGAGATCTTGGATTTTGGCTCGGTTGGAAGCGTTAGCAGCACTTTATTCACTACTGCTGTATGAAGTAGTGCTGGCTCCTTATTACAGGTAGATTAACTTGGAATAGCTGATGCAGCTACTGCCCCCTCTACCTCCCCCAGCCTTCTGCCAACCCTCTAGCAGATACTAAATAGTGTCATGAATCAGAGTATGGATCCAGAGCCACTAAATTCAACAGGAGTCATTCCTCTCCCTTCAGAGAAACTGAACCAGCACTTCAGCTTTCTCTGCTACCTCCCTAGGAAGGGCACGGAAAGATGCTTCCCTGGATCCTGTTGCTTACTGAACACAGTCCAACAAACCTCAACAGAGGCAGCTATAGAAATAAGCATTTTAGGCAATGACTCGGGGGAAGTGGATTGCTAGGGACAGCCTCACTTACAAACCCTAACATCACTGGGCATTCTTCTGTGCCTACCTTCAGGCTGTCCGCGCATCCTCTTTGCTCACTGCTGGAAAACAGCATGGGGGAGCAGCTGGCAGGCAAGCAAGCTGAGCAGCAACCACCGAGCTCTCTCCCCGCAGAGCTGGAAAGCAGCAAGGAGGGGCTGGCTGCTAATTCTTTGGTATTACCAGCTGCTGGACTGGTGATGAGCTCATCGTGAGAGAAAAGAAAACATGTGAAGACAGAAAAGAAAGTTTGTTCAGTCCTAATGAGGGTTCCTCCTGATGAGGAAAAGGTGCCAGATTGCCATCCTACCTGCAAAGATATTTTGCTCTCAAATTCTGCCTGGACTGCTCTGAATATATGGAATTATTCTGAATTCAAGATGTTTGTTTGCTTTTACTCTACTGAAAGTCACACTTTTGCTTTAAATTTAGAGAATAAAATTCTAAAAAACATATTTTATTTAACTGAGTCTTTAAGGGGATTTTTGCATATTAAAAAACCCCAACCCTAAAACCAGCAAATGTAACTAGTTATTTTGCCCCAACACTTAAGGTGCTAGCTAAGCATGGATAACTGCAGCAGTAACGTTTTGTTTGCAATAGCATCCAGTGTTAACAATGTACCAATGTGATAGGAAATATGTAAACACCTGGGAGGCAAAGATCTTCATTACATTAACTGTCTGCCACTTTGCAATCCTTTTTTATGACACTTGGTAAAACAGCCTTTCCTTTGCTAGGTGGTATTGAAGGGTTATACACTAAATTTAGTGTCACTTTATTATGGTACTTAGAGTAGGTAGATTTAAGATATAAAAGGGTAATTGCCAGAGAGAGTTTTAACATACGCTGCTGAGGTAAAATGTAGATGAAAGATATAATTTTCCACAAAACAGAAAACATCAATTGTAATGTTGAAAATATTTCCCTTTTATTACAAGCTAAATGATCTAATCTGTGTGTAAGCCAAGAAATTTTATAGCTGTTTCTATTCATGCAGTTCATAAATGCCCTGTTTATATAAGCAGATTATGGAGGTATTTATGTAAAATGACATCAAGTACATTAAAAAAAGACACTGAACATCTAAAATGTTATATTACAAATCTGTCTTGACTCCCTTTAAAAATAAAAAAAAAACTTATATTGTGAAAACCAGAGAAAATCAGTAAACTCTGACTCAAAAGGATTAGCCACACAAACTAACACAAAGGAAAAAGTTACCCTATGTCAGGCAATCTGTAATGACTATCCATCTGTATGCCCTTAGCAAATGCGAAGTACTTTAAATTAGCTAGGTTCTTTGTAACTGAAAGCTAAGATAACTCAAATTACCTGACATTTTCTGTAGGCCAAATCAGGCATTCATGCTGAGTCTGAGCTAAGAGCAAAGGTTCCTTGGAAGAGTCAGGTAATTATCCAACCTAATTTCCATTTCTAAGATTAGATTCCCTGAATACTCTTTTTTGGGGTGCAGATGACGATGTGTACATATTTCCAGGTGGGTTTTTGGTTTCCCTGTTCACTTCTGATTGTTAAGTTTGAATTCTTTATTCAGAATACAGAATTAAAAAAAAAAAGCAAGGGCTGAAATAATTTTCTTTTCACAGTTTTCTTACTCTTCACAGCTACATTTCATTACTATTTTCTGTGCCAAAAATGTTTGTTGCTCCATTGCATCTTCAAAGAAAGAACTCAAGATCCTTGCAGCCTCTTGTATGGTTGGCTTGTTCCTCCTGAGGACTAGGGTGCTGCTTCTTTGACAAAAGTAGTTTTAGCCAAGGGGAAGGAAAAAATTACAGCCTCTACAGGAGTACAGGTGACTGAAAACAAATACAAGATTTGTTATGGACATAGAACCAAATTTTATCTGAAGACAGCTAAGAACCCAAGGCCAAATTAAAAACAGATTTTTATCATGGTATCTAAGTAATACTTCAGATATCTGTGTCTGGGAGAGTGACACTCAGAAATCTCACATTGACTATCAGGAGCCTTGCTATGTTTTCTTAAGTAAATCACTTAGGTTGGGCACCTAAATTTTACTATACTCATAGAGAAACTGTGGCCTGCTTGGCTGCATGATGTTTAAGGCAAAGTGAGATTGACACATTAGCCATCCCCCACCTCAGTCTGGTGAAAGGCTGGATGCAGAAGGTGTGCTCAAAATTTACCAGCAACAGTGTCAGTGTCAGAATTGCATTCAGTACAAAGCACCCCTCTTTGAAAAGAGAAAATAACCTGAGTGCATATTTTGTTGTATAATAGTTAAGTGATTACAGCACTTCACCAGGGCAGCTCAACTCCTTCTTCAACTTGAGAAGATTCAAAAGTACATCTTCAGCCTCCCAGGAAACTGTTCAACCTCTCTTCATAAAACAGGCTGAACTGAAGCACTCTCCATTTTGCCTGCTGAAGTGAGGCCACTAAATATGAAGTAATGTAAGAGATCAAAGTCTGAACGAAAACAAGAAAGGGGAAAAGCCCAGTGACAACTGCATTCCTCTGGAAAGGAACTTCTCAGTTGTGGGGCCTGCTCCCAATTCCACACCGCTTTATATATCGTGTTTAGTGATGTTTTCATGCACAGGATAGCTGGAAAAACTGTGAAAAAGACAGGTGGTCTAAGCTGAATCTCTTATTTTGCACTTGGGATGTGCTAAAAACTGTGAAATGGTGGGTTAGTGTAAGTAATTTAACAGGTTAAGATTTCTTAAAATTAGAGAACTTAATCAATTGTCATCATATGAGTATGTTAAATACGTTATCAATTGTATAACAAAATCAAAGCTATAAGTTTAAATTGAATTCATTTGCATATGTTCCCACTTCTTGCAGTAGGAAGCAAATGGTGAAACATAGAATTACAGAAAGGTTTGGACTGGATGGAATCTTTAAAGATCATCTAGTTCCAACCCCCCTGCCATGGGTAGGGATATATTTCACTAGACCAGGTTACTCAAAGCCCCATCTAACCTGGCCTGGAACAGTAATAAGGATGGGACATTCACAGCTTCTCTGGGCAACCCATTCCAGTGCCTCACAGTGAGGAATTTCTTCCTTATATCTAGTCTAAATTTAGACTCTTTTAGTTTAAAACTTAATCCTTGTTCTGTCACTACCCCTGGCTAAAAGCTTCACTTCATCTTTCTTTGAAGCCCCGTTTAAGTATTGAAAGGACACAATAAAGTCTCCCTGGAGCCTTCGCTTCTCCAGGCTAAACCACCCCAGTTTTCTCAACATACCAAATGTGTAAATTACGTTACCCAATGTGATCAGCTATTGCAAACAAACTTTTCCCAGTTTATTATTCAGGTTCTAAATTGCTCATATGCTTAGGCACTTCAGAAACTCTTTACTCAGAAAGCTATGCATTAAAAAGACTGCTTATTATTTGTTCCTCTCTATTCCCTGTTAACATTCCTTTTTTGTTTGTTTGTTTTAAATTGGTATCTGATGACAAAAGGGAAGAAGAGACTGTGGGATTTGAGTAACTACTCATGTTCCATGTGAACTAAATAAGGTTTGACTGAGTACAGGCTGAAAATTGCTCATCCAGTCTTAGACAAAGACTTAGTACCAGACACTTCAGTAAAAAATGGATCAATTCACAAAATATTTGCAAATAAGAAAAATGAGGTTGCTTTCATCAGATACAATTATTCATAACGAATAATTTAATGTTATTTTTAGTGCTCTGAAAGCACCAGTTATGCTTAAACGCCAAAAACCTACTATGTGTTTTGATTACAATTGACAGTTATCATCTGTTTATAAAAGTGCATCTTTCCTGTAGGATTCCGTGTCATGGACCACCACCACTTTTTTTACACTGAATGTAAAGGAAAAAGAATAAAATACGTCCTCTCCCCATAGTGTAAGCAAAATAAATGTTAAAATGTAGAGACTGTTAGGAGATAAATTTGTCTCCAAGAAAGTGATATTCTCATATCCTGACACGGAGAGCTAGATGGTTTTGAGACCATTTTTGTTACTGACAGAGGGAAAAAAGACACATGGAATATATGATAGTCAAAACTAGAATGTAATGTACAGCTCCCGTATAAATAGAGGAAATATATTATGAATTACATTTAGTGAGGTAAGAACCACAACATCCAAAGGGAACAACTGTCCAAACCTTTCTGTAAGAACAACGCAAAGTTGCCAGTTCGCTGCCTTTTCCCAGTGTAGAACAGTGCTTATTTTTACACACTGTACACAGCCTAATCATTTTTGGACATTTGCCTATGCCTCTGGGGCAAGGAAAGATACATATGCAACAATTATATGTTATATGCACAGGAAGCTAGGTTGGACCTATTAAATACAGCCTGAACTACTGGGTCTGAGCATACACAGCGAACTAATACAATTTACGTGCAACAGATTTTCTGTTTAGGAGCTGACCAATTGCACTATCACTTGCGTGATAGTTCCAGCACATCTGACTTGAAAAACATTAAATGCTTGATATGCCTATAGAAGCGCAGAAGTTACTGTCCTTTAATTTCAGAAGTACTGGTAGAATACTATTTAGACAGACCAATCAGGCTGAGTCAGTAGTATCTACAAAACAGAGTGTCTTACAAGACAAGGACAGGAGAACAAGCAATCAAAATTCAGTAACGTTGAAATTCTGGTGCTCAGATATGTTAATGAGCACTTTACTAAATAAGTGCAACACATTACAAATCTGTTTACTGAAATGAACCACCCAACATGTGTTTTCCAGTTATGGTAGAAAAGGTTCACTGATTTTTTGAAAGTCCATAGGAGAGTTTATCATAGATGCCATTGGCTTCCAACACCAAAATTAATTCATTTGATCATAACATCTCTTAATCCTTAGTTATGATTGAAAAGGTTGATTGAAAAGGCACAGGTTGCCCAGAGAGGTGGTAGATGTACCTGTTCATTCCAGGGGGATTGGTCTAGATTACCTTTACAGGTCACTTCCAACCCAAACCTGTCTGTGATTCTAAACTCCAGAATTGCATTGCATTGCAGGAAACATTTCCATTGACACTGGGGACAAGCTTGCAAGAGAAGAGCAATGATCTGTAGTAGAAAGGGGAGTGGATCAATGCTCCAATCTGCAGCATAACGAGTTCCTCCTGTGTGTGACAATTGTCACCTTTACTGCTCAGTTCCAGTATAATAGGAGTGGAGTATAATGGGGAAAGAGGTGGAGGAGACTAGTCCTTCTCCAGGCTGAAGCTGCATTATTTCTTCAGAAATAAGAAGGGAAAATGCAATAAAGTTAAGATGGTAGCAGCTGGAAACAATGGTGCAGCAATATTAGCAAGCAGGAGAAGTCTCAGGAGCACTTCAATTTAAAGACATCATTTTCAGATATGTATTCTGGGAATTACTCATATAAAAAGACAATCTTAGGAGGATTTGTCAGGGGCTGAGAACATTGTTAAGAAATCTCTGTCCGATTACTTTGCAGTCTGTCGTAGACCCCCATTTCTAATGGTGCTGGATGAAGCTTGCTGCAGGTTGGCTTTATTCCTGCTTGACAGGGTGTCAAGATTGTTGATACCAAGAACACCAAAACAGGGGACTTTGATTCCACAGAGCTTCATGAGGTTGGTTTTCCACCAATCCAGAAAGCAAATAAGAACTGCAGAAGTGCTGGTCTTTTCACCTATCCAAGTTGTGTTTTCAAGCTTTTTCTCTGATATGCAGGTTAAAAGGTCTTTTAGAAAGCAGATTTTGATCTTTACATATAGCAACATCACTACAATGTATGTCCCCCAAATATTTATGAGAATCATGATTTGAAAAATGTTGATAACACGGGGAAAGATTTTGGGGGTGTGGGTGGGTGTGTGTGTGCAGAAATAGTTACACTGGTTTTAGACGCTGTCCTTATTGGTCTTCTCCTTCTCTTATAGGACTGAAAGCCCTGCAGAGAGTGACCCTGTATGATAGTATGGGCTTACAAGCGCTATTATAGTACAGTTAGTACAAGCAGTGCGGTCTTATGGAACGCATCTGTGTGTCATGTCTTCAGTATAATTTCTTACCCCTCTTCACATAGCTAGCACTTTACACAAAAGCCATGTGTGCTTTCTCCTCATCTAGAACCACTTGTTACAATAGTTTAATGTTAGAATTATTTGTGCTGTTCCAATTCAATAGGATTCACAGCCTAAAATAGGCTGACTCACAGCACCTGATCATCCTTCATTTATTTGCAGTATCACAAAGTTTCCGTGCTTACAAACACAGAATGAAAAGGTGGCCTCTGCCTCAAGAATCTTGCAGTTTGAAATGAAGGAAAGCGGATATATATTTTCAAGTGGACTAGACAGCACTGGTGATAGTGATGTAGCACACAGACCGCTAACCAGTGTAAACTGTTGCATGAAGACTCTAATAGTTTATGGATAACGTATCTGCCTTACAAGAACCTCTACCAATCAAGGGAGCAGACTGGGAACCCATGGTATGAAAAGTTTGGAAATTAACACCACAAGAGAAATGACAGGTAAGGATGGATACAAATATTTCTCCTGCTTGTCTACTCAGTACCTGCTTTTCTGACCTCAGCTTTCTCAGGATACCCAGGCAAGACTGAAAATAGTCCCAGGCTGGAACAAAAAAATAAAGTCATCATTTTCCTGATTCAATTCATACTACAGGGGTTATGAATTTTCCTCCCTTTTTGTTTTCCTGAGTTCAAACTTTACAAGTTTAGGCTGGAGGAAATAGGAGAAGAATGGTTTCTAGTGTTATTTCCTGGAGATAAAGCTCGTATCTAAAATGTGGGAGATGTGAAAATGGTGAACTTTAGAGGCTGATTAATGATCTTAAACACAGAGCAGGTTAGGTGTTTTGGACTGGGCCACTGAGTTTCATATTAAATCATGTTTAAGGCATATTATTTAGTGCTGTATCAAAGAACAATGCCCTTCCCTTTTCTTCCTGAGCTTGCCATCACTACTGAAAAGAGAGAAGACTGAGCTGAAAGCAAACCTTTTAAAATGGTGCAGCTGAGGCTGGATCCCACAATACACCTCTGAGGACTCTGCAAGGCAGGAGATACCAAAAAAGCCTTCCCCAGTCCTTGCTGAGCCCAACAGGATCTCACCCCAAGCAGCACAGGGGTTCTTCCCAGCCACTCTCACATCCCCTGTGCAAAGCAGGTTCCCATAAAGGGTTCATTGAATAGGTGGTACCTCAATTTCCTAAACAGAAGTTGGTGGAAGCTTCACATACCGATTTTTGATAATCAGCCCAAGGCACCCACAATGCAAACCGCAAACCAGAAACTTGATCTGAAATGCAACTCCTTTCAGGCAGTAGAATCATAACCTAGCTACTATCATCACTAACAGTATATAAAATGAAATGTATTTTCCACTGAAAAGAACTGAAAGACTCAAAAATCCCTGCAATGTCATTTCAAGTTTGATGAACGTTCACTATGCTCTTCCCTTTAATATTTTTTTTCCTTAAAGAACACACAAAGCTATAAGGCAATGATTTCATGCACTGTACATAATTATATCCAATATCCCTTTAGGATTGTAGGCTATTTTCATCTTGCTCTGCTTCCTCTATATTTTTAACACAACACAACAATATTCAGAGCTCCTATCTACATATTTCCATCAGTCCATTGTTCATTAAGTAAGTCATGAACATGTAGAGCTTTGATCAGTTCTCAACCAACAACAGGAACATTGCTAGCTAAAATTTTCCCACAAGATTGCCATAACTGGATTGACAAACCGGTCAGCTGCACAAACAAGTGAGCAAACTATCACCTTTGCTTTAACAGTCAACCAAATCTGGCCCTGCTTTCATTTTTTATTAACTCCAAAGTTGGCAAAGAGGTAGTATGACTGAAATAAAACACAGGTGGACAATTTAAACATGACTATAAGTATGCCTATACTGCAGTAGATCCTATTTTGTGTTAGGAAAAGAATCAAGTTCCTAATATTTATTCCGTGTGCTTACTGCTGAGGGTTTAGGACTGAGTGATCACTGCAGCATAGAGTAGACATACACCAGCCACCTTTAAGCTAGTTTGTTCAGAGAATACTGGTAGCTCAATGCAAAATAACCTATCCTGTTTCTCAGACAGATTTTTCAGCTTATACTTTACTATGTTCTATCATATCTGTATTAACACAAATATTGGAGTTAAACAGTTCAAGGCTAGTGATAGGTATATGCTCAGTATCTGTCCTAGAATAAATAGTAGGGATAAGACTTTTCTAGTGTAAGTGGAATATGACTGACTGCAGTATGTATGTAGAAACAGCGTGGCTGGACTCTTCATCCAGATCCTCTCAGGTTTGTTGGGGCAGAGGTTTCAGACTTAAACAGAGAATGATTAATTGATGTGCTTTGCATTCATGATACATCAGTATTTGCACCCATGTTGTGAAACAATTTTCTGTTTTGTATTTTCAGGATGGAATAAAGACCATCCTAATGAAATATATACTAACACATAGCCAGGACAAAACATCATTGGCAAAATGTGGAGCAAGGAAAACTAAACAAGTCCATTAGTATTACGCCATAGGGAATAAATATTGACACAGGATTGCAGAAAGGAAAATAGATGCTTGTAATAGTGAAATATAATCACTTCCCTAAGACGATGTTCTTTTGTTTGCAGAAGTCAGGTGGGATTCTCTCTTACATAAATGAGAACAAACGATTTGATAATGAACATTTTGTCTCAGTTCCTAATGCATCTCATAATTTCTCACTACAAAGTTGTGGATATTCTGTTTTGCTTGGATGATGAGCAATATTCTGGATGAATATACTGTTATGAAGATATTAGTGTAATACATCATAAGCAGCACTGACCAGCAGATCAACGGGGAACGTTGCATATTATATTTGTGTTAGCTTCAAAACTTGACGAATAAATTGAATATTTTTCATTAATATTGTGTAAAATGAGCTGTAAAATCTGCTGATTTTTGTCAAGCTTCGGGAAAAGTTTATGGCTATTCCTGACTGTTATGAAACTACATGAGAAGAGGCAAACTCCGAAGTGTTGCTACAGGAGTCCAAATCTAAGCATGTGGATATAAATTCATAAAGTATGATGAACATAAGAATCCAGTTCACTGGCAGTAATAATAGCGTGAGATAAACATGAAAAAGAAAGGATACGGCAATTTAAAAATACTAGAACCCTTTTGTGTTTTGGCAGATTAAGTTACGTTAAATGTCCTATGCTGGCCCGTAGGGACTATTTGTATTGCTAATTTTAAGCAAACAGAACGCACACTCAGGTGTTAAATTTCTTTCAATACATATTGAACAGATGCCTTATTATTGGGAGAAAATTTACTATCCTCTCTTTACACCTGATGTGAGATTCCAGATAAGCTTGGTTAGGTGAAGCCGTCCTAGTTACAAAAGCTAATTTTAGAATATAGACATTTTTAATAAATGAAATAGTAATTAAAATATAGCAAAAGCAAAAATAAGGCAAAGAATGTAAAAAGGAAGTGAAAACCTGACCCAGCTGCCTGAGTACAGAGACATTCATCTCACAATGCTATTCAGACAACAGGCAACACATAAAACTCTATCTCCCTGCTTTGCTAGCCCCTACTACTTTTTTGAACTAAAGGTTATTCTCTGTAACCAAAGGAACAGCAATAAAAAAGTGACTAGAAACACTTCTGATTAATGTGTCATGAAACAAAGAATGCAGAACAAAAGCAACTAAAGGAACTGAAATACTGCTACAATCTGAGCTGTAAGAAGCCAAGTGTTTCAACAGAGCCATCACTTAATAAAGTACAGTCAGAATATAACAGCTTCTGAGTTTCCCCTAAATACTATATTTCAGTTACCTTTCACTTCTTAATTAGAGGTAAGGAGTATATAACTGATAAGCGAAGTAAGCCAAAAAAAAAAAAAAAGCCAAAAGCCAAGCCTATCTTAATCTTTCACAGATCTCTAGTGTTACATCTGTCAGTGCACCCATTTGAAGACCTTTCCAGATTTCTACGTGCTGCCTTTCAAGTGGCAGGCTTGGAAACCCCACGCCTCTTGGTAATGCAGTGCCATAATTCAGTCAGTCTCCATGCTGCACTATGGTAGCAAAGAGCATTCATCAGTAAACACAGTATCTCGGGCCCTTGCAGGCAATTCCCTTTGGGAGCCTGAGCACATCGTAGCACAGAAACCGACTTCAAAACAGAGCAGAGCTGTTGTGTCAAAGGCTATGCAGTACTCACAGAAATGGATTCAAATCAATAGAAAGACATATTCTGCACATTCCAAGAGACCTACATTTAGCATCCATCTCACACCACTTTACCTCAGTAATGCGTATTTAAAAATCATCCTACAGGCACGGACAAAGATGCAACACAGTTAAGAGCACAATTCAACACCTGTCATTTTCACCTGAATAAATTCATCCAAGTTTCATTAATTCTACAAGCAAAACCAGAGTTTCAAGAATGGGAAATGTGGATCAAAACCCCCAGGTTTTGTAGATCTTATTCTGCTGCACAGAGGTTTGCATCAGACATTCTGCAACTCTGTGCTTTCCCCAATGCTACTATTGAGAGCACTTACATTTTATGATTTCCTGTCCAACAGATATGTTATCTTCCATTTGTTTTAGCAAATTTGTGATAGACATAACATGTTGAAAGAACTGAACAATACATTGAAGGCCATGAAAAAATTTCTTTGACACCTGCCCATGGCAGGGGGATTGGAACTAGATAATCTTTAATTACCATTCTATGATTATTTCTTTTGAGCTATGAAAAGAACACAGAGAATTGAAATGTGTTTCTTTTGAAACTTGGAAATTTTTTATTTCAGGACTACATTAGTACTCTGCTTTTAGGTCATTATAAGCTTCTAGAAATGAAGGGGAAATCTCATTTATAGTCTTATTGCACAAAATGAAAATATGGAAGGATGAACAAGAAAATAAAGATCTGTCATTACTAGTATATCTTGTTTTATGTATGTCCATTTACCTTAAAATAGGTTAGTCTTTGTAAATATTTTCTCCCATTTCTAATAATCAGAGAGGCAAATGTGTATTTGTAAATATCTTTCATTTTAAAGGAATACATAAGGTCTATCAAATTGCATGACTGAAGCCCACAGTGTGAGGTATAACATACAGAGGAGAGCTGGGCCATGCAAAAGCCCATCAAAAGGCACTACAACAATAAGAAAAAGTAATAATCTTCATACTTTTCTCAAAACTGACCTGCAGTTTTCTCACTGTATCTTTTCATCTGCTTGACATTTCTTTACAGCAAAATTGACTATAAAATAGATGCAAGTGTTTATATTAAGTTCTTGTGAGAAATTAAGTCAAAGAAGTTTATTGACATCAGGAATGGTTTCTCTGAACCATTTGCTTAAATGTCCTGTCAGACTGTCAGGATTACCTCAAAATTCTTCACCTTTCTGAAAAAGGTGGGCTTGAAATTTGTCACCAAAATGCTATTTAATAAACACTGGTCCTATTTTTAGGTCACAACATTTAAAAAACAGTGACTTTTAGGAAAAGTCCCATGGAAGATTGTGGTGGGTGGTTGGTTTGTTGTTGTTTGTTGGGGGTTTTTTGTAATATTAGAATTTTATTTCATATGTCATTTTGGGGGGTATTCTTTTTATAGTATGCTTTATATTTATTTCTCGCATGGAGTTAATGATCTCTCTGCTGGAATCTTACAAATATTTTGAAGGCATCTGCTGGTCTGTTCTGCATGAAAAACCTTTTCTGTGGATCAGTGTATACCTTCTGTTGTTTATAGCGAATTAGTTTGCCTATAAAGACAGCTAAATTCAAGGACAGAAGCCAATCCAACCACACACGCATAAAAAATTCCTAACACTTCCCTTCCACTGCGTGTGGAGAAGAGTAGGAATGTACCACAGGATAAAAACCTCTCTCTCATTGAGTTGTTTTTACAGTCACAGTTCAATACCTAAACAAATAATTCTAACAGTAGAAATTGCTACGTCTGCATTTATGTGAGATTACTTAAAGTCTGATAAAGTGCAAGTTCTGTTCTAGGCTTTCCTGTGACTGGAGTGTTCATACTGTCTCTCTCCTGGGGAATCTTTTATTTCTAATAACATACTTGATCTCACCCTGTGCTGTCCCCCAGAGCAGGATGCCAATTTGACTCTTCCTCCTGTTCTTAGTGGCCTATTTTCCTGCAGCTTGGAGGAATTTTATACTGCTGAGACCTCAACATCTCTGTCCAGAAGTTTGGTTGAAAGTGGCTGGCAGGTTCAAGCATTATTGAAGGAGATTGAGAATGACAGATTGGCAGATACCAGGACAGATACAATGCCATCCCATAAACCTAATTTCCCTTGGAAGTCAAGCTAATGTGGAAGAAAATTTAGATCCACATTCACAGCAATATTTAATACCCAGCTATTCTAGCCCCTGCTATTGTGACTTTGCTTCACAGGCCTATTTAATAGAAGCCATATCTCAAAGGAGTATTTTATATCCTAATTGCTGTGGAGACAGCAACAATAGGCTTTTATCCAAGAATGGAAGTTCTCACCTGTAAAATACCTTTTTTTTTTTTTCTTCATAACGACTAATTAAAAATTAAATAGAATCTTATCTTCTTTTAAGTTCTCTTTTTTATCTTATTAATCTTTCCCCACTGTGTGTTACACACAAATTGTATGAAGACAGTCAGTTCTTGTTAACTGTCTCACCACACAAAAGATTTATATTCCAGTTCTGGATCTGAGAACTTTGCCATACAAAAATCATACATAACAGGCAAAGACATTATAGACCCGTTCAGCTGGTTATCTGACCACTTTGCAAGTGACAAGTTTGACATCATTACTGCATCACATAGAAAATCAGATTTAATATAGACTTCGAGTGATTTAACATAGACTTTGGGTGTTACTGATTCAATCCCATCTTGGTGTTACTTTGATTAAGAGTTGATAGGATTCACATCTAGTAGAGAAACTTTTTACTTAATATTGTTGAAGCCAGATCTCCTAAAAGACTCAGGCACCTTGCTATTAGGGTAGATGCTCATAAGATCATTTCATGCTAACCTATATGACAATTTCTGCTGCACTCAGGCTTTCAGTCCTCGGTCCTTCACTGAGAAGCAAAATCCCTGTGTCCAAGCACCCTAGCCAATTCCATCATAAGGACAAGCCAGACAAGCTGCAAACTGAGAATGGAGACCTATTGTTAGGAAACAGGCAAAAAAAAAAAGAGCAAGGGAAAAAATATCAGCAACCCAGTTCTTTCCAGAGGTTATGCTTCTAAATCAGGGCTGTGGGTAAACACCTCCATCTGTTTGGCATCCCAGTCCTCAGCAGAGACTAGGCACCTAAAAATGTATTTGAAAGAATTCAGCAGTTCAGCCTTATGCTTTTCCTTATAAAGTGCAGGCTGAATAGGAGAGGATGAAGAAGGGTAGCTGGATAGTCAGCACTCCTCCTTAAAATAAGTAAATCTGAATTGTAGGTTTTTCTCTACCTGGCAAGATTAAACACATATCTTGCATATCCTGGAAGCACATCCAGACAAGGCTCAAGATGAGAGGAAAGGCACATATTTTATTGGCAACCTGCATACTTGTTTATGTTGTTTTACTGTTATATTATTGTATTCCAAAATATAACATATTGCAAGGTAATGCATCTTTTCAAGGCTGGAAGGTCTTTAATAGTTAATTTGTGTTCATTGAACAGTTAGTGGCCTGTATTTAATAGCTTATTAACTTTATGGTAAGGAAATTCTGTGAATTCCAATAATCAAGAGTGTGACGTCTAAAAACGGAAAACATTATCATATGATCTGGAGATAAAAATTAATTTTGGAAGCTAAATCATTAAAAGCATGTTCCATTTCTTTTAAGAACTGGTGAGTGTTCTTTGGCATACATAAATTCTTTCCTTCCTCCTCCTACATACATAAAACTATTGTTTTTCCTGAGGCTTCATTCCTATTGTGGAGAAGTAAAGTTTAATATAACTGTTCACATCCATTGTTTGGTTTGGCAGAATTCCAAATGATGGATTTTGATTTCTAGAATCAGAGTAATTCAAGATTGTTTAGAAGGTTTTGAATCCATCATTAGTTAGAAATGAGATCTAATAACAAGATAATTTTCTCCTTTGCACAAGTTCTCTTCAGAGCAGCTTTTCCCTGTCAAAATTCACCATTCGTTGGCTTTGTGTGGGCTTCTGAAACCACCTTTCTCCATAGTTGCATTGTTAGAGCACTTTTATTATTTGCCAATAAGAGTGTTTCCTGCCTTTCTGGCCTCTTCCTTGCCTGATTGGGGCTGTTGGTCTGATGCTTACAAAGTTCGATTTGATAATACTGAATGTCCTGGAGAAAACACTGCATAAGGATCTGACATCAGTTTTCTCTCTGCATTTCATGAAAAGAGGAAAGCTTTTTTGATTGAAATTATTAGCTAACCACTATATTCTATGTTGATACACATTGCTACTATTATTAAATAAAACAGCACTGGAATAATAAAAAAACAATTAGGAATGCTATAAAAACCTGAATTAAACTAAAAAACCATGAAGACTGACATCTAAGACTCAGTATATAAAAACATTTGTGGTTCTCTCCTCTTAAACTATTCTAATAGTTTATCTTCTAATTTCTGCTTGTCAGCAGTGCCCTTTCCATGGGCTTTTCTCACCTAAGACACAAGCTATCGTGGATAGACTGTATTTGGATAAAATATAGTAAATAGAATTGCATGGCTTTCTCTATTTGCTTTGCAAATACAATAATATGCAAATGTATGTTTCATCTTTGTTTGCTTTTTTTTTTTCCCAGTCGTAGGGCTTCTATTGCTGAGGAAGATACTTATTACACAGATTTTCATGACAGTGACACAATATAAAGAAAACACCAATGAATTTCTCCTTGATCCTACTAAACTACTAGGGATTCCCAAGCCTCTGTGATAGATTCCACAAAATGCCATAATTTTTTTAAGAATCTCTACCTACCCTGATTATTAGGGTAAAAGCCATTTTGATAGTATGCTGAGAAGAGGATGCTTAACAGTAGCAATGTCTCCTTAAACAAAATCTCATCTCTGCTCCATTCTTTATTTAATTTCTCTTTTTACCTGCATAATTTCTTCTAATTCTTGATTTTCCCACCACTTATTCTTTTCCTTCCAGTCTTCCCATCATCCCTTCATTTACATCACTGGAGGTTTTCTCCTTTAAATCACCCACTAAACATCAGTGATTTTAAATTTTTCCAGATTCCTGTCCTTCTGAAATGAATTAGTCTGGCACACTTCAATCTTCACAAATTCTTCTGTGAGAAGAAAGAGCCTCACAGTGGACCAGCCTTTAATACCAGTTCTAAACCAACAAAGAGACATCACAACCTGGTAAAACATAAAAATATATAGCCAGCCTCCTGCATGCAATGAGGAAGTATTTTTCGGTTAGCAGCAGCGGCTAATGGGTACTTGGTTTCTTATACAATTCCCTCTATGCCAGTTTTTCAAAAGGTCAGGCAGGATATAAAACACAAAAAGATTTTACATACTCATGTGTATTGTAATGGGTAACATGACGATATTTGGAGAGCTGTCAACTCCACATATGTGCAGGAAGAGTGTGTTGATACCACTTTTGTAGAATTTCAGTCAAGCGTAAGAGAATTTCTTTATGGCTTATCTTCATGGCACTTGTCAGTGCACCCACTAACTCAACATAAAAGGCAGTAGGGACGGAGCCAAAGACAGCAACACTTGAGACAATTATAATAAAGTTGAAAAATCAAGCTATTCAAGAGCAGCTTTAAGCATTAATGGAAAGAAAGAGATATCATTCTGGCTTTCTGAATGTCCCACTTTGGTGCTAGCATCAAGGGTACAAGAAAAATTATTTGTACAGAGCTAAAAAACCATCATTCTGTGAAACACTTTCCCACACCTTGAAACATCAAATTGAATAGCTCTATCTCTTGGGCTTTGCTTTCCACAGCTCTCTTTCTCAGTCTAATCAAAACGCCACTTATGCCAAACCAGTACCATTCCCTCTAAATTATTCCCTTGCCTTTCTGTCTTGCACTGCATCAGATTTGTATCTTTGTTCTTATCTTCCTCATAGTTCTCACCTCTCCTTGTGCTTTTGTCCTTTTGTAGTATCACGCAAATATTTACACAATAAGGCAAGAAGATATTTGGTAACAGGTTTGATGGATTGTTGCAACAGAAATAATAGTAAATGCGTGGAAGCACTGATCAAATCTACCAAACAAATGCTATTCCTTAAAAGAAATTGGCAACAACACTAATTATCAAATAGAAGAGTTGTAATGATTTTACCACATTTCTTTTGCTAGTAGGGATTGCAACTGATGAATAAAATGCAAAATTATATTAAAGTATCAGATTAAAACACCCAGGACAAGAAACTGGTCTTGTGAATATAAGCTGCAAATCTCCAGTGGTTTAGAAAAAGTTTAAGTAGAGACAGAATCATGTGAAACATAAGAAAAGGATCAGATCTAAACCCACAAAATTGTAAGATAGCTTAAATCCAAGAAAGTGAAAAATCAGTATTGGCACTCGTTGGCTGTGATGTTGCCATCTGTAAAAATAAGATTTCCAACATATGGACTGTTTATCTTCAGCAGCATCTGCAAAACACAGACACGCATTACAAATTGTGTGATAGCTGGACACATGACAAGCAGAGAGGTTTTGACTCATTAAACAACTTCTTCAAAGAAAAGCATTTTTATTGTACTAAAAGAAAATTAGATGGAAAGGAACAAGATGAATATATAACTGCCATGAAAATCCAGAAGAGAGATGTAATTAAAAACGAGGAGAAGCAATTAAAACAGGCACAAGAGTTCCTCGGGAAACACAGCCATGTGTTTTGCTACTTCTCTACTCTACATAAATAATTTAGATCACAAACTAAATAATTATCCTATAATATGTTGTTCAAATGCCATCATTAACCAGAACGCAGAAATACAGTGTGTTCTTCTAAAGTTAATGGTTAGATGACATTTGCAGATAAGTGAAATATATGCTCATCTGGTGAAAATACCAAACTGAATTATTACATTATTTCTGTCTAGTCTAACTTCAGAGACAGAAATTTATGCGGACGTAAGAAATATTGAATACAATGACTCTTCTGACCAGCGACACTGATATTGACTTCCCACTCCTCATCACACCTTCCTGTTCAGACAGCAGAAATCTTCCTTTTGAGACACAGATTCCACAAAAATCTGTGCCACTGACTACAGAAATACTTTAAGATGAGAGTGATTTTTATGAAATGAGACAGTACTTCTAGAGCAGTAGCTAGAATGAAGCTCCTTCTTCTGCCATGTGCATATTGTAACTGGTTACTGCAGGCTTTGAAGATCTTACTGCTGTCTACAGTTACCTGAAAGAAAGTTCTAGCAAGGCGGGGCTTGGTCTCTTTTCCCAAGTAACAGGTGATAGGACAAGAGGAAATGGCCTCAAGTTGCACCAGGGGAGGTTTAGGTTGGTTATTAGGAAAAATTTCTTCACCAAAAGGCTTATCAAGCATTGGAACAGGTTGCCCAGGGTAGCGGTTGAGGCACCATTGCTGTAGGCATTTAAAAGATGTGTAGATATAGGGCTGAGGGACATGGGGACCATGTTAGTAGCAACTTGGCATTGCTAGGTTAATGGTTGAATTCGATGATCTTAAAGGTCTCTTCCACACAAAACGATTCTATGATTCTAAACATAGAGGAAAGTGTTTTGGAGAGAAAAAAATTGGCTTATGAGACACAATTTAACATAGCAGAAGACCTGCTTGCAGACAATTAGCTCTTATTATTGTCTCTCAGAGCTGTCTAACTTTCAGCAATTCCACTCTGTTCCAGTTGTCATCCACTCAATCTCAGCCTTCATTTCTCAGCCTCCCTCAGATCTTATCCAGCTCATCCCTGTCTCTGCTTTGGCCTCCTCCCATCTCTTCATCTTGCTCTTAGTGCAATTACCTCCACTATTCAGGCACCATTTCTCACCAGACTCTTTGATCTAAGCATTTATATGGATATTTTTGGGTTTTGCCACCTCATCCCTACAATTAATTTCTCAAATTTGTCCACAGCAGCAGTGCCATTGTTACTGGTGCCTTGTGAGACACAGTCTCTCCTGCCTCATCTGATTATTATTAAAATTATTCCTGTAGCTACCTGGCTCTAGGCATCCCCAACTACCTCCTCTCACTCATAATTGCCCTTGCTCCCCCATTCCTGGCCTGAACTTTTGTTTGTCATCTCTTAAATTCTTGTCCCCATGTCTAAAAAATCCTACTTTCTCACATTTCCTTTCCTTCTTTTGTCAATTTGGAATGTACTGAAACCACACTGCCCATCTCCATCCCACCTGCAAAGAGGTCCTTCAGGGTCTACTGGCTCCCACAGACCCTGGGAGCATCATTCTCCATCTCATGCAAGCACATGTGGGCCGAATCAGTCAGAGAAGGCAAAAGTTTGAGAGCTTCCAGTGCAGATGCTGTCTTCAGAAACTGTAGACATCAAAATCAATGAATATTGATCACACTGAAATGGTAATTTTTTTAAATGCATATAATGGAGCGAGATAGTTTCTCCCCAAATCTGCAAGGCAACCTTTCAGAACATCCCATGTTCTGGGGACACTAAAGGGTCAGGAAAGTGGTCTGTAAACCTCAGGGAACTAATGCAACTCAGAGCTGCTTTTATTTCCTGCTCTAGCCAAAAGTGGTATCCATCTTAAACTACAAAGAAAAGAAGAAGAAAAAAATAAAAAGGCAGTTATCATTTGTATATTCACAGTGGGAACAAAAATGTCATTTTGTTATACTTCAGAAATATTTTTCACTGCAGTTATTAAAATTGAAGACTGGATTATAACTTGGTTTTTTCACAGTTTGTAAGGGGTTTTGCAGCATTTGTATTTCTCCTGCAGAGAATGCCAAGATAGAGTAAGAAACATGTCTGGTTCTAACATCTCTCTTATCTGCTGTGTCTCAGGGTTAGCACTTACAGACTAGGAGCACCGTCTGTATCTGTCAGTGCCAATACAATAACTTCTGTAACTATTCTGATTTGCTGTTTTCAGAGAAAAGGGTAGCAAAGTCTTCCAGAGAGTGAACCTGAGACAGAGGGGTGATTTTTGATAGACTACATCATTCTTCTGTGGTAAAATCAGTGAAGGAATCCATGTTGCCTCTGTTTAGGATGAGTAGCCATCAGTCTACATTATTTCTGGATGTATTCACTGGGAAGAATCATCAAAATAGTTCAGTTGCATTTCCTGCACAGTTTGCAAACCTTAAATGAAGGCTACAAGCTAATACAACAGCTTCTTTCCACCATCATTTACAAAAACTAGAAATCCAAAACCTGAATAATTACAACATTCAGAGAAATCAAGAAAGGTGAAATACAGCCTAAGTAGCTTACTTTTATTTGTCTCAAACTGTGCATATCTCTTCTTTCTCTGTCATTATAACTTAGTAAACTAGAATGCAGACAACTCAATTTAGTTAAGAAGGCAATAGTTTCAAAACAAAATCATAGAGCTCTTCATTAGCCAAAAAGGAGACAACCCCCCCCAAAAAAGTGGCAAACACTATTAGCAAATTCTTCATTCAGATTACACAAAGGAAATGAGCACATTCTGAAAAGACAATGGGTTGACTGCAAAGGCCAGCAATACAGGAGAAAATTAGGACTGGCTTCTCATGGGAGAGGAAGCCAGAACAAGTGTTATCCAGAAAGATCAGAGCACTGTGGAAGAAATGACTCTGCTCTCTTCTGGTATTTGGGGAAGAGAATTCTGATGAGGCTTGGGCAGATCCTCCTCACCAGGCACGCATCCTGGAGCAAGTGGTGGTGTTTCATGGTACTGGCCATGTTATAGCTCAGGAAGGGGAACATCTGCTGTGTATTTGCTTCTCACTATTTGACATTTAGGGAGAATGAGATTAGATTAGGTTTTTAGCTAAGTGGCTGAGGCTGCTGTGGGAGAAAACATCTACTCTCCTATAAGACTATGTGACTCTAACACAGTCACAGTAAGGTCTCTTCGAGATTACTCCGAAAACTTGCTTTAGATTTAGCACTTTCAGGCCCTGCCTCTGCACTGTTATCTTTCAAGGCACAAAGCAAACCAAGGACTGAAACGTAATCAAGCTGGCAAATCAACTTTCCACTTTCTTTTTTTAAGTGGAGATTCTTTTGAAATGCAAGATTTTGTATCCCCTGAATGATCCTCAGATCTTTGTAGTCTTTTAAACGCTCCTCTGAGATACAGCATAGAGACAGTCAAAAGTCTTGTTAGACACAGATATGACACAAGATTTAAGTACCACAAAAATCCCCGTCAATCAAAATTCATGTTAAAATGGGAGTTTATGTCAATGCTGTTATATCTTCCTGACAGCTGAATGCAGACAGAAAATTTTAAAAGCCTTAGCACATCTAGGCACAAGATCCCATGAAGGAATCTTTCCTAGTAATGCAGAGGTATTATCTTCAGGAGCAGTGGGAAATGCTGGGATGAGTAACCACTGCATTTTCCCTTGTTCCCACTAGAAAATATGCTGACAGGTGAAGTTAGCAAGCAGTCCTCTCCACTACAACTGTATGGCTCTATTGCTGCTGTTATCTTCATTCTCACCCAGACATCCACACTGTCATACGGCTGGCCCTGGCAACTTATTTATTGGATAGGAGACTCATATGTCCACTTGCTCAAAGCCTTTAAGTAAGGTTGCAGCAAAGTCAGCACGTCCTTTGAAGGGATGCCACACACGAGTGCCTGTTGCTGAGGTTCACTGCTCACCTCACCCACTGTCAGGAAAGCAGAGGTGGAGGCAGGCAGCTGAGCAGCTTCCACAAACCTGGAGGAGGCTACATAGAGAGGTTAGCCCTGGGCGCCATCATTCGTTCAATATGGACGTGTCTGTGGAGGGCACTTTTGGGCAGCTGCTAGCAAAGGATGAGTTTCACTAGGGGGAAACTCATGTCAAGGTAAGCGTATTCATTCTACCAAAAGCCAAAATGAAACTTTATACATTCTCACACTGAAGAAGGAGATCAAAATTTGAGGAGTAATTTTGCTGCTATAATGCCTTTTCTTGGTCCGTAACAAGGTGTGTGCACCTGTCCGCAGAGCCTTAGCCATTTATAGACTACTCTGGACACACAGCTGATTTGCTCCAGGATCTCTTCCTCCTCATTTCTGACCTTGTCCCTAAGGGCTGTTTCTGAAACAAGAATGCATGTCCTGCAGCATCCATAATTGCAAACAACAGAACTGAAAATCACACTAATTCTGCATTTACATCCAACACGTCTGGATCATTTTCTACACAAGAAATAATTAATCTTCCAGGGAGCTTTTCCATCAACCTAATGGTTGCTCTGAGAATTAAATTCCCCTTGCCGCCTTTTAGCAAGTCATTGGAGAATAGAGAGAATAAAATTGACAAGAACCTTGCGTTTCGCTTCAGCTATAGTAGGTTAGGGCCATACTTGATCAGCAAAGTGCCTTGAAAGAATTTAGATGGAAAAACATTAGTTTCACATGAAACCTGAAGTTTTTGTGAGTTGAAGAACTTGAGTGTTTTTTGCTTGTGTTTTGAATCAACTTTTCTCATAATGAGTTCAAAAATTTATTGTTATGCTCATCTGCAGAAAATAATGCTAAATTAATTCCATAAAATTTTATGAGCGAAATTATGCAACATATTAATGAAATGCAAATATCCTCGTTCATTAGGCTCATCCATTTCAATTGTACCTACAGTACATGTCTCAGTGGGGACTGTTAATCATACAGCAGCATGCAGAAAAGAATATATTATATTAATTAAATAGACACATTATGCAGCTGGGTGCTGAATTATGCCCATGAAATTCAATAAGCATACATTATTATTTTTATTAGAGCAACAGAATCTTCTGTTTACTGAATTTGGGGGAACACAATGTCATTTTGGTGTACATTACAAGTAACAAATGAAGAACGGTCCAGTATTTCAAATTGTATCAGTATTCTCCAAAATAAACCTCTGCATGAAATTCACAAAACTGATCCTTCAAAGAGCTATTCACAGGCACACAGATCAGTCCATGCAGACCTCAATGAAATACTGAAGTACACAGGAAGATTAGAGGGCTGGAGAGTGTAGAAAAGATTGGCAGAACTGAGCCTTCAAATTCAAATGTTCAGCCAAAAGCTACTCAAGTTTATCTGAGATTAAATACAGTTTATTTGCAAACGTCACTTGCCTAACTTGTCCACTACACAGTTCCTTCAAGGGCCTTCAGCACTTTAAAGGCTAAGCTACTAGTATGCACATTAAAAAAAAATCCTATCATAAATGCAGTGTGTGGTATGTTCACGTTCACAGAATAAGAGAGTGCTTACTGTTATTCAAGGAAAACCAAAGGGAGTTTGTGTAACTTTCTGCTTCTGTCATTATACTGTACATATCCTTAATGATACCTCAAAGCCAGTTTCTCACTAGGATTTTGAACACTTAAAGTTAACGCAGATTTAGGTCTGGAATCAGAGGTTTAGGTCCCTGACCCCCTCTTAAAAATACTGGAACCAATGGCACAACTGAAGCAGAGAAAAGGCCACTTCAAGAAACCTACCCAATGTACAATCTCATTTTTCCCTTACATATAAATTATAGCACTTCACACTGTAGATTATGCTTCAAAGAGGAAGAGTGAACTACATGCAGGACAGAGCAAATTCGTCTTACAACATGCTCTCAGATTACTGAAATCTCAGGTTTCCCTCTGAAACACCGTGATGTAAGAACTCTTAACCACTAATATTTGAAGAAAAAGCAGCATTTGCATGTATATACTACCAGAGATTTCAGGCTCCTTATAGATTTGTGGCAGGAGCATCAGAACACATGGAAAATAGGCACGTAGCCCTGACAGGACACTCGATTTAAGGCTTTTTGCCTGGCTGGTTGCTAGAAACATGCATCAACAAAATTCATTGTTTATAAAGGCTTGGCTTAGAAAAAGGAAGGAGGGGGTTGGTCGCTTCCACCCAGACTGTTCTGGGGCCAGGTGATTCTGCAGGAAAACATGCTTCAGTTCCTGTATTTGGAGGACACTGGGACTTGTGTTTGCCAGTTCCTAGAGGGCATTAACCAGTAATCTGTAACACAGAATGCTGATACCCGTACATTCCTATCCTGCTTCTGTGTTTCTGGATAAAATGACAGTGTCTGCTGTGCCTCATGCTGACCCAAAGGCTGGCACTGGGCTTCCAGCATCTTTTGATTATGTCCAAAGGATCAGGTCCTCTGGGCTACAGAATTGGGCTCCTCTTTACGCCTGTTAGACTACCCTTGCTCTGTGAACATCAGGCCACAAAAGTAACTTCAATCACATGCAGTCTTACTAAATTCAGTCTATCACTCTGACCCTCAAAAGATTTGCTTTACATCTAGATGGCATTTGTGTTTCCCCAGTAGATGCAGAGATACACAGCTCCTGCACAGGAAGACATGTAGGCATGTGTAAAAAGCAATGTATGCATAGTGCCACTGACTCTAAGGGAACCACCTCCCTGCTATTAAGTTAGCTGTGACGTTTAGAGACTTCCTGTCCAGGTATTGGTATCAGATTTGGCATATTTTGTCCCATTTTCAAACAAATGACAGGACCAAACTGGTTCCATGTATGATACAAGGGGAAACTTTAAAAATTATCTTGGAGCTGCATTTTTTGTTCCTTCCTTGCAGATCAAACTTAAATTCACACTTAGAGTGGCCCTAGTTTTTCACCCTTAATAAACATTGAGATGTGCAGCGGTTGTAATGCCATGCACGTTGCAGTGATGACTGCAGCCATGATAATGCTGTCTGGTTTCTTCACTGATTTATAAATCAGCTGTAAAACTTTGCTCTAGTTTTAAAACCATTAGGAGATTTCTAGTTGGAAGTGACTGCTTAGAACAGAATTTTATATATAAATATATCAAAATCACATTGTGTTAATTTGCTGGATTCCCTTTACAGAAAAGGTATGTTCTTAAAAGCCTTTTATTTCTTGAGCGTTATGTCTATATTGATAGTCATCTAAATGAATCAAGAGCTATTCAGTCAAAACTGGAGGTCTTGAATAGGACAATATTGTGCCCAATAGTTCCATAACAGTTAATAAGAAGATTAATTCAATAACTCTTTGCATGCTGACTCAACACATTGTTCCTGGCAAGCCATACTGAACTCTTATGATGGATATGAAAACATTCAGGTCACCACTATGTGACCCAGCTAATCTGACATTTGAATTCAATTCTGTTTTTTAAGAAAATATCCAAAAATATGAAGGGATAGATTATTTTCCCTAGGTTTGTTTTGACATTTGTCTATGAACAGAACAAGTTACAGCTAGGACCATTGCAATCACTCACTCTGATCTCCTACATAAAACAACCCATAGCATTTAATGATGTTTCCATATTTGTACTTTCTAGAACCTAGCATAGGTTTTTCCCATTTATTTGAGGTAAGCTGCTTATCTGGTGTAGCAGTGAATCCATTATGATCATCCTTATCATTTTACTACAGCACCCAGAGCAAATAGAGCAATCACAACTGTAACGGGGATTACTAAAGAAGGATGAAATTAAACTACAGAATTCAGAGAAGAACAAACTAAGGACAGGTAGTTAAAATCCTTCAGAAAGCTAAAATAATTATAGCGTTATAATGATTATGGTCATATACCTCTACTAAAATTTAGATTTCCATGCCCATTTTCACATAAATTAGTGTTGTCTGATAATGAACTATACAGGAGTACCTTTTAGAGGAAACAGTCCCAGGTACTTCAAGGTGTTTGTACAGACAAAAAATCAAAAATTAAAGGCTTGGTGGATTTTTGTTAATGCTCTAATTTTGGTTTTAGACACTTCAAAAATGTCACATTTCAAACAACTTTTAACACACCTCTCTGACACCTCACCTCTAGCAAGCTTCATATAAAGCCAGTGGTCTAACAATGATTTATGCTTCTTCTGCAACTATAGGGAGAAGACTGGCACCTCTCACCTGACTCAGCTGGTCAGCTGTCTCCTACCACCTAAAATGGGGAGCTAGATGGCAAGATTCCTAACAACTTAAATTTTAAACAGCTAAATTTAATTGAGATTAATACAGCAACTTAATTTAAAGACTAAATACAAGATACCTGTCCCGGTAATGTTTCATGAGGAATAAGGACAGCTAGCAAACAAAATAATTAACTATTTGGGTTTTTTGGTAATCTAGAAAAAGGAAATTTTAGGGCATGCAGGAAATTCTTCAGAAGGGTTCAGCATTTCAGCTGGGACAAGAGAAACACACAACACTGTTCCCAGGAACAGCAACAATTTTCAGCGGAAAATCAAAGCACCTCGAACAGCCTTCAGGATCTGCATCTTCAAAACATACAGATTTCAGAGAATAAAAACTAATCAATTCTGACAAAGGGACATCTGCTAAACTTTCGACTGCCCACAAGAGATCAAAACTGAACTTTTCCTTCCTATTTCCATAGTCCATAAATCAGACTCAATGAATTAGTTGTCAGCAGTTGAAGCCCTCAATTGTAATAAATAAACAACTAGATAAATGATAGATAAATAAACAAACACATAAAACAGAATTATTTTTTGTTGCAATTCTATTAAAGTGGTAAACTAAAAGAACTGCCTACAATGTCAGACTCTGATACGGTCATTCAATATTGGCATGGACTGCTGCAGGGAGGTGTTCTCATAACCAGAGAGTTGAAAGCAAGGCCATTGATCATGGTTCTCTTTCCCAGGCTCAATTAAGAAACATTCTTCTTTCTGCTCCTCTGTTATCACCTTTTGATGGTTTTGGTGTTGATTCTTCTCTGGGCTTTATTCATGTTTGCCTTTGCAGCAGTGGACACTGAGCGCTAATAAGTCAAACACTCATTTAATTTCAGTACAAATATCGCCTGTTCAGATATGGTTATATTTTGGTTTTGGTTTTTTTTTCTCATGACTGTGTCCTTTTAACAGTATGTGTGATACAATATCATACCATGATAGATTTGAATATATGCGATAATAATTATGGTCTCTTTTCAGACCTGTAGTTTGAAACGTGCTATTTAAATTAGACCCACATGTAAGATTTTGCTTGATTACTCGCACTAAGAGAAAGTAATGGAGGTTTTGAAGCAAAAGGCTGATTCACACAGGGCAAATAACACTTGATGCAAAGTGCTATGTGCCAATTTAATAGATTATTTTAATTTCTTTTTTACTTTACATTTCTCCAGAGAGTGAAGTTTTTAACATTATTAACTGCCCTACAGTTAGGGTTTTTGCACAGTTTTCGTTGAGAATGGGCCAGTGCTCCTTTCCAAAAGAATTTGTGGGTATGTTTGGGTGATTTAACAAATCAAAGCAATTCATATTGCTGGACTCGTATTTTGAAATTAACAGAAGTAATAGAATAGGACTGGCTAATGACAAGATCAATTAAAGGACAGAGGTGTCACAAGACTAACCTTAATGTAGCTGAAACTCCAAGTAAATACAGACTCCCAGATTATATGCCTATGTTTCTAACATAACACGTAAAAGGGAGTCTCCAGCACAAAGGGCAGGGTATAAAACCCAGTACTCTGAATGAAGCCTTCCTTGCCAATGGATACATACTGAGACAATTGTGTGTCCTAAATTCTCTCTCTTTCTGTAACCGAATGGAGAAAACTAAGATTCCATTGATTTTTACACTGTCTGCAAGAAGATCATCCAGCATATACATGGTCCATCATAAAGCCTTCCAACAGCAACTAAACATACCACAGCTTCAGAGCACAATTCAGCTGGCACAGTGAGTTTTGACTGGATCATCACTTTTCATCATGAGACTGTTGTATTTTCAACCTGCCACAAGGCATCAAAAGAAAAAGTGTATCCTCTGCCGTTAAACACATTGCCATTGTCAGAGGGGCTAGTAGTGCCAATTTTCTTTTCCATAAGCAAGTATGAAGTGCTAGAGGAGCCACTCACCTGACAGAAGGACCAAGATTCAGCTGAGAAGGGCAGAGAATACATATAGCAATTTCACTCCCAGCACATGATCCATAGTAACTGATTAAGCATAGCAGGAATGTACAGGACCTGAAGGAAATGTATTTTTTAATACAATACAGAACCAATAAGCACAAATGGAAGGAATGAGGTTTTTCCCGTTAGGGAATTGCACATAAAGTTCTGCACAGAAAGGTTACTATAAGGCTGTACTTTTTCTGTTGTATTTAATTGTACCCAATTCGCTGAGATTTAGTGGGACTTTGCTCCAAGTAGGATCTTTGTTCTTAAACATAAGTCTACTTTTGTCAAAAAGACATCACACTGCAAGAAGGAAGGTATTCTGTTTTCATCATTATTTTCAGGTTACAAGTGTTTCATTAAAATTTTGCTAAAATGAGCCAAAACATGACTTTTTCCAGATTAGGTGAAACAAATCCCATTACTCTAGTGATAAAATACACTCCTATAAAATGACGCAGACATACATGTTCGTAATATCATGTGAAATGAAAAATTAAACAAAGCATGTTCTGCCATGGAATAATCCTATTCATACTACCTCCAGTTCCATTTCTGCCCTATCCTCACTTATGATAATTACAGAAATTTAGATTACCTAATTTTTTTTTTTCACTATGAACTATATAGTTACCGCATACTCAAAATGATGCAAATTCCAGAAAATTTTAATGGCTATATAACCAGTCACCACAGGCAATCACATTCTCTATGAGCTGGATCTTCCCCAGCTGTAAAAACATCCATAGGAAAGAACTATGAAGGGAAAATGAATCTCAGAGAGCATTTGTCATGTCTCCTGTTCTGCCCTAGCAAATGGAGTGCCAAAACAAAGCTGTGAAATTCATTATTAAGACTTCAGGTTCCCCTGGGATGTTTATGTTTTACTTTTTCTCCCTTTCTACCTCTTTTGTACCTTGAAAATCACATGAACTTCTACTTCTACGAAGTCATCTCATAAAATCATAAGATTCATAAAAACCAATCATTAGAAAAACATTAATTCTGTACTGGCAGAAAAGGAATTTCTGCAGAAAAAAAGATGTGTCAGAATGCTATACTGTGGCCATAAAATTCAAGACAAAGGTAACCAAAGATATTATATGATGAAACTACACATATACACTACTTGTTTGCATGTAAGCTAGGGTCCTTTGAAGTGGGCATGCTGAAATATAGATAAGCATAACTCCTTATTTCCACTTACTGGGGACATATCAGCACCCATTAGGAAGCAAACTCAGTTTCCAATAGGTTGGTGATGCAACCTAAGGTTTGCAGAAGAATCTATGAAAGAATTAACGAAGCCTAGAGCTAAAATCATCCCCTCCAAAACCTCCCTTAAGGTTGTTGAACTTCTACTTAAAAATAAAAAATTATACAGCCCAAATGTTCCAGCGGCACACTGCCAGGCTGGCGCGCAAAAGAGAAATTCACAGTTCTTTCTGAACCTCAAATCACTCAGGGTCCACAGAAGACACTCATTCATTTAGTCATTTCAGACAGAGAGATAAGATGTGTCAGCAGTCTGGACAGCAAGAGAGGCTGAGGAATCTTGGTAGCATCTGGAACATTAATTTTTTCAGGGACTTTTTTCATAGACTGTAAGCCGTCAGGTATAAACTGTCTTCTCCCATATCTCAGTGACACCTCTTACTCTGTGGGCACTGCTGTAACACAGAGAAGTGTTTGCTGACCTTTACATCTCTCTAAGGCTATATGGGTTGTGGCCAATGCTTGCTGTTATATCATATATTTCATCATCCGTTTCTTAACTTTTTATTTAGCACTCAGCGCAAAGAATGTTTACTCCTAGTAGTGAAAGAATATGTGATTGAATGATTTCTAATCTTTTTTTAACAGTGGTCCACATTTACCCCTATCCTCAACTTTGCCTTTTTAGGAGTCTATACTACTGATAGCTAGGAGCTAATAATTTTAAAGTTGTGTTCCTTTTCCTTTGTCCTCGAGCTCTGATGGAAATGGGACACGTTTTTAATATTCATAATTTTTGCCAACATCTGGATGCATTTATCAGACAAATTATTGGAAACTTCACTAGTGGTTAGAACTAGCATACACATGGCTAACTATGATGCACGAGGGGAAATGCCAACGCAGCTTTTGAGAAAAGAAAGCCTGCTTCACAAAATCATTGGGGTTCTTTAAAGGCTTTGCTAAGGACTTGTATAAAGGAAATCTCGTTGACTTTGACGAAATCCTCTGAAAAAGGGCTGCTGAGACAGGTAAATTGCCATGGAATAAAATGGAAGGACCTTGAATGGATAAACTATTTAAAAAAAAAATAAATCACGAAACACAATGGCAGGCGCAAAGGCCTAGTCCTTACAGTGGAAGGAGGTTTTGAATTGAGTTCAAGAGGGACAAGTACTGGGATGTGTGTTGTACAACATATTAACAAATAGTTTGGAAAAGGAGTAAGTAGCGAGGAGACAGATTTTTCTGAGGTTCCTAACTTATTCTGGATAAAGTAAAGCTGAAGGTGAAACACAAAGAATTGCACAAGGATAGCCAATATAATAGAAAAAAATATATCAGCATGGATGAACATAAAAACATGTATTTAATGGGGAAAAAGCTCCAGCCCTAATTTCTCATAGACAATGGAGGACTGTGAGCTGGTCACTCCCTCTGAGGGGGTAGTGCTGGGCTATCCATCTCAAACAGGTTATACTAAAGCTGTCAGATTTTCAGAAAAGACCAGAAGCACAATCAAAGATCTGGACCAACTTCTGCATCACAAATAATTAAGTAGGCAAGGACTCCTTCTGAGTGAAAAAGAAATGACTGAAACCATATGACAGAGTTCTAGAAGATCAGAAGTATCATGGAGAGGGTGAATATGGTTTGGTTGGCCATTATCTCTTCCAAGAAATTTCACATCCCCCCCAAAAAAGGGGATGCGGTATTAAACTATGAGGAAAGCAGTCCAAAACTACTAGAGTTGTTATTCATACAGCCAGTAGTTTAGCTACTGCTGCCCACTAGACCCTATAGAGTGTAAAAGTTTACAGGGTTTCTGGGAGAGGTTAGCAAAGTTCACAGAAGAGAGAGCTGTACGTGTTATAAAATAAGTAGAAACTACAGCTGTCTCCACAAGCCCTTGAACTGTAAATGACTGGATGCTAGGAGAATATTTGTGGGGAGCATATTTACCTTCTTCTTACACTCTTCCCTGGGCCTCTGCTTTTGGTCACTGTCAGACACAAGATACTGAGTCAGATAGACTGACCTCCAGACTGACCCTTCATGAGTCCTCTTCCATTCTTAATCCAGATGTGGCCAACAAATTAGCTTTACTCCTCTGTACAAGGTCCTTATCCCAGCTAGCCTGTCACACATCTTTCTGCTCTAAAACTACTTGTCAGACTTTAGCCGCCCTTCCCGTCACTGTTTTAGTGTTGGAATATATAAGTAACTCCAAGATGCAACACTGCAAACATACTGGCAAAATAAAGAGCCTTTGATTTGTGCTCAGAATTATTTTCTTTCCTTCAGTGGTAAGAATGCACTGAAATGCTACTGAATTGCAGGATACATCAAAAACTTCGATTGGCTACCATCGTACCATACATACAACACGTTGCAAAATAATACTTAACTCGGAGAAATGCATTTCATAAATAAAGCGTTTTATAAGTCAGAAGTTGTGTTTTCATACAAGCTGTAAATTTAATAAAGATTTAATGTCATTGTGCTCTCAAACCAGGATTTTTCAGCACATACCATTTTCTATGAATACCATTCAAAGTTCTTTAAACATTTCCAAAGGATGTTATCAGAGTAACCTGTTTTTAAGTACAGCACCATTATCACAGAAAAGCTTTGAAAGTCCGGGAAAGTAGAATACATTACTTGGGATATTAAATAATGAAGAAAAATAAAAGGTATCTGAAAGAATTCAAGGAAACAAGTCATATTCAGTAGCCTTTACTTGTACAGACATACAATTTCCAAATGTCTAATTATATTCCACCAATTTACATTTTAATATACTATTTTAATAACATTTTTAGTTATTTTGTGATGGACAATGACCGTTAAAATAGCAACTGAAAACTGCAAAATCAGATTCTATACCAATTTGCATTGCTAAACAGATCCGTGGAGAATTCCCCCTTGAAAAGCCATAACAGATGGGTAAATTGACAGTGAAAATCTGTAACAAACTTCAGGCCTGTATCTCATTTTCCTCTGCCAGCCTCAGTCCTCAGTAGTGTAGCTAAGGACAATGTTTACTATTAGAACCATGCAAATGTATAGCAGTGCTTTTTCCTGCCAGGGCAATAGGACATTCTATTAAAAGTGCTGTATGGTTCTAATCAACGTGCAGTGTGTGGTTACCTTGGGATTGGAAACAAAAAAAATTAGAATAAATAGGCAAGTCCAGCCAACCGTGTGAAGTTATACAGTGACCTGTAAATCATTGTTTTGAAACACTCATCAGAATTAGCACTAAGCAAATATTGAAAAACACATACACAACATCGGTGATTTTAAACTAGCTCATTCTGTGCTTGCTCCATACTGAACTGCTTTTTCATAAGCACACTAATGATTGCTTCACACTGATAAATATTCAGTCTTAGGCTATTATTGGAAAATTCACACATTTTAAGACCTTGAACCAGAAAACTGGTGGGGTCACAACCTAAAGATACAAACATGAGCAGTCACCTCAGAATTCAGACACTGAGTAACAGTAAATCTTTGCTGTATAACTATTCATTTCTCATGAATAACAGAAAGTAATACTTCATAAACAATGGCTCACAACAGTAATAAGTGTTTCTAATTCACACAGATATTAAACTNAAGACCTTGAACCAGAAAACTGGTGGGGTCACAACCTAAAGATACAAACATGAGCAGTCACCTCAGAATTCAGACACTGAGTAACAGTAAATCTTTGCTGTATAACTATTCATTTCTCATGAATAACAGACAGTAATACTTCATAAACAATGGCTCACAACAGTAATAAGTGTTTCTAATTCACATAAACTGCTTATGTCTGGTGGTCATAAGCCTGAGAGAAATGAGCCTGCATTTGAAGTGTCATCACACCTGTAAAAATCCCGAAGACAGTAACAGTGGTGCACTAGTCTGCTACAGCCTATTAACTAACACAACAAAGTCTTTAGCTCAAAAATCAAAAGTTAATGGAATTAATGGTAGGGGTCCAAGCTCACTACCAGTGGCTCACTCATTCATTTGGCGTCTGGCAAGACAACAAAAACACACAGTAGTGAAAACCTGGCACTGTGGAAGCCAACAGCAAAACTCTGGAGATCTTTGCTGTTGGGATGGAGATTACTTTTATGCCCAAAAAGAGATATAAAACATGAAAGATTCCATGAAATTACCTATTTCTGTGCCAGAAAGTAAATCTATGGAGAGCTTGGTGGTCATTGCAGATCCAGCTTCTGGGACTGCCAAGCCTGTGGTTCACTGATTAATTTTTTTTTAAGGGGGAAGATAATCCTTATTTGGAGACAGATAAACAAAATCAAAGCATTTGCAAAGAATATAATAGAAAATTGGAAGACTACACCTCACAATTACACATTGCGTGTTTGTAGTTTATTTTTTTAATTTTGCAGCTAATGCTTTTTAAAATACCCGTTCACAGTATTGTTCGCAGTTAAGAATCCATCTCTACAAACAAAGTAATACAAAATTTCAAAGTGCATTACCAGCTGCACTGGTAGCTGTAGCTAAACTTTTAGCTACAGCTGTAGACAAACTTTTGTTAGAAAGATTTCAGATCCCTGATGAGAGCTCTATTCCAAAATAAGAGAAACTTATTCACCTCAGCTGGTAAATTTGCTGTTTGTGACAATCGCCCAGAACCTAGGAGGCCCAGGCTCTCTTCTGCTTTCTCATTAAATCATTTTCTTTCTGTGTGTGAGAAAACTAATGCTTAGTTTATACAATTAAGAGATACTCCCCACCATAGCTCTCCTCGTAATTATTCCACGTAGTTATACAAACTCCACATAGTTATACAAACAAAACCTTTTTGAATCCTTAACGCTTACATTTTGAAGGTATCATTTTCATTCCAATGTACCAAAGAAATGTCAAAACCCCACAATTTTTAACAAAACTGGTTTATTTTCTGGGCAATCGTACTCCAGAGTTGCCATCTGCTAGTTCTGTACTGTGATTGCCGCATAATACGTTCATAGAAGGCAGCCACTAATGCTGAACTGCCCAGTTAATTTAATCATTCATTCAGCAACTGGATCCTTTGTACATTATGTCAGCCAGGTGTTTTTTGTTTACAAGCTATGCATTCGAAGCAACTACCTCTCAGTGAGCTATTTTCCTTTTTGTATCACTTGTGGTAAATGCAGCCTTAAGACAAAGAAATCTTTTAAACAAGTTTTGAAGAGAAAACTTTGTCAAGAACCTCTCAGCCATGACAACTTGAGAAAACAGTCCAGCTAACAGAACGGAATTAGGACTGTTAATGAACAGAACCATACTTTTCTCATCATCAGATCAATTTTGCCTATTTGTACATATGTACACGACTTAATTTGTTTACCCCATCCTACATATGCGGAATGCTTTGCCAGCCTTATTTTTTAACAATCTAATTCGCAAGAGGAAAAAAATCTGGAAAAAAAAGTTTGAGATTCTTCACAAAAAGAAAAGCTCTGCAAAGGAGCTGGTACTATGTCAACTTCTATGCAAGCAGCCTTTTGCCCTTAGTTGTCAGGAGAGATGCAAAAGGCTTCTTTGCTACCACTTTAGATGGTGACAGGTTCCTTCTAAAACATCTGTTACTGATTCACTCAATTTCTTTACTTTCACACTGTCTGTTGCAGGCAAAAAGAGATTATTTTCAAGGGTTAAGCAGAGTGTGCAGAATATAACTTGTAGACCAAAGATTTCTTTGTGTCCTTGACAAACAGACCACGGTTTTTATCAGCCCGTCATGGTGGACCGTCAAAATAAATCAGTTCTGCAGGAGAAGCATGTTCTGGGTACTGTTCACTGAAATGAACCATTAGTCTTTTGATAAGGGATTGGCTTCTGTATCTCTCCTCTCCGATCCCGTTTGAAGCACTAAGCTGGGTCTAGCTAGGTGACTCATAAGAAGCTCGCCGTCACCTTTGTGGCATGGTAAACTTCTGGACAAATTAGAAAGGTAGGTAATGAAGTCACCAACATCAGAACTACATTAGCAACTCAACAAGAACTACTTGCTCCCTTAACACCCATAATCACACCACAGGGCTCAAAGACCTAGTCTAACATAGTATTAACATGCAGCAACTTGCATTATTACGATCAGAGGTGACTGTGCATTTTGCATCACCCATAGCTTTATACAGTGGTGACATACTCTGCTGAACAACCCGCTGTACTTAACTGGAACAAATTTGCCTTCCTTATATTAGCCAAGTTGTTCTCAGTTGCATACTACATTGAAAGACATTAAAAAGAAAGTAAATGAGTAAAAGCTATGAAGGATCCCTGACATCCAAACATTTCTGCAAGACATAGTATACCCTCTTGAGATACAATCTCCCCTCCTTTGCTGGAACCAACAGGACTCTTCCACTAAGTCCACCAGGCCCACCACGATGTCTACAGCTAGACAGGATTCCATCTTCAAGTGTTAAGACTAGGCTACCGGAAGATTTAAGATGCAGACTTGGTACATAGGCCAATTCACTAATCTACTGAGAATGTCACCAGACTGTAACATGACCTGGGATTTGTCAGGGAAAGAGAAATTTAATCTTGCTGCTTCTTATTATTCAAAGTACTGAGACCGAAACGTGTATCTTAAAGCTTTTATTCAATAAAAGAAAATAAAAAGGGGCAGCACAAGGATTTCCAAATACCTGAGTATGCATTCATCCAAAATCCTTGACTTCAGCTCCCCAGCAAGTTCATAAATCCCTCAAATATTTCTCCATTAAATCACATGCCAGCATGCACAATGTTTCCATGTTCAGCACAGAACACTCTGTGTACTTCAACCTTTAGAGTTACAGACAGAGAAGAAAAGCAGCTATTCTTTTGGCATACAAATGTCATTTGAAGAGAAAGAAACAAGAACAATACCAAAAAAAAACCCCTCAACAAGCCTCCGGTCTTTATTCCGGGGGCAAATAAACACATAGACATTTTTTTCTCTAAGCCCTGTTTATATGTTCTTTTTTTCTTTTTCCCAGATCATTACTCTTTATGACCAAATTAACATCTCTTGACAAACTTAAACTTTGCAGCTAAAGAGAGCACCATTTATTTCTTCCATCATTAGTTACAGAGATTTTGCTGCTCATTCCTGTGCAAACACAAAATTAACTGGCTTCCTTCTTTTGTTTCCTGTTCCTAATTAGCCAAAGCAATAATGCCTTCCCTTTAGAACATGATCACTGGACAGTGTTTACCAGAAAAGGCTGGTCCTCTTTCCTATTCCCAGAGCAGTGAATTAACCTATTCTTGTCTCGGCCAAGAGTAGGACATATCTCACACCCATATTCTATTGTAAGTAGCCTGTTAGGTAACTTTGCTTGACACTATAAAGTAACAAGCATTTAGTGCATAGAGTCATTACATCAAATGACTCTGAACGCCTTTCTTTTTCAACTTAACCAATAATTAGGTCACTTTGCATCTGAAGCAAACAGCAATAGAATAGAGTGGAGTAACAAGAAAGATGGGTTTCTTTTGAAAGGAAAGTGTACTACACGTTTTACATGTGAATGTTTGTTCCATCTATGTTATTCTCTTGATTTGCTGTTCCATCTTTTTCACATCTGTCTAAATCCTTACAGCATAATCTTAAAAGGGCTGTGTGAACATTCTCCATTTTCCTTTCACAATAGTGGATACCGGAGGCAATTTCGGCTGTGACTTGGCTGCACACTGAGCTTCACACACACACATACACACAAAGACAGTGGAACCACTCCCAAAGCCCAGCTCAACAATGGGCAAATTCTTTCACCTCTATTCATTGTGCTCCATATGTGAAAAAGTAAACTTATGTTTAATTTTTTTCAGGATTTCCACAAACATCAGCAGACCAAAAAGACCCATTAACTTAATTATTGAAGGGGAAGACTGTAACTATCAGGAATTCTTCTCAGGAATAACCCGGCCACCCAGGATTTCTTTTTACAGTGCCTTGGTTGTTAATACTTAAGCATCATCTAACCATGCTGGAAGGCAACCTTCAATTCTAATAATAAGAATAGAAAGAATTTGTGGTTTAAAAGCTTTTCTGAGGCTAGAACACCAGAATTCAGAGCTAAGCTCTGCCAATGGCTTTTCATGTGAACCAGTTCTTCTGTCTCCATTAAAACTATTGGCATGTCTAATTGGAGCTATCCTTATAGCTTATAGGAACCTTATAGATTCCATACAGACACACAACTGTGTACATCTACAAGTGCAACAACTACGGGGCCAAGTACCTACAGACATTATGAGTAGTGTTATTAGTGTTATCTTTCCCAACTATTCATCTTTATACTTAAAAAAATCAGAAATATCTGAAATGTCAAAACATGTTATGTTATCTTTAAAATAATGACAAAACTTTTGTTCCAGAAATGTTGTTTCATATACTGGGATTTAATTTGTCCTTTGTTCATCATAAACATTCCAGGAGAACATATGTTTAACAATATGAACATCATTTACAGAGAAACAGCAGCTTGACTGAGAACCACAGAAAATAAGTATCCTTAATGAACCTTTAAACTACTGATGTACTTTATTTGTCAATATATAACGGAAAATCTCCAGTGACAATTTTCCTGTTCTGGAGCTTGACTACCCTTAGTGTTTTGAAATCTTTTTTTTCTACAGTGTAGCAAACATTTTCCCTCATTCAGGTTAAAACTTTTACTTTTTATCAGAAGGCAGGGCACCAAGTCACTGATATCTCTCACTTAGTTTTTGATCCTCTAAAAGCTGCAGATTTTTTTCTTTAGAACTTCCATTTTTTTGCATTCCCCATCTTGCATGCACATAGCTGATTATACTCATGCGGGATTTTGCCCCTTCTCTGGTTGATTTACATCCCATCTGTCTCACCCTATTGCTCCAATCAATCAACATCTCACATTCCAATCTTCCCAAGTGCTTGTAGTTGTCCTGCCCTTGCTTGGTTTTGCCTAAAAATTTAATAAGGGCATTCTCTATTCTGCTGTCCAAATCCTTAATGAAAACAACAAATAATACTGACCTTGAGAAACTTCTCTTTACTCATCTTTTCAGTCTGTGAACAATGGATAGCTAATCTCCGTATGACTTTTCAGCTACTCACTTACCCACTCTACACTAGTTCCCTAATATTTCTATAACTCATTTACGGAAATGCTGTGCAAGACTATGAAAGTCTGTTGAAAGTCAAATTACATGTGAAATTTTCTTCCTTCTCCACAAAGCTTGTCCCCCATATTGTAAGAGCAAGTTAGGTAGCTTGAAGTTCATGAATTCTAAACAGTAGAGGTGCTTTACAAAATGCAATTAAGTTTTATTAGAGACATGAAAACTGCCACTTGCTATGGCTGAGTGAAAACTGGTCTTGAAAATACTACCAGATATATAAAATAAAAGCATTACTTGTTTTCCTTACCTTATCTGCATTAGATAAAGTCATCTTATCTGAATAAGTCCCTAAAGAGAAGTTAAGCAACTGGACAAAATTTGATGACTAATCTCAGCAATTACCAGGCAGGAATTGCTTTTGGTTTATTGGGCAAAATCTCATCAATAGACAAATGTCACAGGTGCCTTTGTAATATAAAAGCTCTAGGTATAGATAGCAGCAACTCCACAGTCCTTTCAGCACACAGTTGATTACATCCCCTTCCTAATAACCATTGGAATTTGGAGTAAAGGGAGGCATATTGATATGTTCAGAACCATATTTTGCAACAAACTCTTAGAACAACTCATTGAGCAGAGTCAGCTGCTTTTGGATTAGCTGTTGGAAAAAATAATCCTGCCCATGGTTTTTTGGTTGGTTTTGTTTCGGTTTTGGCTTCTTTTTTTTTTTTTTTTTGGCACCAATACTTGAAGCTGCTAGGTTAGTCTGAGTCTTCTTTGTTTGCCCTTCACAGTTCCAGATTTTTGACTGCTCCTTTCTTTGTCCAGAATATTTTCACAGCTTGTTTCTGAAACAGCCATCACTCAAAGCCAGGGAGTCAGAGAGCTGGCTCCACTTTCTGTCACTTAGCTGCTCAGTTTTGTATATCACTCCAAATGAATTTTGCCAGAGCTTCTTACGTATCCATTTTCCCATGAGTGTGTGCAACAGCTCCTTCTTTGTGCTTGATTCATGGAATCCCTGAGGCTGCTACTGTCCATTTTTCTTGATCTCAAATGGTAAAAAACGCAAGCTTTTATTTCTTTAGAGGTCAGGGAACTGTTCCTCACCTGCATCAATCATTATTATAGGCACTGAAATAGACTCTGCAACGTACTGAGTACAATTTTTTGTCATTACCTGGCCCTGCAAAGAACTGCATATGAAAAGATGGAAGGGCAGGTTCTGCGCAGGGCCAGCATATAGAAATATGGATCAAGTTTGAAAACTCTTGCTATTAACCTTGATAAAGAAGGATGAAATATTTGAAAATTATAAAATTCTCATTTCTAATATATGCATAAGGTTAAAAAGATTCCCCCTGCCTCCCCAGTTTCAAGGGACATTACCAGAAAGAGTAGTAATCATGAGAAAAGATTCTCTATGGAAAGACCCCTCAAACCAGATTTTTAAAATATCTAAAATTATAAGACTTCTCTGCCCAGCAACTGCTACCATGCTCACACGCAGAGAGCTCTTAGCGTGCCTCATGGTGACCTGCCATCTTCACTGTGAGGTGCAAACACTTTGTGACATACTGCAGTGGGATGAGCATTTTAATTACTCATTTTAATAACAGACCGGCCACTACAGTGAATGATAATAAACACCTTCCCATCTGCCAGGTTTTTTAAGAGCAGAAGAAAAAGAAGGCATTTTGTTCCTCTCTCAGTCTCAACTCTCCTCCAAAGCACACCTGATGATCTTCCCACATTTCTTCTTGTCTTCTGCCAAGCTAAAGAACGCAGTAATTCCCATCACTAAATAGGCCATATAGGAGCAATAATAACAGAACAACACTGTTGTCAGCGATGATAAGACAGAACCTATAAGACCATGCACAAAGGATGGGAGGTAAAACAAGGACCTAGAGATTCACATCTGGACCAAAGCAAACACACATGCTTTTATTCTTTCTTCTGGCTGGTTTAATATTCCGTTTCACTTCAGTTGGATATGAGTTATAACCTATGTTATACCTAAATTTTCAGCTACATAAAACAAAATTATTTTGTCTCCAAAGGAGGTAGTTCCCTCCAGTTGCTGTTTGGTTTTTGGCAAGAATTCATTGACCTTGACTGTAACTACCAAGAAGAAAATCGATCACTTCCATATAATATCTGATTTTTAAATTAATTTTATTAATAGTTATTAATGTTTTGCATTGTGGAATTTATTGCTCTTATGAACTTTTAGGAAAGAATCAAAATAACCTTACTAAGTTAAATTAACAATGTTTACTTTGTCTCTACTACTATACTACAGAAATTGATATGGCTAAATATTTAAGAAAAATGGTTTTAAAAGATCTGAAGTCCAGTAATTCCTGCATTATTCAGACTAAGCAAAAGAAAGCCCATTTCAACTTTCATGCACTAAAATAGGATGTGAACTGACAGTAAGAAAAAGTGATACTAATCATGTCAACCTTTAATCCAAATCCAATAGGACACATAAAGTTAAATGAAAAAGTAATAAAGACTCAGTTTTAAATATGGTTGTTAGTAATCCTAAAATTATGACTGTTATGAAGTTATGATCTAAAGTTAGATAAGTGTAGAAGGATGCTTTTCTCAAAAGATATGGGACTTAACATGATATTGATTTTTTTGGAAGTGCAATCACTTTCTCAGAAGATCTGTGAGATCAGTTCTGGCATTGTAAAAGAATTCTGTGTCTATTCAAGCCTTTAGCTAAAGACCTACTGAATAACATGTTGATCCCAATGGATATATTGATCATTTAGATCTTCCCTCCTGAAATCAACACATGTTGGTTTTTGCTGTTGAGTTCTGGTTTTTTGTTTGACTATCCTTGCCCAATCTTATTAAGTAAAGCAAATGACACGAGAAAAGATTTCATAAAAACCCAACATCTTACATGGCCTGACTATGAAGTGAAAAAGAAAAAAATAATGTGAAATGTTAACTCTCGTTGCCAAATGCAAATTTCACCGGGCTCAACAGTGTATTGTGACAATGAAGCAGTGGCTACAAAAAACATCGAAGTTTAAAATAATTAGATAATTGGTATACAAAGGATACGACATGGAAGCTTTCACCTCAGGAAATGGGATTTTGTCAAACAAAATCACAACCTAATGACATGTCACCTGGAAGCGTTTTGACAATGTTTGGTGAGGTGACTTGGAAGTGGTGTTGGTAGTCACAGCCTCAGATTAGAGGAATTCCATCACTAAAGAAAAACATTTCCTTCTTTCTGCCTTTTTCTTTCTTAAGGAAAAAAAATCCTACTTTCTCACAGAAAGATAACTTTGGGAGGGTGGATTGTCAGACAACGCAGAAATAATGAGCAGAGCAAAAAGGAATCAGTGAGGACTGGAATTACCTGTCCATGGCATAGAAATGGATTAGGTCTCTGTGAGAGAGCAAGATAGAGATTAGGAGAAACACTCCTCATAACTGTAACTTGCCCAGCATGGGAGAAGCTGGATCACGAGAGAAAAAAAACAGCCTTTGTTTACCTTTGTGCAAAGTAAGTTCTGCCTGTGGCTAAATGTGCTTCCCTCCCACCCTCTTCCTTTGGGTCTTCCTGTACCTCTGACATGGAGCTATTTCCCAGGCTAAGCTAACAGTGTAGTGCATGCTTTTTTGATGCAATTTATCACATCCTTGCTACAGCTTTATATGAGGAGCAAAAAGGGAAGTAGCCAAAGGTTGAAAACTGAGCATCCAGTATTTTAAATAAGCTCTTGAACAGATTAACATATTCATCACGTTAAAAGTACCTACTTTCTTTCTGTGTATGGTCATACCCTCTCCCCCTGGATGGAGCAAGTCCTCACTTTTTCATCTAGCCCCTTAGTCTGTTTAATAATGCACAGTATGAGTTTCAAAGCAAGACTGAAATAAAAATAGCTGCTTTCTTGTGTAAGCCTTAGAGCTGCTGGCTAAGAATCAGACACTTCAAATTTGCATCTTTCTTGTAATTATTTTACTTATTAACATGGTCTTAATGAATTTTAGGCTTCGGGATACTAGGTGGGTGGAAGTTGAAGGATATAAGGTGGGCAGGGGTTGAAGTTTGTGGTTTTTCAGGACTATTATTACCTTACAGACACTTAAAGTGAAGACTAGAGGATTTCTTCTCTACAGTCATGAATTCATGCTGAAGTTGCAACCTAACTAATCTCGTGAAAAGAATGGATTTGCTAATTATATCGATGTTTGAGCAGTAATTATCCCAATTTCCACATAAAATTTTTTTTTCCAAGTGCAGAAGGAAGTACAAAATCATTAATAAAACTAACAGAATATTCTGCATTTGTAAACAGAACTTTGGTCACAAGCAGTATCAGTAAGACTCAGGCTGGCAGTAGCCTTCCACCTTCCGGCTTTAAGTCAAGTATTAATGCCTACTGTGATGTATTGAGCATCCCAAAATAAGGGGGGGCCTAGGGACCTTGCTTCTTATTAGCATTTTTAAAAATGGCATCTGATGCATTTCTATGAACTTCTAGCCTCTTGCTGTCAAACAGTTCTGATGCATCTGCTCCTCTAATTGTTACGCAAATTCCTGACATTCTAGGAATAGATTACACAGGTAAAGGCAACCTCATTTCTAGTATTGAATGGTATCTTTTCAATACTGTTTTACATCAGCAAAGGTGAGCTACAAGACTGAATAACTACAAAAACAAGAGACAGTCCGTATTATTTTTCCCAAAAAAACTTACTGAATAATATTTGATATTAATTCTTGCCTCTACCAAAGTAAATAGAATACTTAATTTTAATTTCAAACATGTCAGAATCCTTCTCTGAGCTAAGATTTAGGGTGTTTTTTTAAATAATTAGTGAACCTATTAATATATGCAGATATCCATCTGTGGGCAGTATTACGTTGTACCAGCATAGAGGAAGGTATCCATTAATAAAATGAATCACAGTGATACTATGTGAATATTTAAAACATTATTCTGCAAATATTGGGTCATAAAACAGCACTATTTCTAGAATATGCTTTTGAATTTTCTCCTATGACAGAAACCCTGCTCCCAATATAAGACCAACTTCCTCTAGGTTTAGTATAAATTCACTGAAGACCTGTCGCGTTCAGAGAACTCATCTCAGCATTTTCACAACATTTCCGCAATTTCAGTTTTACCTATTGCGTAATAGTTTAAATTGTCTTTTAATGCCATATGTACGGAAGGAGAAAGTCATTAAAAGCTCTAATCTTTAGTATTGCTGTTACCCCAACATTTTTCAAATAAATGGTAAAATACTGATTCATCTGATGTTAATAGGGACTTTGTGAAAGAGGTTTTTCATGTATGGCTTTTATAATAGCATTTTTCTTGCTCTTTATATACACTTGTGTGTGTGGACCTATATGTCTAAAGAGAAGGCATATGAAAAGAGATTGAAAATGACAAATTCATTTTCAGAAGCCTCAAAAAAATCTATGCATTCTTTCTTGATGGAAGCATTAAAGGCCAAAGGTAAGTGATCAAAGCATCAAAGCATCTGGTTCCACATACTGAATACATTGGGAAAACTAAATTTTGAGTTTGTTAGTGTAGACAAAAGCACGTGATAAATGAAAAATCATATACTGCCACTGCTGACATTCAGCCCTCACCACAAAATAGACAATATTTTCTTGCCATCCATCCAAATATTTTTTATATAAGTGGGATTAAATCAATCATTTTAAAAGCATTGCATTTCCAGATGGCAATAACAGCAAAAAAGAAAACTTTGAAAATTTTTTGGTTTTAACCAGTATTCCGTTGTTACAGGGAGAAGAACAAAGACTTTTTACATTGAGTAAGAAAATTATATTTATCCAGAAAAAAGTACTGGATAGAAGAAAACGTAACTTCAAAAGAAAAATACATGTATTTAAAATTCAGAGAAAATTTTTTTCTTTTCTAAGGAGTGATGTGGATACAGCAAGTAATAAATAGTGTGTGAAATCATTAATCTGTAATTTTATAAGCCAATAGCAAGCCAATTCCAATTTTGCACAGTTGCAAAGCATTTAACATAAAAATACAGTTGCTACAAAAAATATAATTTATTGTGTCATTAAATAGAGACATATACATGGCAAAATGTATTGTATGCTTTATCTATGGGAGAGAAATAATGATCATTTGGGGGATTTTAAACACAATATTATATTTCTAACATATGTATAAAATCAATAAAGTGAAATTCAGTGAGGTTTAAAAAGTCAGTGATGGACATCAAATATAGATTATTGTATCTCCTAAAAATAATCTATTTGTTCCCTCAGAACAAAAGTGTAAGAACAAAATACTACCGTAGCATAAACCCAGTTATTTTTTCAGTCAGCTACCATTCCCACCACAAAGTCCGAACATTTTGGCCAAGACTAAGATATTGCTATTCTCTTCCCTTCTGTGCATTTGCTAATTATTTCTCCTGTCCAGATTAAGGAACTGCTCCTGATACCTAGTTATACGTGCAAATCTTTGAGCCTCTTGTGCCTTTAAAAACCAATAGTTAAATTGTTTAACAGTTCCAAAGCAGATATTGAAACATGCCTGTGCATTTTTTCTCCTACAGAAATAATTTTATGACAAGTTGAACTGACTTTTTTGTACTCGTGAATGTTTGAGGAAGCTATACATATTCATAGCCTCATTAAATTGTCTTGCTTGTAATTACTTGCTCAGCAAGTTCTTGATTTTTTTCCTATGAACTAGATAGAAGAAACACAGAACATATTACTAATAACCCTCCCTTCACTTGCCAAAACTCTCTTCTAATGAAATAGGATCAATAAGCCAAAGCGCATATATGTGTTAAACCATTATGACACAATGAATACCACATAATGACTGTTATTATGAAGCCAAAATTTACAAGCAGCAACCACACACTGGCGTTTTATGACACAAATTGATCTTAAAATTTTAAGTGTATCAGTGGGTTCTGTTGACAACTGTTTAAAGAGACGGTGCTGGCAACTGAAGTACAATGACTCAGTTTTTCATTTTTCTCCCCAGATATGTAGCTGAGGTGAGACTGATGAAGTGACTCTGTTTTTCGCTTGTGCATTAGGAATCTTTGAGCAAAACCTATATAACCTCAAGGAAAAAGACAGACTAGGGTATCAGAGAGCCAGACTGCCTAACTGCCAACAGGGAACTAGGAAAGCTCGTTCACTGGAATGTTGAACAGAACTGGCACTAAGCCGAGTGGCCTGAGCACCTGATTCCGTTATCCCAGGCACCCTCTAGTATCAATGGCAAGAGATGGCACCTCCAGAAGATGATATAGAGTTTGATGACTTTAAGTGTTTGAAATGTTCTGATACCTCCCTCCAAAGCAAAGAATTTGCCAATGGTGACTAACACTCTAAAATTAGTTGCGTCAGTAAAGTTCCTAAGGTAGATGCATAAATCCAGATGGTGAAACTAAAGAGAATCTACTCCAGAGCAAGCTAAAGGCCGTCCAGGTTTGTGCTTTAACTAATCTTGGCCTGTAAAAGGCTAAAAAGTGAACCTTAAATATATTCCAGAACTGCAAAGACAAATGAAAGACTATTATTTTTTTCACTGAAGAAAGGCTAGAGTTCATCTACTGAAGTTAACAACTGAATCGCGGGTTCCCAATACCCAAAACCTTGAAGGACTGACTGTAGGTCAGCCTAGTCATTGACCACCAACTCACCAAATATTCTGGATTGCAATACCACCCCTAGAGATACAGACAAAAATAAACTAAAACATGCAGTGAAAGTAAAATGAGTCAATTCCACCTAGTAAATAATTCCCTTTTTTCATAGACTATCTGTGCTGATTTGCATCCCAATCACAGTCAATGCAATTTTGGCCCAGTGAGCCAGAAATAGATCTGCACTGCCTGCCCCAGAATGACAGGCTACTCCTGCATTAGAAGCAGCATCATATGGAAAATGATTCTCCAAAGGATGCTAATGACTGTATGCCTCATTTCAATCACCATTTCCTTAGAGACACAGAACCAGAACTACAAAAGTAGTTTTGCAATATGTGTTTTGGTATTTCTCCCATGCGTGTTTAAACATACACTTCTGTCTTTTGCACTGTACTTGAAGGTTCACGACATCTCTCAGGAGACCTGCATGGTCTGGATTTGCAAAATGAAAACCAGAGAGAAATATTTCTATTGCAAGCACCTCAGGAATGAGTTTATCCGTCAGAATTGCTTCTCCTGTAAGTTTTCTTCTGACTGTATTTGGCGTAACTACACATACCATTCTTGAAAACTAAACAACTTAGACAAGAGAATCTGAGCACTTCTGTCAGATTTTAACAGGATGAAGCAGGGCTGTAGATGAATGCCCAACATTTACACTTTCCTTCCTGCCTAGCATAGGAAATGAAATGTCACTCAACAACTAAAAAGCAGCCTTCCAACCCTACCACACAAATTTTTGGTTGCTATTTTTCATTTTTTTATTTTTTTTCTTTTCTGAAATACAGTGGCTGGTTTATATGCAACTCTTGTTCAGCATGCACATTACTCTGTGTTAGCACAGATATCTACAAATGTTCTTTACATAGGTACAAAAAATAAATACAGCCCTTCATGATTCTGGTACAGCTGATGTAACAAATTGTAGCTTTGGAATTCCTACGTCCTAGCAGTTAACCCTCTGCAAATGCGATTTTTCACTCATTGCGCGTTATGGAAAAGTTGTGCTCTGTGCCATTCTTTAAGCAGCACCTAATGCCTTAGGGAATTTTACCCACACTACAATCTACTGCTGACAACATAGAAGACCCCAGCACAACCAGTATATTACAACAGGACAGAAACAGTGACAAAAGCATGAGGTTTTCGGGCTACCCTCAAATAAAGTAGGCACCTATAATTGCCACTGCTTTTTGCTAACATATGTCATTAGAAAATGCTGGAAAAACATCAGTGTCCATCTGAGCAGAAAGCTGATAAATATAAAATAATTTCTTCCTCACTGCAAGGTAAGCCAGACACCTCAGTGGACTGCCTCTACTACCTGATTAAGAAGAATGCTGCATCTATAAAATGAAAGAAGAAATTTATTCTGGTTCCCCTGAACTGGCCTATGTATAGAAAGATGCCATCATGATTTTTACAGATTTAACTTGTGACAGCAGTAAAACTACCTTTTAAAAGTTATGTCTTTGCAAAGTGAGGAGAAGTGATATTTTATTCTTCCTTAAGAAGACTGTCATTGAGTTTGGCGCTGCGTTAGCAACTTTGCCATCATTTCAGAATAATGAGTCTCGTCTAAGATGGAACAAAAATTAAAAAAAAACCAAATACATTGAAACATGTTTATGGCTGACATCTCCAACATTTCAGGTATTGTCTGTTCAAATAATGGACCAGCATTGTTCTGGACATCTTGTGTTTGTGAGTCATACTTCCTTAACAAGAGCGCTTTCTTCATTTCATCACCCCCAAAATGCTTGTTTTCCTTCCAGATCTACTTCTGCCTAGAGGCATTTTTGAAAAAAAGCCATTTTTTACTTACATAAAATAGAAATGGTACTGAAGATGGCTGGTTGTTCTTACAAGCAAAGGCAAATGACATAATCACAGAAACACTGAATTATCTGAGATCCATACAGCTCAAATAATGCATTGAGCATGACAAGGGCTTTTTAAGATCCAAAACATTATAAATTATTTCCCACATTAAATTATGATATTAAGTATCACAGATGAGTTCATAAGAAATCTGCACTCAATCAGCCTATACAGAAGCAGTCTACAGAAAGTTCTATTTTTCTTCCTGTGCGCACAGCACCAAGAAACCTTCCCCATTCCAAGTAGTTTTGTTCTTACTGTGGCCCTGTGCTGTTCAGGTCCCAAGGACTCAATTCCAAAATACTTTCTAGGCACTCATGGCAAACTGTGCATCTCACTCGGGTGATTTCATGGAAGGTTTTCTGAAGAGAATATATGTGCTGAAGTGATTGACTAAACTGAATGGTAAATCTAATGCTAAAGCCATTTTTGATTTTAAACTGAAAAGATGTGTTCAACGTCTCACACAAATCTTTGTCATCCAAGTTACATTAGCACAAACCCTAATAGTTAAAGCAATGCTCAGTTCCTTTACCACTTGCAGTAGTTGAAAAATATTTTAATAAGAGCAACAATATTAAACGTTTGGTTTTCCTAAAATTCCTACTGGAGTATTTCAAGGCCACATTAATTAACCCTCCAGTTTCAGTCAGATGATAATTCTGGTTTGATACAAATCACACTGAGGGTAATGGAAAGATTTCTTCTGGCTTGCTTTGAATTTGTCTTCCCTGGGATTTTGGGAGGGAAAGAGGGTGGAGCTTGTCTTAAAAAATATTTTGTGTGCCTGGCAAAACAACTTCAATATTTCTTCTTTTTCTCCTCCACAGCTTGTGAAAGAGGAGAGTCAAAGAGCATCCCTTAAAATTTTCAAAAGTCAGCTGAATGCAGTTCTTGGCCTTTTTCTATTCAACACAGATAAGTAATGGAATCAAAATCACAGTTCAGGCAATTGTCTTAAATTCCAGGTTGTAGTTATACTGAAGGTCAGAGGCTGGGAAATAACTTTATTTGCTGACAAAGCTAATGAAAAGATTGCTATTTCATGCTGATGTCAAACAAGAAAATGTTTTAGATTTCTCCTTTTTACAGGATAGACTAATTTCTGCCCATATCTAAAAATATTGGGCTTTTTCTTAACTCTCTTACATGAGTGCTCATAATATTTAGCTATTAATAATGTTTTTACTTGCAACATAGACTTAAACACTTTGAACAGCTCATATGTGCAAAAATGACATGCAGCTCCAAAGCCAATGAAATAATTCATGGTGAAAAGGACATGTAATTAGGGGGAAAACCAGAAACGTACTACCACTTTTGTGCTTTGCTGGAATGTTCAGTGATACGTAAGGAGCAAAAACTGTATGGAGTTTAGTCTAATTGAGACAAGGTAGGGCGGATAAAGTCTCCTGCTAAGATATGCAATAATATATGCAAATGGTGCATATAATCAGCAAAATTACTTGACAATCTTTGCAGATTGTAGGGGGGGTGGATTTTACTAAAGTTATTTTTGGTCTACTGGTTTAGACATTTTTAGGCAGTAAGCTGCAGTTCAAGGAAAAATCCCCACTTTAAAGTAATTTCCTTACATTTCTGATCCTATGCTATTCTTTTGCTTTGTTCTCTTCTTCCTGGAATTCATGGCTGAGATGGGATATATCTTAATATAAATTTTAAAAATGAAAATATGTAACTGCTTCTGATATCTCTCTCCTTTTTTAATAACTTTTCGTGATACATGAACCATTTGGTTTTTATTTATAATCACCAAGACACGGTGAATTTGAGAATTATTTTAAGGGGTTTCAGTATAATGTTTTGTCTTATTGATCAAAAGAGAAGTTTCAAATCAATACATGAAGTGTGAATTAATTTAGTAGAACTTAACACATATTGTAGTCAAATATTTTATCAGAAATACCCTTAATATGATGCACACTGTAGTTTACATTTTGTGTCTTACTAGAAAAGAGACTGCATGAGTAAAAGACAGGTTCCACAGTTATTTTGGAGACTTTCGGCTGCTTTTCAAGAATGATTTTGGTATTTCCTCATTTGGTCTTGTCAGATCTTTTTACATCATGTTTTGAAGCAGGTTGGTCACATCACAATTCTTTATCAAAATGAATTAAGAAATCAGTAAAGGAAGAAGCATCAGAAATTTGGTGGCCTGATGGAGTGAGTTTCTTAGCAAGCACAAAAAGAGCAAAAGGAACTTCACTGTGGTTCTAAAAGACTGAGTTTGAAAGAGCATCAAGAACAGGGGTCACATTCCTATAATAAATCATTCCTAACAGAATTACAAGTTGCAATTGTCAAAGCAGAAGCATGAGTTCTCTATCATATTTAGGCTGTTAATTGAGAAGGGGAAGAGAGAGTGAGTAACGATTTGCTGATGGCAGAAACATTCCACGTGAGGGATGCTTACAGAGATAAGACACAGTTTCCCCTTCCAGTGACACTGCTACCAAACTTCCTATTTCTCTGTACTGCTGTCCATACTGTTTACACTTACGTACTCTGCACTGCAAATTGATCAATGAGCTGAAGCAGAAACATTGTTTTGCATCAGCATTTTTTTGTGTTTATTTTGGAATCCAATACTGGGTGAAACAATAAGCTTTTCAGAAATCTGAGGCTCTAATACCTGACATCACGGCCCAGGAATAGATAAGTTGTTTTGTTTCTTCATATTTCTCCATTGTGAGAAATCACTCATCTCTCAAGCCCTTCAGCTGATTTAAATTCCTGCAGTACCAAGAAATCTAATTTGGTTCTAAATTTTAGTTTTCACAAGAGAGGAGCGTCATGGTTGAGCCAGGTTGTCCAATGACAAGACAACAGATGCTCTCTCCCACCTCTCGCTCCAAGGAGAGGAAAAAGGGAGATGAAGAGAGTTAGGAGTTTAGAAAAAACGTAAACGACTGTAATGAAAAACTAATAATAAAATTTAAAAGGATATAATTAAATAAATACAATATAAACAAATATATACAAAGCCAGATCAAGTTCCTGAAAGATGTCACTGGCAAGCACTGGGAAAGTCCCAGGCTGGACACACTGACCCGCATCAAAAGGCAGATGAGCTGACAGGGTCCTCCTCGGACATCAGTCACTGAAGAAAGAGAGCCATTGAAGAACCAGTCCATTGAAGAGGAGACACTGCAGAAGAAACCACTGGAAAAGAGCCAACCTGATCCCTTTCATCCCTCAGCTCTTATAATAATCATGGCAGATGGGATGGAATACTCTATTGGTCAGTTTGGGACACCTGACCTCTCCACTCCTCCCCAAAGGTGCAACCCCTCCACAGGGTAGACAACCCAGCCAGTTGACCCTGTCTGACACTGCAACAAGCATAAGCAAGAGCCTCTCTCACTAAACAGAAAGTTGGCTCTGCTTCACTCCAAACCAGGACAAGGAACCAGAAAGGATATATCAGGGAGGGACACTGAAAATCTAGAAACAACAGCAATATGGTTTTTGTTATCTCTTCAAATAGATGCCTCCCTATTGAAAACTAAACCAAGAAAAAAACAAAAAAAAACCCCAAACAAACAAACAAAGAAAACCTCAAAAACAAACAGACAAACAAAAAAAACCAAAACCACCATTCTCTCTCAACTTCTCTCCAGACAAAAACACTGACAGTCGCTCTAAGCGTGATCACTACAGCCTGGCCTACGGCACACGCTGCAGATTCTTTCCTTTCCTTGCTGCAGGGAGGAATACTCTGAAAGTTAGAATTGTTTCTCTTTACAGTGTTTCTATCTGTTGATAAGATAAGCAAAACTTTTAGTATTTGCTAGCGCAAGCATTGCAAATATTTAGTATAAGTGCTTTAAACAGACATAAAACTAAACATCTGGAGCCTTCTACAGAAGGAAGCCTGAACTAATTCAGATTATCTATAACCACTAAGTTTTGGAGCAACTAAATTCCACAGACACTATGGAGGAACTTCTTTGGTTCCCACATAGCTTTAGCTTAAATACCTTGTAATTATTTTGTTGTAACGAAGAAGTTTTGATAACTCCCTTTCTTACACAGAAATAACCTCTTAGCATGGATCCAAGGAAGAGGACTGCTAACAATCCTCTAATAAATATTTTCAAAAATTTAAAACAAATAAAACCAAACACTTTCAAGGAAATGGTCTGAATAGGAAACAATATTTTCCAACTCATGCCTTGTGAAAGTGCTCATATTCAGGGAAGACTACTGAAAGGATTGCTGATGAAACAGGTATCTGAAGCTCCTGAGGAAAGAAACAAACTAAAGAGAAGGTACCTACTTTCAGTTGCCTCCAGGACAACAAATCCAGAATACAGCTTCTCATTTAATCTCATACTATTCAAAAATCCGATTCTTTGAGTGGCCAGGACATCCTTGTCTATCACAGAAACCAACAACTGTGATACTGGACCAAGACTAATCTTGACCAACAAGACTGAATCTATTTTCAGAAATAAGAAATGCTGCTGTTCAGACTGGTGCAGTACAGTCAGTTAGTTAACATACTCATATTACCCTTAACAGCTTTCTAGACATACATATAAGAGCCTCCTAATAAGTGTGGTTTTAAGCTAGGAAACTTTGTTTTCGAATTCTTGCATAACCATTATGACACAAATATATATGACTATATATATGTGTGTGTGTGTGACATATTTGACAAATATACAGAATGTCTATTGTGTTACATCTATTCGCTCTTTATTCTGCTGGAAAACAGCCATCAGATGAAAATTATTCTTTCTGGTGCAGAGTAAATGCGACAGGAGAACTGAAAACAGAGTTTCACTGAGATCTAGATTTGCATTCAGGAAATACAGCCTATGGTACAATAGGGTTAGTCAGAGCATGACAATTTCCAGGGTGCATTGACAAAACAGGAACAAAATTAGTGATGAATATCCATTTCCTTTCTCCACCATTCTCCTTTTTGTTTCAATGACCACTGAATACATTTTTTGGCACAAAAGTTTAGCATTGTGTCTGCAATGTAAGATAGCACCAGCCAAAAAAAAAAAAAAACAAGCAACAAACCCCATAAACCTATATATATTCCACTAATTTTTCACTCTAAAAATTTCTGTGTGGACAAACTTGAAGACTAAAGTGGTGCCTACTGATGTGGGTTGTTTCAAGAAATTCTCAGAAGTGCTGTTTCTTTAGCAAAACACATAGTTCACATTATAGATGCACTATAAAATATTTTTACATATTTCTTCATTAGTTTTATTCCACATTAATGTCTGGCTGGTATATTCTGAAAGAAAAATAAACATACAAGATAATACTAAATCTAAATTAAAGAAAACAATTTAATAAAGCTGTGGTCAAATTGCAGGAAGCACTATAAATCCACACTATAAAATTGGCATCAAGTTTTTTCATGATTCAAAAAACCTCATCAACTGCCAATTAGAGGCCAGATAAAATCCCAGTAGGCACCATTCATATAGTATTCCATCACATAAAATTAATGTTGCAAGCATGAAATGAAACAGACGTTACTACAAGAGCAGAAGACTCAAACCACTACAGTAATTACAGCAGAGCTGAACAATCAAAGGCAGGTCCATGAACATTTTAGCAATTAAGTAGGGCAGCTTCTCCCCACTGTTAAGTCTCAAGGTCACGTACACGCAGTTTTGGCAGTTTTTTGGACAGGCTCTAGTTTATTCACAAAAGCAGCAATCACTCTAAAAAAATGCCATGAGTGTCAGTGCAAATTAATTATTTGGGACAAATTTGTACTAGATGTGCATTCTTTTTTAACTGTTAAGCCATCAGCCTGCAGCAAAAGAGTTTTATGGCTCAGCCACATGATTAACATAACCAACATGGTATTAATAGCTGGGGAAAAAAAAAAAAAGAATAAGAAACAAAAGCTTCCCCCAACCAGCCCTCAGTGGATTTTATTTACAAAATGCAAATATTTGTGACTGTTGCAGTATTGCTTCTTGGAAAAGAAAATATCCAAAATAATATTTTTTAAAAAAAAAAAAAGGCTAACCTTACAATGTAAGCTTACAATGAATGATCTAAACAGCTCTAGCCAAATTCAGAAATACTTCAGTCTAGGAGGAAACTTGCAGTGCTGTGAGATGTACATATATTCTAAATAAACTGAGGTGGGGATCTTGCTGTGATCCCCGAGTATAACATCAGCCAAAAGCTCACCAGGAATTGTGCTAACAGATTAAGAGTGGGGATGAGAGTGGGACAGGACTTGGTCCCGAGCTCTGGCTCTCCTTAGTTTTCTAGTACATGTTACCTGACTGTCCTGATGTAGCAAGAAGAGGTGCAGAGAAAAAACAGTTTTCACTAGAAAAATCACTAGAAAACAATGGGTTAGCAAGAGACCACAGCCCTCTCCCAGCCCTGTTTGATGTCGAAGAGCAAACCCTGTGACATTGGTCATTTCTGTCTTGGTGAAGTCATAGGGAAGCGGGTCTCTTAAAAGGAGACTGCAAACCTCATTCTTTTATGATCATTCGTGCATCACAAAATTCATCTTCGGGCCATGATCAGCAAAAGCAGAGAAGTTCAGAACATGCAATAGGAAGGCATATTCCAAATAATAATCTTACTCTACAGCTACAGAAAAAAAAAAACCCAAACACTAACAAACAGGTTTTGACTCTAGTTCTGGAAATATATCATTATACATCACAGCCTCTCTCATACGACACAGGCTCCCATCTCTTACTCACCCTAATGGCCCTTCGCTGGACTCATTTCAGTTTGTCTACATCTCTTGTGTACTAGAGGGTCCAGAACTTATCCCAGAACTCCAGATAGGGTATGACCAGTGCTGAATAGAGGGGACTAATCACCTCCCCTGGCCTCCTGGGACACTGTGATGCTATGCAATGAACACAGTTCAATAACAGGCAACTCTGACAGATTGATTTTGGAAGCAATAATTTTCACCCTCTCCTTGCAAGAGCAATATTTCTATTTCTGCCTTTCCTCAGATAGAAATAAAATATGTTAGGTCATAAAAAACTGGAATAGCTCAGACAAATCATAATCATAGAATGGTTCGGATTAGAAGGGACCTTAAAGATCATCTAGTTCCAACTCCCTTGCCATGGGCAGAGACACCTCTCACTAGACCAGGCTGCTCAAAGCTCCATCCAGCCTGGTCTCGAACATTTCCAGGGATGGGGCATCCACAACTTCCCTGGGCAACAGAGCACAAAACTCCAGCACATGCAACTGGACAGCAAAAAATCTAGTGACATTAATATCCTAAGCTAGTCTGAGCATCTCCAGCCCACATGAGCTAGAAACAGCTGTCTTGCAAGGGAACTCCTGGATCTGGGGGATTTTTGAAGTATCAGTTCTTCAGACATAGATTCAGACCAAGGTTCTGTCCATATTGGAAACACTGCAGCACCTGAAGTTCATGCACACAGACACAGACTAGCTTTAAGCTATCTATCTACAGTTCTGGCAGCAGTAGAGTACCACGTAATTTAGTACCACACAACTGGAGGCTATATACACAATGTCTTGAGAATTACAGAACTGATCTTCACCAGTAGCGATACACTAATTATAAATTGGCATTCTAGGGTATACTTTCAACTCACTCATGTAACAATGCAACCCTGTCTTTCGCAATATGTGAAGCAGGAAAGCAGCTGGCAGAATCCTACTTCACATATCAAGGCCTAATCATTTCATTAATATATCTACTCTGAAGTTAGGAACACAAGATAAACTTACAGTCATGTGTGATAGAACCTTCTCCCTCAATTAACACTTTGAAAATCATAATTTCCACTTCAGATTTCTGGGGGAAAAAATACTTCAATTTGGAGACAGAAGCAGAACTTTTAAGATTTCCTGAGCAAGGAGCAGAGTGCTGATGTCATAGTAAATAATAACAATAATAATAATAATTAGTAGTTATAACAATAATAGCATTTCGTTTTAGAAATTTAATATTAAATCCATGCTGTATTTCAGCTTTAGATCCTTACTGAGCCTAAAACCTACAGACAGAAAAGATTCCCAACTCTTTATAAGATTCACAAGTCTTGAAATTCTAGGGCAAAAAGCCTGAAAATCATCGCAATCTAATCCACAAAGCAGGTATTTCCTTCCAGAACTTGGAAACCCAAGGTGAGCACTGACTTTGCTTCTTTCAGTGACAGTTGCTGAAAGGGAAAGACGTCTTTCTTCAAAATACGTGATGAGATTGGAGTTTGAGAATTCAGATGCATTCTAGTCACAACTATTATAATTCTCTTGAGCCATGAACAGCTGGTATATACATGCTGTGTTCATCTTTCTTTGAGCTGGAATTCTTGCAGCTTTATAGTAACAGTCTTATAGAGTTGTTAGAGAGAGAGAGAGAGTCTTATAGAGAAGCCTCATGACTCAATTACGGTAAGAAAGACCAAATTTCTTAGAAGCACATCCTATTTTGTATATTTTTGCAAAACTAATTTGGAGGGGAAAAAAACATACTGAAACTCTTAATTTACTAGCTGACAAGTCTGGGTTTTTTTCATATTTTTCTTTAAGAAAACAGATCCTACAGAAAGAGTTACTTATGGCACAAAGTTTAATTACTTCTTCTCTTCTCTTTTTTGCTAATCTCTTTTTGCTTCTCTGTTTGAGGCACATCTTGTGTTTTGGTCATGATTTCCTTGCATCAGAATTTAAAACATCTCCTGTAGCTTCAAAATTTCAGTTTGAAACTGAAAGGTATACTGGAAAAGCCAGGCATAAAAATGCTCAGCAATTGAGTCAGTCATTCAGATGAGTCTTCTGTCACCATAGCAACATTCCTTCCAAGATTTGAGCAGGAAAAAAACTAACATGCTACAATGTCATGAAAATGTATCTTGTTATGATTTATTCATGAACCCTTTATACCCAGTGATGAGCACTTACACAAAATGCACTGATTTTATTTGGGTTAGTTTCTTGAGTAAGGGGCCTGTAGACTAATCCTAATACATTAAATATTTTTTTTCCAACACAAAGTTTATACCTGTTGTAAAATGCATAAAATAAATAATAATACCACATTAATCACAGAGTGTGATTCTAGTCTTCGTTTTACTTTCTTGTAAAAAGTATACATTTTTCAGCTCAATTCCTCAGAATTATCAAATATTAATTAGTAAGATGACTTCTCCCTCCTACATAATAAATCCCACTATTTTTCCTGAGTCTGCTTCTTTAGGAGCTAGTCACTTGCACCAAGGGTTGTAGAGTTAGATTTAATCCAGATTTGAAACATGATCTTATAAAGACTTATGCGTATTCTTAATATTATACACTGATTTATTGAATAGGTCCATACCTGCTTGCAGCATAGGGCATAGATTAATAAAAGATAAGGAACTTCTCCTGAAGAAAAAAATGGCAATATGTTTAATGTGCACAGACAAGACTTCGAATTAAATCAGACTTGTCGAGGAATATAACATGTTCTATTAAAAAGGTCATTCAAAAAGGACACTACAGGCTGGAAAAACAGCACTGTTTTAATAGTATGAAAATCAGATAGTAAAGCTTAATATGTAGTTCAAAGTCTACAAGTAGTATACTTCATGGCTAAAACTTTCTAATTCAGCCTCCAAGCAAAACATACAAATTACCATATTATTTAAACTGTGCAGTTTGCAGGATAGATACATTTTAGGAGTGACCTTTTTCCTTATGAACTGAAAAATTCCAATGAAAAAATGCCACAATCTCATAAGAATCAATGATGTCTTTTTGAGACAAGGTTTTTCTGAATTTATCATTTGGCAGATTTTTACATTTCACTTCTGTGCCAATTCAAGAGGAAAATAGCAGAGTTTCCTACAGTGTATACAAAAATCCAAGATGGTTATGGTCTCTTATTGCTTTTAGAAGGAATAAAATGCTTTGAAGACATATCAGGTAAATCTTTTGTAATGGATCTGTAATTCAAATACTGTAGGAATATAAAACATCAAAAATCTCCAACAGTCTCAGGAATCATTATCTTCTCCTAACACGCCTACCAAGTCCTTAGAACTGTCAATTATATTTTGCACTTTTTAAAGGCAGGAGAAAGGTTGCAGCTCTGTAACATTTTTTCTTCTGAGAAGTTGGTTAAGCAGTACTATATCCAATTAGGAATGGGAAAAGGCCAAAGCCTGAGCAGATTCTAGTGCCAGAGCAACTGATACAATTAAGGCTACTCACACATTAGAAGACAAAAGTATTGAACAAACAGAAGGCAGGAAAGGAAAGACAATGGCAAGATTCCTCCAGAGTCCTGCTTGGTTTCACTGTGCATCGCTGAAAACCAGAGGTGGTCCCAGGAAACTGACCCTTCTCCAACTGACTAATGCCTGCCTGGCCAGCAAAGACCCTTTGGATATCTGAGCAGGTTCTTAGCTTAGGCAAAGCATATTAATGTATAGCCTAATAGGTTATTAAATTCCAGAAATGTTTTTAACTGTTGGCGAATAAATAATTGGTTTATATTTGTAAGCTGCATGTATCCTGTTTGCAGAGTCTCTTTGTACGGGGCTGAAGATACCTTAACATGATGACCCAAAAGATCTGTAACAGATCAATGGACAATGCAGACAGCCTACATTCTTTTGATTGAAAGCCAGAAACTGAGAGCAGGATTGACAATTTGTAGTTTAGGGTAATTGGTGGCAATTTGTGGAGTCTGCTCAGACTGTTCTGCACAGAAAGTC
>VXBO01013207.1:283778-338675 GCA_013400135.1 Rhinoptilus africanus
TGGGGGGGGGGGGGGGGGGGTGGGTGCAGCAGGGGATAAAAAAAAAGAAGGAAATTACTTCCTTCTTTCCAGGGGAAAGCTTGAAGGTATAGCTCGTTCAGAAGTGACCCTGTATGGGATGAGGGATATTTTTAGGGTTAATGTGCGTTGAGAAAGAGGCAGGAAAGGCATTTGCAATCTGTCATGAAAGTACTAAACCTGAGGCAGACATGTGAGCCCTGTGTCATGATCTTTGTGGAGGGTTGCAGCTAATTTATCTGTTCTACTAAATAGAGTAAAGGGAGAAGCTGGAGAGAAAAAAAAGCAAGAAAAGAGAAAGAAAAGAAAATGGGTCTGAAATCAGAGATGGGATTCTGGAGAGAGGCAAAATGACAATTTAGTGCATAGCTAAGGGATAAAACAAGTAAATATTATGCTGAGACAGATGAAAAGAGATACAATGCTGAACAGTGTGCCTCTGGAGAAGAGAGAGAGCCTATGTTCAGTCTCTGTGATGAAGCGAGTTCAGGCAAAACATGATGAACAGCACAGAAAACCTAGTACCTTAGAAATTTGAACCAGGGAGTTAGATCAGCAGTTGAAAGAGACTGGAGCAACTCCAAAACTATTGATGAAAGCTAGGTCATGCTGTGAATCAGATCATTCAATATATCAGGAGACAATTCAGTCCCTGAAAAAAGTGTTGCAGGATAAGTAAGGTATAGCGTGCAGGACACAGAGGACAAGACATCAATCCTTGTGACATGGATTGGGATATTTGACCCAATCCAGATTGTTCCAAATCCAACCTACTAGATTACCCTGGCAATACATTCCCTTCCTCCACAAAAAGAGTCATTGCAGGTAATGCTCCCCAGAGTAAGCATAAAACTGATGACAGTGGGAATGAGTGGCACAAGGAAATTGATGTATCCTCAGATCAATTAAGAGTTGGAGCTCTTCAGCAGTAATACAGTGGATGTTAGGAAACCTCAAGAACGACTGTGAAAGCCCACAAAGCTATTGCAAGGGTCTTTACACATCCATCAGACTGAGAAACAGCCCAGTGTTAGACAATAAAGAACTGCTAATATTTCTAAACTACATAGTGCCTGCTTACAGTCTCCTTGCACGTGGCTAAATGACAAAACACAGAGACCCATAGGAAGGGCAGTTGCAACTACTGACTCCTAGTCTGATCACCCACAGGCTCCAGATAGGGATCATGAGGCATAGAAGGCCGGAGCACCTGCAGTAAGGTACAAGTAAACCAACTTAACAATTGAAATGCAGTCTTAATGGTCCTTTCTAAGAAGTATTAGAAAAAATCTTCAACAGGAATTTAAGTTCAAGTTCTTTTGGCTTCATGGGCCTGCAGCTCAAGTGCAATTACTTGTCTATAGAACTCGGAGAATGACAAAAAAGAAAGGCAGTTAAGTAGGTGAAGATTTCCAAGTATTTAACACCTTTCACAACTGCTCAACTTTGCACTCTTTTCCTTCAACAAGAAAGTCTGTTTCCTACAAGGATATTTTCCAAAGAGCCCATTTCATTCCCAGTCTTTGTATATAAGAGGTTTTAAATAAGGCTGCTTTAGTCAGCTGCAAGAAACCATCACCTGGAGCTTTCAGATGAGGTTCAGTGAAAGCATCAGATGATTTTCAGAGTCAGTATCTTCTTATTCTGAAGTCTGAAAAAAAGCTTATTTTTTCTCTTGGCGAAAACAAAAACACATAAATTTGAAGTATGCTCTTTCCAAAATGTTAATATGGTAGAAAAGAGAGTTTAGTATTTTAACAGAGACCAACAGAAAACACCTTGCAAATGAATAACCCAAAACACCACAAGTTCTTTAAAACCATTAGATACCACTTCTTTCTTTTTTTTTACACATATTTAATTTTTTAAGAAACGATTTTTGCATGGGGTCTCTTCAATGAATTTAGATACAGTCTATTGAAATGTTAAATAAGAGATCATCAAAGTAGTTTTGGAATAGTTATTTTGGGACAAAATTAGATTTTTTTTTTGAAGTGGTCTTGTTTTCTGAAGATTTGACAAGATATCTATTTACAAAATTAGCTTTTCTGTGATATCATTATTTTTATATTTCATGTCATATTGCACACAATTATTCTGTCATGGCTTGAATGGTATTATAAACAACAGCAAGAATATTGCTACTACAATGCAACTACTACTAACAACGCGTCAGTGTCAGTTTGCCCTACTGGATTACTATAGCATTGGTAGTAGGCTTTCAAAAATGTTTTCAGAATTCATTCTTTGTTTGTTGCTCCATGAGAAATGTAAAATACTTTGGTTTTCTTTCTAGACTGGGATAGGCAACAATGGCGGCTTCCTGAGAAGTAGCCATTCTGACCTTCACTGAGCTCTGGGTGCAAATGCCATCAGAGTTCCTCCGGGCTCTCCCAGTAACCGCCATACAAAAGGTACCTGGATCTTCAGAGTCAGGGTGTTAAACCATAAATACTTTGACTATCATCTTCTGTGCCAAAGGAGGCTAAAGGATCCATAAGCAGGTGGTACTTAAATGATTTAAAAGTAAAATTACAATTATCAGGGACAAGGTGTAGGAGCCACGTATAACATTAGTGACAGCTTCCTTTCACAGCAGTTAAGTGCTGAGTCTAGTGGGGAAAGGTTCCACTGTCTGGTTCTTTTGCATTTTAGGAATTTTTATTATATTATCATAAATACTATCAATTTCATGAACTCAGCTCTTCAGCTCTTTTCTTGAGCAGCAACTGGGAAATCAAGCACTTTTAACATCCATGTTGAAACAGCAGTAAAATGACAGCTTGCTTTTCATTTACCTGACTAATATTACATTTGTATCCCCATATTTGAAGATTATCACTGTCCCGTGATGAGCTGTTTGAACCAGAGGCTAAGAGCACAAAAATAATTAGGATGTACTACCTGACACAGCAATCCTTGCTGTACTGTTGAAGATATCACTAGAGAAAAAAATTACTAGTAATATAGAGACTAGTTAGAAAACAAGAATTTGCTATGTTCTGAAATAAAAAATGAAACCATTCAAAATTTGAAGTAGAAAATACACCATAATAGCCAACAATACACTGCTTAGAGATTCAAGCTCATATTCCTTTTTTTCCTGACACAGAGCACAAGTCTTCTGTGATTTAGATTCAAGGAACTGCTGTTCTGAACATGTCTTGTCCTTGCCCCATCCTGACTCACAGATTGAAAGACATGATTATTCTTCAGCAGTTCTGCTTTATACCCTTAAAAATCCCCATATATCCTCTTCTGCTTTCCTGCATCCCAGTGACAGCTCTCATTTTCATTCCACATCAGAACAAAAATTCTGTTTGTCCAGCTAGCGTTAATCAGATTTTAACACTTAATACTTGTCAGAATCTCCCAAGTAATACATTGCAAACAGTAAGATAAAAAAAAGTCAAGCTAGTCATTATACCCCTATAGCAATACCAAGAGTTCCACTAAGCACTTTTTATTAACTTTTTTCTGCATTTACATAAAAATTAGGTTTTCCCTTCTGTTTCCTGATAAATGATAAATGAGGCCTTTGATGTACCAGTATGTAAGTACCTAATGTTATCATTCCAAAAGGAATCTGATTAGAATAATAGTAACAGACATTGCTTTATATTTATGCCAGATTCTACAGTGCAGCAAAGCATTCCAGAGCTATAAAACACGTATGTATTTTTATGTAAGGTTCCTCCATCTTTTCCTATAGCAACAACAGCAGATGATAAATGACTACAGCTGAAAGAAAGCTGAAGAGACAATTTTATCCCAGGAGGCAGACAGAACAGGTATATTTACCCACATGTGTATTTACCCATATGATGAGCTATCCCTTTAGCAAAGTTTGAATCTTTGCTCCTTTAGAAGGGCTCTACTTTCTAACGTATGAACTCTGAGCAAACTGGCACAAATCACTTTGCAACCCTGCATTTGTCACTCACATAAAGGAGCGCAAGCTGTCCTCTCTTATTTTTGTTGTTTATTTTGTTACCAATGTGTCTTTTGAACTGCAAATTATATTACCAGTTGTTTTGAAGCCAGCGGCTGGAGCTTCACATGATGGCATATGCTGTATTCTTCACACATCTAACTGACAGCTACCGGTACTTTAAAGTTTGAGATTTTAACATATGCTTCTTCCAAATATTTCAACCAAATCCTGTAAAGTCCTAAAAGCTTATACTCATCAACCAATACTGGCACTCAGATAACCTCATCATTCTTACAGTTTAATGTAGGACAGCCTTTGCATGCAGGCTATTGACATTTCAGAAATTCAGAAATAAAAGCTTATTATTGGGTTGACCTTTGCAATAATTAAATATTTATGAACATGGAGTAAGATTCAGAGATCCTAAAGTGGCAATGCAGAATTGAAACATGATAAGAACTATTGTTTATTGCTTTCCTAAGCCCTAAATGTGTGTAATAGGACAGCCTATTACACTTAGACACGATGCAAGACCTCTAACCAGAACCTTAACCTCAGGGCATGCCTTATCCACTGTTTATACAATCTTTATAATAAAGAGCCTTGAGCTGGTCAAAACCAGCAGAAGCTATTGCCAAGAATGGACAACTAAGTCATAATTGTATCTTGAAAAGGAAAAAAACCTAGAGATCTCCCAACAATCTGTGTTAGTACTGGGGGAGTCCCTGTTACAGATCAGGACTCTGTTGCGGTACACATTATACAGAGTAAAACTGGTATTACATTATTCTTATGACTTACAGATGCAATTGAATGCATACATGCATTACACGTATGTAGGTAGGTGTGCAATGTGAATACAATTCATATTACATATGAATATGAACCAGGAAAGTGAGAGTACATAACCCTGAAGGTTTAATCCACATGCAAATCATCTTGTCTTCTGCTGCATGGATCAGTCACTCCCTATAACATCTTTGCTTTTAGCCTTTTGCAGAGTCTGAAGTAACATAGGACCAATGTTCAGGCACTACCTGGTTTTCTGCTCTGGATAACAGATAAAAATTTACAAAATACGGTGTTGCAATGCTATGTTTCCCTACTCTGCAACAAATGAGTTAAATCTCCAATACTTCCTTTAGCCGAGGGAGGACCGTACCAAAGGTTAGTATTAAAAACATGAGTATAATTCTGGAATATTTCAAGAAGTAAAAAAAAAAAAACCACAAAAATTGAAAAAACACAACCAAAAAACAACCAACCAAAAGTCTACTTTTATATTGATCCGACAAAGCTTCAAGGATAACTTCCCTCCGGGTGGTAATTCTCCCTTGAGACAGTTCTTTTCGACCTTACAGCTCTAGGCCTGATCTCCCTGATAAATATAATTTCTGAATGGCAACATATGGCTGGAAATTCAGAGAGATGGAGGCGACTATTTCAAGTTAGGGGAAAAAAAGTCACTTTTCAACAAAACATCAGGTTTGTCTGGCTTGCACAAAACCGTTTTGCATGTTTGCTGCTCCAATGTTGCTTCATTTTTTACCTTATGATTGTAACTAGTCTTTTCTTTGAAGTTGTTTTTAAAGCCCCTAGTAAACTAAAGCAAGAGATTGTTTTGTCAGCTATGAAAGTTGGTAGTCATTAGAGAGCTGGACCTACCTGTGGAAAGCTTTTAAACACCTTCTAGGACATAGCCAATATTCCAATCTCTTTCTTTGACACTGAGTACAACCCCCATGTGACTAGAGCCCTCACACATGGAATGGATCAGACATTTTTTGCTTTGATAATGTACAGGCATTGTCAAGAAGCTTTATGGGTTTTGTCTTGTGACAAATCACAAAAGTACAACCAATTCCTTCAATGCAGGGGCCCTCTGGAGGCAGCTTACAAAGCACTGTATTGTTCAAAAAGGCTTTAAGTTTCTTTTAGTGTACAAGAAAACTACTGAAGTAAAAAAATATGATAGCACAACTAGAAATAATAGAATGAAATCACACTCATAGGTGGAATCTCCTGTGAACAAACATCGTTGATACAAAATCTTAGCAAGATTCAATAAAAATAAGTTATATATAAACGAGAGCTAAGTCTCCATTAAAGTAAATAGGGTACACTTCTGTAGGATAAATCTGTCACACATACCTAACAGAAATTTCCTATATAGCAAGGAAAGCACACGAGAAGCCCCCTAAAAGGGAATTAGCACCTTTCTCCTAAGGATGTCTCACCAAAATCAGAGTTGCTGTTGTGGACTGGGGCAACGTTTCTGCCATTACTACTCTGTACCACAAGTTATTAGTACACAGGTTGGGATACAAAGACCTGAATGATTCTCAGTCCTAGTTGAAAAGAAACCACACTATCATGATAAAATATGGCTGTATTTAAGCTAATGTATGCTGTCCCTCTGAGGAACACTGCTGCGTTGCCTTACCTACATAGCCAGGTCAGCATCCAACCAGATCAAGGCAGATTAAGTCTTTCACATGCTGAATAAAATAAAGTAAGAGATGCTGGAATATACTTTAAATGCAGAATGACATTACAACTGAATCTTATTAACACATAGAACTGAAAGTGCTTTAAAATACCACTCTGGTCATATATTATTAGATAGCCCAGAGGAAGCATTATAGTTAAGTTTTATCATTAAGGTCAATGGCTCGCATATATAGGAACAGCACATTCACTCTAAAAGGATTAAAGCTGCCAACGCCTTTACGACAGCATAAATGTATGGAAGTTTCTCCTGCATCAACGGAGAGAATTACTACTCAATTGTCTCTTTTATAGTATTCTAATATTTCTATGTAAGATTCCTTGTTATTTGTGGTTTGGCTTTAAGATGAAGGTGGCTTACAACATAGTAGACACTAGAATGCTTTATTTTAATGCAAAAGAAGTTGGCAATAAAAGCAAGTATTTTCATACTTCTGTATCACAGCTTTGAGTATATTGTTGCCATCAGCATGCAGTTATTTGTACAGCACAAGCAAGTAGGTGTGACCACCTTCTTGTGCCAAGCCACTGTGAAACACAGCCTAATCCCTGATGACGGGAGAGAGTGCACTCTCAGAAACTTTGCTGATGATACCAAATTGAGAGGAAGCTGTCAATATGCTGGAGGGTAGAGGGGGACCTAGGCAGACTGGGGAAGTGGGCTGACAGGAGCCTCATGAAGCTCAATAAAGGCAAAGTATTGCATCTGGAATGGAATAACGCCATGCAACAGTATAGGCTGTGGAGTGCCTTGCCTGAAAGGACCTGGAGAACCTGGAAAACAGAAAGCTTCGCATGAGTCAGCTGTGTGCCCTAACAGCCAAGGCCAATCATATCCTGGGCTCTGAAAACAAGCCAAGGATGTGATTATTCCCCTCTGTGTGGTGTTTGTGAGACCAGTTCTCCAAAGACCCTTACACAGTGCATCAAGTCCAGGACACCAACACGATGGTCAGGGGGCTAAAGCATGTGACATCTGAGGAGAGGTGGAGGGAGCTGGGTTTACTCGTCCTTAAAAATGAGAAAGCTCAAGGGAGACCATATCTCTGTCTACAGCTAACTAGCAGGAAGGTATATTCTCAGAGGTGCATTCTGGAAGGATGAGAGGCAACAGACATGAGATGCAAGCTGGGAAATTCCAATTTGATATAAGGAATGAGTGTTTGGGTTGGTTAGTTGTTGGGGTTTTTACCGTAAGAACTGTCAAAGGAGGCTGGACTAGATGACCTCTGGAGGGCCTAATGAATCTGTGACTAACAGCAAGCAGTTCTTGTCTAAACACCTCTAAAGACATCATTATTACTTTACACAACAGCTTGAGGCTTCGTTCAAGACCACAGTCTGACTGTGATGTGTGCTATATATACAGAGAGTGCTCACGAGAAACTTCTCACATTGTAGGAACTGCAGCACCAGTTCACTAAAATCAAAGACAGTACAGGCATCCAACCTCTCAAAACACAGAGAAATTGATTAAATCTGTTATTTGCCTTGAGATATCCCATAAGCAAAAGAATTAGATGTGAAGAAGAATTCTGTTACCACGTTAAATATTTAAATGCATTAGGAATCTGTTTCAAATAATTTCTGGTTTAGCTTCAACTGCAATATCATTTTAAATATCTTAACCTTTTAAAATAGATGAATCTGTGAACTGTAAAATATTATTATTTCATTTTAACAATCTTCCACTTTCACTTTGATTGCATGGAAATTTTCATTGAGAATACTTCCATTTTAAGTACCTTAAATAGGGAAAAAATAGTATCTGTCCCTTTGGGGAAAAAGAAAAATATTACAGTAGCTCATCCTGTTGCTATTGATCTCTTCCTTTAAAGCAGTACATAATCATATAAAAGGGGAGAGAAAGAAAGCAGGAAAACAGAAGATGCAAATTTTGTCTTCTGCAAATTTTCATGTGAGAAACTCAAACCCATCACAACCTTTCCATGCTGGGCAAGCTTTAACTCTCTCAGGCAAAATACATGCTGAGATATAAACTCTCTTTTCAATCTCTCATTCCTCTATTGTCAACCTGGTTGCAATTGCAAACTGTGCTAGAGAGCCTCACAAACACCTTTTACACTTCTACCTTCTCTTTTGCTTTTCCAAATGTCCAGATTCCTGTCTGAACCTCTGTACTAAATCTTACTGCCAAAAATCTCATTGATTAAACCCATGACTATCTGGGACAATCTGTGTACCCACAGCCTTTCTGTAGATAACCAAAACCAATGGGGTAACAACCGCTCTCTTTTGTTACTGCGGTTTTCTTGCCTCTCTGTCCCTTGTTTTAGCTAATCCCTTATTTACTCAGCCTTCTGCCGGGGTTTAGTATGTCAGAATATGCTATGTTCCATAATTAGATATTCCTGTGGGGACTTTTGTAGCCCATGTCCTTAAACTCACTCCTTCGGTAGGTTTTCTAGAAGAATTTCACCTCTTCAAAGGAAAGTTGCCAGCAGGAGGAGACCTAACTGTTGGGATTTGGGTGTGGGATTTGGCAGTATTGCCCCAGGGTTCCTCATATAATTGCCTAAAAACTGCTTTCTAATGTTAACTAATGGGAACAAGAAAATCCCAGGGTCCCCATGCTTTTGCAGAAAACAGGGCGCAGGATGTTTTTGTGAACACGGACACAGACCCCACCACAGCCTCTTGTTGATCCCCTGAGCCATTCCACAAGTTTTCTTGACTGGAAAAGGTCAGGTCAACTGTGATATCCAGGTTTCCTCCCTAACCTTCTACACTGGTTTACTGCCCAGCACGTGGCAAGAGCGGGACCATTTTCACTTTCTGGGTCAGTTACAGCCAAAATCTCAAAGCAACGCTTTATCAAATCCTAAAACTAACCCTAGATTATATGTACATCTTCTCTACACTTCAGAGGCCATCTCCATAAAATATTCTTACCTAAAGCCTCACAATATTTGCTCTAAGAAAATGAATGCATTAATTGTAATAGATATAGAATATAGCAATGTGTCCTTGGCTTTCAAGGTCATTTCTGATGACTTCTATTACAACAGTTCATATTCTATTTAATATTTTCATTTAATTTTACCAGCCAAGAAATTAAACTGCCTTCCTTAGAAAAATCAATATGATTTAAAGGAAGTTACTTGAGTAAATAAACTCAGATAGCTATTATTAATTTGAAAATTTGCCTTTGCTGCTATAGGCTTTACATTTAAAGAAATCATTAAGAAGCTGAAAACATACATTTCTGAACTTAATAAAACAATTATGGATTTTAAAAATTTTAAAAGTTTAAAAATTCAGTGCATCAGCAGTTTATTCCTAAAAAGGAAATGTAGCAGTACAATACTTCTGCATTGGAGTAAGGCAAGATTAAAGAAGGCATCAACCCTGGTTTTAGGAGGGCAAAGAGCATTCCTCTTCTAAACAGTTCTGTCTCTTTTGTTGTCAACAGCGCTGATGTACAGTGTCCTCTTGGAAATATTTTAATAGATATTCAGTTATTGAAGTATGACCTTTTTACATTTTAATAACTTGGAAATTGCATTTTTATCCTTAGATTATATACTACCAGATAACAGTCAAATTCCCCCTGCCAGGCACAGTGTGTAAATGAAAGCTGACCCAAATACCTAATTTCAGATTGGGGTCATTATTGCTTCCTCTTTTAAAGTATCTAACAGATTGTAGCCAAAATCTATTTGATGAGAAAATGATAAATCTTAACTGCATTATCAGAATTAAATTTTCAGGCTTGCTAAGGATACAAGTACAGGTTTTTTCACCACAGTTTTGTGTCTAGTTTTTAAAAATGAATCAAAGTATCCAGTAAGAAGTGCTGAAAGTGAAAGAAATGTAGAATAGAGTCACACTCTTTGATTTACACATCCTATTCTGCACAGATATGGCAAAGGTCCCAGAACACTCTGTGAGTTTCTCAAGCCCACAATACGAGCTAACGATAATGAGGTGAGTAAGCAAAAGTTTTTCTTATATGATCACTTATGCATTCTTGAAGGTCAGATGAAGAGAAACATTCTTAATATGCATGTAGAGAAACTGCAATAAATATAAATCATTTTTTATTGGAAGCAGTGTTTTGCCTCTGATCTTATTGCTGATCACTACAACTCCGTGTTCTGCTTTCATCCCAGCTTTAGCAACCTGCTTTTAATCTGGGGATTTTTGTTATTATTTTTTTACTTTTAATTCTATAGCATATTTTCACAGGAGACCTTTGAAGTGATATATCTCTAGCAGAACTATTACTTGGATCTGAATCTACAAGGATGCTCGCTGACATTTTGACTATCTTCTGTCCATGATTAAAATAGCCTCATTTCTGAATTAGATAGCATATGCTAATAGAAGCTTCAGAATTTTCATTCTTTTTAGACATCAATATTAGAGTTTTAGAAGTGCACAGTATTTACCCAGATGTTCTATTGAAATGAATGGCAAAGTGCCCACTGGCTTCAGTTGGAGTAAAGATAGGCCACTGCTGAGGGTTTTCATAAATTCTTCCTTCGAGCATAATACACAGGGTACATCTGTTGAATAATTGCCAGTCTGAGCCACTTTTTAGCTTATTGTATATTCAAGAGTGATCAGAAGTGGTAATGCTGCGTGAATTTGAAGCCATAAATCCTCTGAAAGGCAAGTTAGATTTATAAACTGAATACTTATTCTGCTAACGCTTGCAAGCCTAGCTGTCTTTACTTACATGGGCAAAGCTTGCGACCATGAGTATTTGTAGAGTTGTTTTCAACTTCAGGGTTTGGGGTTTTCTTGTGATTTTTTTTTGTTTGTTTCAACAAGCCAGTAGACAGAAGTAACATTTGATTTATCATGATTCCATGAAAAGTTGGATTTATCCTTGCCATGGTTTTATCTTATTTTGAGTATCAGACTGTTACAATTATTATTCCAAATTGGTGGCACTCTAAGGAGTACCTCCAAGTGAATGAAAAAGAAAGGAATTCTGAAAGGCTCATATCTTGCTGAATGGCACAACATAAAATTCCCCATACTGGGAACACAGCAAGAAAGGGTGTTGTGTTTGGCCATGTAATTAGCTGATGTGATCGATATCTACTTGACTTTTATACATTATTTATTATAACAGGCTTATCTCTTTTGGGTTTTGGTTTTTTGCTTTGGTTTTTGGTGGGTTTGTTTGTTTGTTTTAAAGATAGTATGTGTCATAGTAAAAAAGGAGAAAAGTTTCTTAGGAAAAAGAGTTGGAAAAAAATTTTTCACCTCTTCTCGTTACTTCTTTTCCTAAGAAGTAATAGGCAGCAATTTATTTATTTATTTATTTATTACTAGTCAAAAATCAGTACACAAATGTACTAATTGCTTCTCCCAAACACATCCGTGGAAGGACCATTTGCCTAGCCTAGCTTCTCTCAAAGTGTTTGACCCACAGCTTACTTTCACCCTCATACTTGGCAATCGTGTTACAATACCTTTGTAGTGTCATCTGGTTAGTAATGCTGCTGAAACTGAGAAATATAGGCCTAGTAAAGAAAATACTTTATATGACTATTATCTTAGTTTCTTTAAGTGTAAACTGAGATTTCCTCTGAGAAACTAGAAGTTTTAGGGATTATATATATGTACAAAAGTGTAAAAAAGTATCATTACCAATTTAGAAAATAAAGTTGAAAGGTTTCAATAGGTAGGAGGACTGAATAGAACAAATCAAAATCTTTCTGAAGAGGCTCAGGCCTCCAGCTCACAGTACTGTTGAAGCAGAATTGGTTTCTTGTTGTCACATGAGAAATATTTTGTTCTCATTTTCAGAAGTTTTTCAATGCAGTTGCTGGTTTTTTATCCAATAATTTATTAGTAAAACCTATACACATATCTAAAATACATTAGTAAACTTTGTTCTAACAACTAAACTTCCAAACTGAATCACACTGCATCTTTTCTCAATGAGGCTTCTTGGGAAAATAGATAAGAAAAGAATTTTCCCCTAGGCTGTGAAAAACAAATTTCCTAGGCTTAGAAACAGCATCTCATGCAGTATGGCACAGAAACATACACAAGACTTATAGCATTGAAAAACTGGAGATTTTTGCTATAATGGAGTTATTTTACAGTGCAATAAAAGATAACCCACTGCCAGAGATACTAACGATTAACCACATATATAGCAATGTTTCCTCAAATTCCCCATGTGACTGTAGCTTCCCTTTATTTTGTACAGCTTAGTGATTTAAAAGCTACATCACAGTATTTATTTGAAAGGGAAAGGGGAGAAAAAACCCAACTTTTAAATCATCCTAAAAACCCATTCACCTATACTGCCTTGTGGCAGTATTATGTAAATAATGTGATTGGACAGTAATGATGACAGTGGGTAGAGTTAGCAGCTATGAAATTGTGAGTTCTTAAACACCCCTAGAAGAATCCAAAATCATACAAGAACCTCTTTTTTTGCTCTGTTTAATTGTTTTACACATTCTTTTTCATCCTTCTCCAATGCATGCCCAAGGTATAATTCCAACCTTCTGGGAAAGTGTACCTTTGGTATGACTATAATTCACTTGTATTAAGAGAGCAAAAATAAGTGCTCCGTATACCTTCAGGCCAACATTTTCAAAAGACTTGCCTATATTCTACAAACATAACATAGCCTGGTTTTCTGTGCCCATTCAATCTGGGCAAAGAAAATTTTAAGATTGAAGTTGTACTGAACTCTATTATAAGCAAACATATAGATGTAGCAGAAGTCTTTGCAGCAAGTGTTATGATCTTGGAAATTATAATACCATTCTCTCCTCAAGAGTTTTATAACCCTTAAAGGGTTTAAGATATGAGGAAATACAACTCTGGCATTCCTGTTTAAGTGCTGTCAAAGTCTAACTGAAAACACTGAACTGACATTTTAAAGAAAGTGAAGGCAAAAATATCATTAAACTTTCTGCTTTATCTTTCAAGAAATAACAGTGAGAGCTTTCAGAAAAATCAAAGATTTTCTACATAATTTGGTGAACCTGTGTGAGGCACTACAAATAGGAAACTGAAGAAAATGAAAGACTGGTTCATGTGAAGAAATATGCATAAAGTCTACTGCTGTAGAAGAAGAACAAAGTCCTGCTAGCCATATGCAATGCATTCCATTTAGGAAATAAATGATAAAAGCAGCAACTGTAAACACTGCAGGAGAATTTGTGGCTACAGTTATGTTCTAAAAACAACCTACAGAAGCAGGCACTTGAACAAAGTCTTTCAAAGAAGTGATCATTATAAACCTGAATCTCTATTACTGCCTCTTTCAGTGGGATAACTTGGGCTGGCTAAAATAAGTAGCTACAGCATTCCCAGCATGTCTCAAAAACTGTGAGAAATACTCAGAGTCAAATCTGCACAGCTGGTAAGCCCAACCTGCAATTCATTTACCCTGTAACAAGTACTTCACTCTGAGCCTGATAACCCTCTCCTTCCAGCCTCATACTAGGATGAGACTCTCTTCTGCTTCCACGTCCCAGTGTAGGTCAGCAGCTAGGTCAATATTCATCTGAAAGTTTAGACACCCCAGTGTCCTATCGATAACAGAGTGGCTTCCTTGCCCCAAATGGCTTCCCCCACCCCATGTCTTCATATGGGGTTTTTCAGACGCATAACTCAACATAGCAACTGTTCTGTGATCCCTTCTGGAAGATATCTTACTGCTCCCAAAAATGAACCACGGTTTCTGCATTCATTTCTGCTCACAGAGAGGGAGTATGGGCAAAAATCTCTCAAGAAAGGGCTCCTCCCAGATCCACCCTCCACTCAGGGGTTTTTTGGGGTTTTGGGTATAATTTTTTTCAAATCTTTTGAGACTGCAGCTGTGAGCAGGAGCTCAGAGCTCTCAGTCTGGTAATTACACAAATCTAGGTCAGAAATGCCTCCAGTCATGGCTGACCAGAAGGACACAGAATCACTGAGGTTAGAAGAAATCTCTGAAGATCAGCTAGTCCAACTCCCTCATCGAAGAGGTCATCTAGACCAAGTTGCTCTCCAGGAATGTAGACTCCAGAGCCTCTCTGGACAACCTGTTCCAGTGCTAATCCTCCTTACAGTTTCTTCTGTTTAAGGGGAGTTTCTTGTACTTTTTCCCCCCTTTGCTTCTTTTCCTTTAACTGGATACCACTGAGGAGAGGCTGGCTCTATTTTCTTCATCTTCCTCCATTAGGTATTTATATAAATTTATAAGATCCCCTCAGACCCCTCTCTTCTCAAGACTAAACAATCCCAGCTCTCTCCTCATGTGTCAGCCTCCCCTCAAATGTCAGAAGCCCTGATCCCTTAGTCATCACATCAGAAATCTTCAAAACATAGAAGCAGCTGACATTAAGTTTATGAATTGAGGGAATGAAGCAGGGATGAAATGAAATGAGAAATGAAGCAGGGATTCCTATACTACCACCCACACCACATAGCACAACAGCTTTGTTTTGTTCCTCAGTGTCAGCTTTGAAGACAGCAGACACAGAGAGCAACCACAGGATTAGTTGTTTTTTGAGTAGCTCTAATATGAATGAGCCAGTATGACAAGTTTAGAAACTTCAGTTACTAGGGTTCCTGCCCTGAACAAAAATACTAAAATAAAACGCCTTAGAGGAATTCATTAAGTGACAGTCAAATGGAGCTGGAAATCAACAATGCAAAAGTGAACATAAGCTAAGAGTCAGTGTGGAGGGAAGGATCTTATGTTTAATGTGAGAGGCAGACAGTGAAGGGCTGTGAAGAGATGATCTGTGCAATAACTTTCTGAGTGGACAGGAGAGGACATTTGTCAAACCTCAAAAGATACACTTCAATATTCAGAACATAAATATTTTGGAAAAGTGTTTTAGGATGGAGAGTGTAAAAGTTGAAATACCTCTGTATTTCAGAGATAAAAGGCTTAGATGTAAGAGACCAAGAAAGAAATCGGTCTCAGATAATCAAACCACATCACAAGTAGACTGTTGTTATTATCAATAGTGAGTGAGAAAGCAGGTAGCAGAGAGGGCTGAGGAAGACATCTGAAGAGTTCTGGTTTAGATATTCTGTTTACAGTTAGACATCTACAACAGACCTCTGTCAGTCATCCCAGTTTTCAGTTTAATTTGGATTACAGTCAATAGGTCTGGAGTAGAGTGACAGATCCGTGCAAGTCATCGATGTAGAGAATGGCATTAAAACTTCCAAAGCATTTCACAGGTAATCGAAGCTATGCCCTACAGTTCTTAAGTAACCATAATTTTGGTAGGATTTTTATCCATTTAAAGATTTCAAAGTTATATATATCTTTGTTTCATATATGTCTCCATAAAGATACTTCGTGTCCAATTCAGCACTGCCCTACAATTTTTGTTGAAATTTATACCTCTGCAAAATGGACGTAAAATGTGACTTTTGGTTTGATAGCACTCAGCAGACACTTTTCAAGGTATAAATTGTAAAAACGGGTAGAAGGCACCACAAAGTCAGAATAGTAGCTTTATACATCCATTTTGCAGAGGTATAAATTACAATCACTTACTACTACTGAATTGAACCAAGCACTAGTTCTTAGGTACTAACAACAAGAACTCTCCTGTTCACCTTAACTGCTGTAATAGGTTAGAAAAGGCACAGCAGTTTCTGAGAACCCTTTTTTTACTCTCAGATAAGCACCTTGAATGAGTTTCACATGCAAACCAGAGGGGTCAAGTACAATTAAAGGGAAAAATAAAGAGAAAAGAAATTGTCTGCTTAACTATTAAATGTGTTAAAAGGATAAACTTTCATCCCAGTAAATCAGCTAATACATTGGTGGTATGGGTGGTGTAAGCAGAGAATGGAAATGTGGCTTTTAGAAAATATAGACCATTACCCCTGTAGCTTCAAAACTTCACTATGTTCTGATCAGTGAAATTTCGTCATGTATATGAAATACAGAAGTGTCTAGCATGGATGAGTAGCTAAATAAAGCAAGAAATCAAAATACCTATTTAAAAAGAAAATGAGATTTCAAGGAAATATCTAAGAGATGGCTCGTGAGCCCAGCATGTGTCTTCTCTGGCCACACATTATAACCCGCACTGACACTCTGCACAAGCCAATCCAGGAGGATGCTTTGTGTTCAAGTGTTGCTAAGCAACATCACTACCCAGCAGCAGGGATGCAGTATGAAGCACTGCCTGGCTTTATAATCATTTATCATCTAACCTATAAATGGTTTTCTGCAAACTAAGATAGAATATTTCAATATGATTACATATTTTTTGCAGAATTTTTTCAAATAGTCCAAGATTCGAACTTGTTGCAAACTGACGAAGCTTCAGGATCTTCCAGATGCAACAGCTCTAAGCTGTTAGATTCTCTGTTGTTCCAAGCAGAGGTCAGTGCTACCCAGAACACTATCTCCATTCTGTAGCTCTGGGCTATGAAAATGCTCTTCTTTTCCCCAGCAACAAGATCAAGAATAGATGAGGGGAGAGCAGTAGGTAACCTGTGATGCATTAAAAAGAGCATAGCTAACAGGTTGAGGGAGGTTATCCTCCCCTTCTACTCTGCACTGTTGAAGCCACATCTGGAGTATCATGTCAAGTTCTGGGCTCCCCACTTCAAGAAAGACAAGGAACTACTGCAGAGAGTCCAGCAAAAGGCTACAAAGATGATCAAGGGACTGGAGCACGTCTCTTATGAGGAAGGGCTGAGAGACCCGGGTCTGTTTAGCCTGGAGAAGACAAGACTGAGAGGGGATCTCATCTATGCTTATAAATACCTAAAGTGTGGATGGCAAGAGGAAGGGCCAGACTTTTTTCATTGGTGCACAGTGACAGGACAAGGGGCAACAGTCACAAACTGGAGCACTGGAAATTCCATTTCAACATGAAGCAAAACTTCTTTACTTTGAGGCTAACAGACCACTGGAACAGAGGCTGTGGAGTTTCCTTTTCTGGAGATATTCAAAACCTGCCTGAATGCGTTCCTGTCCAGCCTGCTCTAGGTGAACCTGCTTTGGCAGAGGAGGTGTACTGGATGATCTCCGAAGGTCCCTTTCGACCCCTACAATTCTGTTAATCTGTACTCAACTGTTTCCACTGAACTGACACATAAGATAGGGATGAGAATATCTCTGCCAGCCTGAACTCTCTCCTACACCAGTCTGCAAAACCCGAGCAAACTTCTGCTTCCTTTGAAAGACTTGGATGAAATTGCTTCAAAAATCTGTATTTGCAATGCCAAAAAATTTGCTGAGGAAGCACTATTCCTTTTGCTTATACATTTTAGATCAGAATGTGTTTTCTATGCATTTTCTTCGCATTTGCTGAAGAGAAATGGGAGACTGCACTTCTGGCATTGAAAGACTTTTTCTGTCCAATGATATAGCCAAACTACAAATGTTGCCAGTGTAGACAGAAATCAGGCAACAGGCAGACAATACTATGCTTTGCAGGGGGTAATAGTCATATTTAAGTTCAGAAGCATGGCAAATGAAATTATTAAAGATCAGGTCCCTGAAAATCACTACACAATGTATTTGTGCTTAAGAGCATTTGCAGCTTGAGTAAGACCTGACAATACAGGAGACCATAGCTAAGCTGCCCAAGGCAGAAGTAGAAAATGATAAATCAGGGTACAGCAAACACTGTTCAAGCTGTGCAGCCATTTCATATGGGGTTTAAAGTCTGACATATAAAAAACACAGTACTGAAAAAAAAACCCAAAACGTAAATTCAGCCAACTCAGAAAACACAGAGGGAAATACATTACTTCTATGGATCGACAGAGCACATTGCAAATTACACTGAATGCCCAGCAAAAGAAGCAAAATGGGTAGAACGACTGGGTATTTTAATACCATATGCCTTAATGCTCCACTATACTATAAAATATGTGAAATAACTGAGCCAGATGTTGTAGTTTTGCATATGGATGGAAGCAATGCACTGGGAACATTTCTGTAATGACACAGAAATGGTCCCAGGCTGCTCTCTCAGCAGTCGACCTTACTGCCTAATGGATTTAGTAGCTTGACACTTACTGATCTTAGACTGAGCCTTATTCCTGAGAAACCAGATTCTCATTCTTGGTGGCTTACATGTAGCTGCAACCTTTGATTCATGCTGTGAGGATTTCAGGCTTGGCAAATTCTGTACTCTACATATCACCACTCATTTCCTGGGCAGACACTGTTTAGTTACGCTAAGCATGCAAAGCTAATGGACACACTGGTTCCATGCTCCCAAATGCTATGGCAACACAGAGTTGACATCAAAGAACAATTTGGCTGAGCAAAAGACTTTGTCCACAGAATTAAAATCTGACTTAAGACAACAGCGATTCAGCAGAAATTCTGTCAACTATAACTGTTCATGAAAGATCACACATCCCCAGTGTGCCAAATTTAGCATTATCATATGTGCTGGTTCCTAGCAAGCTTCTTAAAGGCAGACAAGAAACCTTTTTCCCAAGGTTGGGCCCAAGAGAGTTGATGCTCAATTGCTGACAGAGATACTGCTTCAGAAACCTCAATTATAAGCCAGTTTCCCAAGGGGTAAAATTTTGAAGTGTCCATTTTGAAAAGGCCCTGTTCCAGGTAATGCTTTGATGCACAGTTGCTCCTGGATTCCTCCTCCCTCTCTGTGTTCTCCATTGGCTTCTCCCCCTTTATGTGTCTGGCAGCATGCTTGGGCATATGTTATCTCACATCTGGGGAATAGCCCCGCTCTGCAGGCAGACCCACACAGGAATCCCCAAGCTACTCCTGTTATTGGGACATGCCTGGAAGGAGCCCACAGTTTCTGCAGGTGCAAAGAATAAATAAGGCAGCAAAACCCCTATTGCAAGTCTTGTGAGGGTGACATTTAAGGATTCCTGAAGAGGATTTACCAACACATGTCCCCATGTGTGCCCCCAACTGTTTATGTTAAGCAGCCATGGTTCAGGCAGGTGCCACAGCCCAGCCTGGCGTGGTGTCTAGGCACGTCTTCAGAGTTGGTGGGATTTATTCTTGAACACGGTTTAACATGGAGAATTTGTAACTTCATGCTTCCCAAAGTTGCGTCAGGACTTTGCTAAGAGTGCAGACGGATTTAGTGGTGTTTTGTAGAGGCAGAGCCTGAACACAGCCTGACAGAGTGGGGTACGAGGAAGCTCCCCAGATCCCCTAGGATACCACCTATAAAATTAGCCATGATCCATGCTCCCACCTGCTATCCATAAACCTCCTGCTGACATATTCACACAACCAACAGAATTGCCCTTGAGCACAAGTTAAACTTCCCTCTCTGCCTGCCATTTCCTCACGGTGTAGGTCATCACACGTTGGTGCATCACACTGTGCACATGGTGTGAAATGCTTTCTCAGATTAAGTGGTAGAACCCTGTAGTCCAGATTGAAGCTGCTCCCATCAGGATGAGCAGTAAATAGATTCAGCTTCATCCTGACCACTTCATGTCATGCAGAGTAAGTTCCTGTGCTGCAAACAGGACTGGCTGGAGTAGCTGAACGCCAGTGCTTGCTGGGCAGCTAGGAAACAGCTCTTTTTCATGACACACAGTGGCGAATGTGAGATTATATCTCATCAATCTCCCTAGTCCACTCTCATTCTAGTTGTGAAGGAAAGATTCCTTTCCTTGGGGAAGGGTATGGGGGTTTTTTTGAGATGAAAATCACACTGGTTTTGTCTTAGTAGACTAAGTAGTGTCAATCAGCTGTAGAAAACTTCGCAGCAAATTGAAAATTACTAATGGAACACTGAAGTTGATTTTTACTATTAGTAGCCAAGAATCATGCATAATGTAGCAGCTATTGTCAATTGCACAGGTAGCCAATTATTTAAATGGGTTTTGCAGATATTTAAGATGCATGGCAGGACAGTACAATACACTGAATTCTTTATCAACACTCTCTAAAGTGAATGTGTTAAGAGGCACTGCAGATTCCTTTTGGCAGTGTATCAAAACAATTCAGAACTTTATTATATCCATTCTATTTTAAGAATATATTATATAACATGACACTTATAATGGATATAAAATGCTTAAGGACCTTTTTTTGTAAGAGTGATATATAGCCTGGAAGAACTATGATGGGAAAAGATCAGAGGAAAAAAATTTTATTTTTCTCCTTTTTTTTCCCTTCAGTTTGTTGTCTCTACATCTCTGCACCACCAGTGCTGTAGGTGGTCAGCTTAATTATTTTCTCCTCTGTAGCTAGTCAGACTGTCAGTTCCCATTCTTGTTTCAAAGGTCATGGCAGCAAAGAAGGGTGGGGAGAAAGGAAGGAAATGAAATAGGGCAAACCCAAAATCTGGCAGGAATTTCAATGACAGTAATGAACTCACACCTTTGATTCATATTTTTGTTGGCAAAGACCCCACAAGTGTCAAGAAATATAAACCAGGGTACACTAAGGCTTTCCTTATTTTGACATGGTGTAACAACACAGCCATATATAAATTAGTGGCAGAAACTGCTTTTTCAAACCCTATTATAATGAGGAATGGGCCAAGGTGGCAATGAGTTGCTTTAATTCAAGGATGAATTAGAGATCAGATTTTATGCTGTATCAAAGTCTAGCCGATTTAATTATTACTTTGAATTTCTTGTCTTCTGTTATAACAAAACAGAGGAAAATGCTGAAAGATGAGTTTTTTTCATACATTTCCTGGACATTAGGCCAAGAAAGACCATTATCTCATTACTAGGAGTGTATCCAAATAATAGCTTAGTCCCATGGTTTGGGATCGTGCTATAGCTAGAGGGATTGTCTAATCAATACAGGAAAAGGAAAGATGTTGCAAATAGAATTCACAGGATGGAATAACCTGATTCCCATTGAAAAAAAATCATTGATATTGGAGCACTTCAGAGCACTTTTAACACCCTTTCAAGAACTTCATTCCCTCTACTGTTCAAAGAGACCAAGCTTTGGATGGTGCACAGATCTTCATTTTTTATATTATTGAACACTTCTATTACATACTCAGAAGTTCCTATTAAAGAAATTAATTTTTTCAATGTTATGCATTTGTTATATGCATTTATTTGTATGGTTACAACATGCTGATTATTGGAGTGCTGTGCACAAACATGTTATTGTACTATATTCATTCAGAACTTTATTCCTTTAAAAGAGCAAGATTATTTGCAGCGAAGACACTGCTACAAAATTAACACAAACCTAACTATCATAGCAATAACCATAGATAAATAAAACATATATTGTGACAGCTGATTTCTCAATAGAAATAGACAGATGGAGTATCAGCCAACAATAACCAAATGGACAAATGCTCAGTGTAATCCCTGGTTTTGAAAAGAAAAGAATGTATAAGAAATTGTAGCACAGTAAGCCAAAAAAAAAGTGCAATAGGTAAAATAGGCAATGAACTTTAAAAAAAAGGGCAAGTAATATAATTTACCAGGAAGTCTATTTCCCACAAAAATTATAATATTTTCAGAATACATTAGAACAAGACACCTGCTCTTTGGACCTTCACACTCTGAACCCAGAAATGCAGGGTAATTTATTGAGCCTGTGCACTGGTTTTGCCTGGGATAGAATTAATTTTCTTCATAATAGCATGTATGATGCTATATTTTGTGTTTTTGCTGAAAACAGTGTTGATAATACAAGGATGTTTCAGTTACTGCTGAGAAGTGCTTACACAGAGTCAAGGCCTTTTCTGCCCCTCACACCGCCCTGCCAGCAAGTAGGTTGGGGGTGCACCAGAAGCTGGGAGGGGACACAGCTGGAACAGCCAACCCCAAATGACCACAGGTATATCCCACACCATATGAGATCATGCTTAGCAATAAAAGCTGGGGGAAGAAGGAAGGGCCCGGCGGGGGGGAGGCATTTGTAGTTATGGTGTTTGTGTTCCCAAGTAACTGTTACACGTGATGGAGCCCTGCTTTCCTGGAGATGGCTGAACGCCTTCCTGCTGATGGGAAGTAGTTAATGACTTACTGGTTTTGCTTTGCTTGCATGCATGACTGTGGCTTTACTTATCAAACTGTCTTGATCTCAACCCATGAGTTCTATCACTTTTACCCTTCTGGTTTTCTTCCCCATCCCACTGTGAGGGAGTGAGCAAGCAGCTGTATAATGCTGAGCTGCCAGCTGGGGTTAAACCACGACAGTCAGTTTCAAAAACCATGATTTTTGTGTTCAATATGGAAAAGCAGCCGTAAGCATGCTACTTTTCATCAGTTTAAAGTTTTTTATAAATACTGCCAGTTACCACAGTTTTGCTGCTGAGTTGCATAAAATAATTATGGTAACATGTGTCTTTATGATAACCTCTTCTTCTAGTATATTAGCCCTTTTGCTGAACAACTGAGAGAATTAGATTTATCACTAGAGATAAAAGAGACTTATAAGTATTGGAAATTCTCACTCTTTAAATTTATTTTTTCCCCTCAAACTGAATAATGCCATCCCCCAGGACACAGCCAGACCAACATCATTTTAGCATGACTGAACATTTGCTAAACTGCTAAGTGTGTAGTTAATGGAATTGCAGTGCTTGCTGAAGTACTTTCTACTGAGATTGGGAGCTTACCTTCTTTCTAGAGCATAGAGCCACCTCTGGCTAGGGTAAACCAATGCAATGCTACTTAAACTAACAGCTACATTCCTTTATGGCAGCTGAGGACTTAATCTTCGAAGACTTTAGAAAGTATACCTCCAAATAAGTGGCATTTTCCAAGTGTTTCTCATAACAACTCATGATTTTTTTCCTCTGACATTCAGTTATTTTCCTTAGCCAAGATGCCTTTTGTCCCTCAAAGTAGTTAAAGATTGTCACTGATGACTCAGAGTAGCACAGAAAATTGAGCCAAAAATGTCACATGGAGGCGGTACTGGAAGACGAGCTACCATAAAAGCTACAAGCAACTCCTTTCTGCTTACATGAACAACATTTACCTTGATATTAGTCTGGTTTTGCTTGGTACAACCATACATCAGCCAGTGTATCATCTTTAACCTAACAATTGTTTCCTCTTAAAGAAGGAAATTGTGTAATGCCAGAAAGCACAATAGGAAGAAAAAGAACTTTTCATAGCAAAACATATATGATCAATAACTATGTTCTCTGGGCTAGCTCATGCACTCCAACTGACACATCCTTACCCAAATAAAAGCAAAGGGACCAAAGACAGTACACTGGCAGTATGTGACAGCTGGAACAGTGTTACCAGTCTCCCATCATCTCTTTTTCAAGGTAATTAGACACTGGGTGTAGACCGACAACTGCATGAGCAAATAAGCATTCTTGCTTCAACCACAGAAATCCTAGCATCATTGGCCACATCCAGGCAAGCAGAAAACACTGAAATTCAGCTGCAAAATTAATTGTTCTTGGAAAATGGATGTTTTTAGAGTTTATCAACTTTATTTCTCAGGTAGTCTGCCAGTCTGATTTCTTTAAATTCATTATTTTTATCAGTGAGAGGAAAATGGTTAGCACAAGCAAGTTCAACAATACATAAGCTAGTCTGGATATTCACGTAACACTGCAACAACGTTGATAGTAAATCTGCCAAAATAGAGGTAGTCAACTAACCGTTTCCAGAATCCTGTCTGCATAATTTCCAATATGAAATACTTAATGTAGTTTAGCAATGCCATGGAAAGGAAAGATTGGATATTATCTAGTTTGGTTTGCTTGGTTTAAAGATAAAAAGGCCTGGTGCAATCATAGTCTTGGCATACACGTACAACAAAAATGGCTTCAAATTACATTGAAAAATATTCTGGATAATATTGGTTATGTTTGCACAAACAAACTCAGTCAATTCCTCTTGCATTTTATTCCCTAGCTTATTTATAAGACATTAGAGGCAGGATATCATTCATGATGATGTACTGTAAGTGCAATGGGAACATAAAAGCTAATTGTTCAAGCATTAAAAGAGTCAGTTTGGAAGTCCTAAGTAGCAAAAACCTTCCTACCTGAGCAGCTTAAAAGTGTTGGCACAAGTCTACAGGATAATAGAGGAAAGAAAAGAAAGCAATTGCATAGGAGAGCATTGAGAAGTGAAAAAACCTGCTAATTTTTCCTCCACCTTGTCTATAGTGTTCTTCTGTTGCTTTTTCCTGCTTGCTTTACTCTTTCTATCCCTTCTTTTCCCTTCCTCACTCAGCATGACTTCATGCTCTGTTTGCAAGCTTATCATATTTTGTTTCAGCCAAACATTTAGGGTCCATCTGTGTGAAAAGGAGCAAAGGGAAGTGTGAACAGCAGCCCAACCCCACATTCAATAGCAGTACACTTTTGCTTCCAGCGGCCTGGAGAGTCTTAATCCAGCTTCACATCTAAAGATCATCTAGCAATTCCTGCTATTGAGCAAGAGTTCCTTGATTCTATTACAACAGCACCACAAACACTACCTTCCCTTCTCCAAGGTTGTAATTGGCCTTGTGTTTTGACCACAAAACCAGTCAAGGGAGAAAAACAAAGCTGTAGAGCTAAAGTCACCAATCCCACACATCAGCAAGAGCAGTAATACTGAATACCAAGTGCAGCCAATAAATACTGTTCACACAGATTGAAATTTGTTCTTGCGATACATCCAATCAATAATGAATAGCAAACAAATTAATGAGATCCAGAGTCTATTTACAAAGCACAAACAAACTGAAAAGACTGAAACTGATCATATTCATTATTTGCAGCTAGGAGTTTCATTACATTTAGCACTGAATTATTTGAAAAGACCTCACAAAAAATGCACAAATCTCTGCTTAGAGTCAAAGCCTGAAGGAACTTGAACAAGTCCTGAATATCTTAACCAAGTGTCCTAACCATTGAGTCACCCAATATTCAGGGCTGTGTATCTCCAGTTAGCTTTTGTTCATATGGGAGAAACGTCAAAAGTTTCAACTGAAAGAAGGAAAGGAAAATTTAAATCACATAAAACAGCAACCTGTTTCAAATCCATTTTTTAAAAATTACTTTTAAACTTCTCTGTACAGTGCTTTGAGACCTGTGGATAAGACATGCTGAGTAAGAGCAAAGTACGATTATTAGTGCCTCCTGAGGGAAGAAAATGTCTCTTATTAGGATTTTTTATGGTGAATGGAATCACAGGCCTCCTATTCTGACTATAAATTCTGGGCATTTCAACATATGAATGTTAAATGAAAAAACAATCTGTTAATATGTTTTAGATAATACTATNGTGCTTTGTGCTGGTTAAGATCCAGAAATGTTGCTTATACTCTAGAGATGAGATGAGCCTCTCGTGTCATATAATATGCAGATTCACCTTTCCCCCCACTCTAAATTGCTCTCAGTTCACTGGGGAAAAATCAGTAATAAATCTGCTTGATTTGCATCATAGAAAAGTTAAGGAGGACATCACAAAACCCCCTCCAGTTACAGGTGTGATATACCACTCAATTTAGTACACTAGGGATAGCTCATCTAGAACAAGTGGAACTGGTTAGCCTCAAGAGCTGTGGAAACAAATCCTAAAAATGCACAGATCCTTGAAACAGTGTTGTCATTGCTCCTTCCCAATGCACCTTTAGTACTCCAAGGTCTGGATCAGCTCTCTCTGATGCGTACTCAATGGGATATTTCCTTGAGATATTGCCACGTTGTCATCACATGCACCCCACTGAGCCAATCATATCAGGTCAGCCCAGTCTGAGAAGTAGAAGATCACAGACTGATGCTTACCCAAAAACACCACACAGATAATGAGATTAAGAAGTATGATCCCTAACTCTATAGACACGAAGCATTATATAATAAGTTACATCTTCAGAAAACACCAGGAGACTTTACTTGGAGGAGTAGTATAAGATGAGGGAGGAGGAAGCTGAAAGTTGAGTAAGAAGATGAGGATAAGCCTATACTTGAAAATATTATGATGGTGACTGAAAAATAGACTTGTTATAAGGTATCCAGAATTAGATAAATTGTGATCTAGGCTGTCTAGCTCATTGGCAATGTCATGTTTAATTGCATTACTGCACTTGAAGACTGGGAATTTTGCTGCCTCTAAATTATAGGAAAGCTGCCAAGTGAAATTGTTAATCTATATACAAAATGTGAAAGCTATGCTACTGTTCTTAAAAAAAAATCATAATAGGAAGATATGCTTAATGAGCTATAGCTCCATAAGTGTTCCGTGCAGGTCTCTTGGTAGGCTTTCACATCCACCATTGCATTTTTAGCAACAATTACACTAGGGCACATTGTCTTAATGTTCTTTTTCATTTTGTCATTTTTCCCTGTCACCTTAACTTAAAACTATCAAAAGTATTTCAGAGTAGCATGTGTCTGTTCAAGTGATAGTAGTAGTCTGTTGGCTTCTAGCTTTAGGTGCACTATGAATCAAAAGCGTAGAGAAAAGAAAAAAGATAAAGAGCAAATACCAAAGGCACAGTGATAAATCTGCCAGTTCCTACTTAAGATAGCTATTAATTTCACTTCAACCACTTAGATGAATCAAATAGAACTATCATCCATTACAGCATTGGGAAACTCAGAATTTTCAGATGACCAAGCTTCATGGAAATGTGCTGTCTGGTTTCTATGTATGTATATTCAAATTCCTACACTCAGTTAGACAAACTAAAACACTAAGTGAAACTCAGCTCAAACGAGGTCCAAGCTATGCAAAAATATTGTATTTCCAATGAGCTTTGAACCTCAAATATAATCTAACTCTACTTCACCTATCTTGACTCGCTTTCAATAGCCTGATCCATACGTTTATGCATGAAAACCACAATATATGACTGTAGGCTGAGAAGTGTTCTCAGTGAGCTGGAAAAAAAAATCAACCAAATCCTGTCTGCGTAAGTTGACAAAGAGGTTAAATTGGCCTACTGTGTCATCAGGAACAGCTTGTGATTTCAGGTGTCTTCATTATGTGTACATGATACCAGTAACTTGGTATCTAAATTATATGCCAAGATCTAATTGCTAGATTAGATATGGCACATAATCTAAATATGAGCACCTCTGAAAATCTGGCCCTTTAAAAGTCTTAAAATAATATCTCAATTTTAAGATGTTTAAAATGATTAATTATCTTTGAAAATGTTGCAATGTGTTTTATCAAACAAGGTTGCAGGGAAAGTTTATTAAAATGATAAGCTCATGTTTAAAATATTCATTCACTGATACCGTTTGATGCTTGATACAACAATAGCCATATATTTTCAGGTAGCATTAGCATGTTAACGAATCCTGTCCGTCAGCGTTTGTGAATCGCTAATGCATTCTTAACATCTGATAAACCAGAACCTTAGGGTGCAAAGTTCTATTAACATGCTAATGCATCTTGTGCCTGCTTGCTTTAGAATTAGAGAGCGTAAGTTGTTAACCAATACAAGGCCATTTTTCATTTTGTTAAAGCCATTAACAATGAGAAAAGAGACAGAGATGCTGTCTGACAATCAACATTTCTTATCAACTAACATCTAAATATAACCAAAAAACTGCCTGTAAAGCAGTACAAGGAAAAGTCAAGCTACCACAGTGCCTAACTAACTGGTTTTAGAAGCCCCATGAATGATTTTTATTTAGCAAGTGCATCCAGTAATTTGGCAGCTGGCTCCGTATTCTCAATTATTCTGAGTGCCTTATAACTTTAGTATTAACAATTTTAAAATATACCTCGGTTCCAAATTCAGGATTTCCTTGGCAAATGTTATTCCACCCACAGCATCTGTTTTGAATGCAATAACGTAGCTTGTCTTCAGTTTTCTGGAAGATATAAAGGATTCTTCCTTTCCACTCATGAAATTGAGTTACTCCCTGGATCAGTGAAGTTCTACTGGTTTAAAAACAAGATCAGTTAGATTTAAAATAAGGCCACTGATGAAGGAGGCAGTTGCGCATACACCATATTTTCTAGTGTTTTACAAGGGGAAGTAAGAGTGGTAACAGCTTGATCCATACACATAAATGGGAAGTCAAAGGAAGAGTGGAATAAAAAGGTCTGTACTGATTTACAGATTGGGCTTAATACCTTTGCGAAGGCAAATAGGGCAGCAGCAGCACTCTGCACCAGCTGCTATGTTAATTAAGGGTCATGATGCCCTGTGAGTAGTCTTGATGAGCACTGAAAAGCTGTCTGATTTTGGCAATGCATGTAGCAAAGAGGTCAACGCTCCTGGGGCCAGTGTGGCCCAATTCCTTCCTGATGAAATTGTCCTTTAGTATACATCTTGTAGGCAAAGAGAGACCTGATATGCAGCAAGGATTAGAGGATCAGTCCCTGATACTGGATACACGCAAAGTAGCAAGGCCTTTTACCCAGCCTTACTTATCCTTTGGATCCATTCAAAGAGCCAGCTGCAATCACATTTTAGAGCACGTAAGAAGTGCCTTAATGAAAACAGCTTTTATAGCATGGGAAGATTATAATATTCTCTTCTCATGCGACCCATCTCTGTTGTTCCAGTCTTTAACAGAAAAACACTGGGGAATGTTTTGCTGGACTGAAGTATGAAATTAGCATAGAGCAAAAAGTAGAAAGATATTTTTTGGCCAAATCTACCCAGATGCAAAATTCCTTTTCATTTCTGTTTGTGACCCTTTTGTGAACAGTTTCTCAAGAACATCTGAGTATTGCAGTATTACCAGTATTTTTACCACTCAAGTTTTCTTGGCTTGGAAACTAAAATCCAGAAATATCTGCCAAACATATATTTTGCACTTTTTATTTGCAGAATTTCTACTTTTCACAGAACTGTTCAGTTGCCTGAATCATCAGATAAAAGAAACATGCACACTTTATCTGCCTGTGTTCACTTACACCATTCAAGAAATGACCAATCATTAAAAAATACACAGATTAGATAAAATGAACAAACCAGCGAAATTTGTAATAGGCTAGTGGTTAATTCATAAACAGAAAAGGTGACATTGAAATCAATTATTCATTGGAAATTATTTGCTTAACTCTACTGCAGTCAAATTTCTACTCAGCGCTAGAATGAAATCATTACAGATTCATTTTTGTTTGCATCCTAATAAGTTTTTGAACCTAGCTTAGCAATGCAATTTGCCACTACGTTATTTAGCTTAGTGTCCCTTAACAGAGGTCTGAAAGGCAATTTGACATCTTAAGATCATGACAGCTGCTGCAATGGTATGATCTCAGTATATTGAGAGATAGTGAGAAAAAAGAGAAGTGGTAAGATATAGGGTATAGGGGGAAGAAATATCTGTCTCCTTTTAAACATGATAAAATATGAAAATAGATTCTAACATTTATGATCCACTCACTGAACCTTATGAGTTATAAAATGACTTGACAGGGCAGTGTATATTCTCAGGTTTGTATTTGCTCCCTTCACAGATAAGTAACTAGCATAGACTCAACACACCTGAGCCATGTCATTAGACTGACAACATCCAATTGAGGTTAGAGGGCAGGTGAAAATTTTCAAGTTATTTTATCACTACAAAACCCCAAAGCTTGTATAGAAAAAATTTATATCTTGCATATCCAAGTGACAGACACAAAATGAGAAAGTCAATAGCAACAAACACTATGACTAAAACAGAATATATATATAGTTTGTAAAGCAGCACATATTCCTAGCCAAGTCATACATTGCAAACTGCACACCTGACCTTCTGTACACAGGTTTTCTGTAGTTGCTAGCTCTCTTCTATCTTACCATGAGTTTCAGAGACTTGGCGCTTGTCCTGAGAGTCTTAAACCTCAGAGCTTTGTGATAATGTAGGAGGCTCAAGTGAGAGAAAAAGACATATCTTCTGTAGTTGAAGAGCAAAGCTTGAAAATATGGATTTCAAAAAGTTCAAACAACATAAGGTAAATAATAAGAAAACCACCATATGGTTTTAAATATCACATTAATATATTTTAAACCAAATGCTTGACCCGCAGAGCCTCAAATCTAGAAATGCCAGGAGTTTCTAAAGTGTAGTTTTGGGTCTCTGAAATAATGCTAGAGCCCTGTCTCATCTTGTTGCCATACCTGTCTCTCCCACCCATGCTATGGAGCTATACTTTCTAACAGCCTCAAGACAGGACAAGTTATGTATGCATGCTGTGCTGCATCATGCCGATAAGTTAAATTATAGCTAATTTTATCAATGGATGATAAGGAAAATATAGTTCATGAAACACATGCAAGACCTAGTCCTTCAGTCATCCAAATCAGGGACCCAACTGAGGTCAGCATTAAATCTCCTCCAGGCCCTGGCCTTGGACTTCCTTCCGTAGAAACCCGGGGAGAAGGAGTGGATGACACACACCCACGTCTCACCCCACCTCAAGATGAAACAGGAGCATCTGCCCAGACAAGGGAGGTGGAGTCTTCTCCAGAAACTCACAGTTTGGAAATACTTTACTGTGCTCATAGAGTCATAAGGCTTCACACTGTGTTGAAGTCTGTAGTGAGGAATCTAAAGTCTGACCTTCACTGTTTAATATCTGATGACATACATGTATATACTGATGTAAATACACACACATACAAAATCTAAAACAAAGATATCTTTTTCTCTTCTTCTTCATACCCTATACTACCTGTAGATTTCATATGAATCCCACATCAAAATAAGTATTCTCACCTGTGAAATTATACTGTATTGTTCTAAATTATTGCTGGTTTTCTAGACTTACTCCTTTCTAGAGTTAAACGCCTCATTTAGATGGGATTTCATTATTTTTCTAGTTTGTCTCTTTCTTAGTATGTGAATTTTTTTCACTAACAACAAAATCGCAGAACATTTCATGTTTTCAATGAAGATTTAAGCCCTCATTAGCCTAACTAGATTTTTTCTCAAAATAGTAATTGCAAATAAATTAAGGTACTTTGTTCATTGATTCATTATACAATTAATTTATTTTTATATTTTGAACACATCCTGAGGAAAGATTAACAAAGGCATACCACATACGCACGAGGGTGGTGGGAGAACCTTTCTACTACAATTTAGTATACTGAAATATTCACACAAATAAATCAGGACTGGTTGCAAGACATCTTCAGTAAGGTATAATAATGTTGGTGTGACTAAGAAATGGTTTCACGATCCAGACAAAGGATAAGCCACTTAAAGTCTGGGGAAATGGGCTGGAAGTCTTTCTCGCATCAGCAATACAGTTATTTACCATTTAACTCCAATTTTTGTCATATAGTTTTGTTTAATCCTGTCATATTATTACATTCTTTCTGGTAAAAGATGAAAAACTTTGCACTTTCAAAGACTTTCTTTACAAAACACATTCAATTGCTACAACCATGATTTCTGTTTTATTCCTTCAGTACTCTTGTGGCACTGATGATACTATCCATAAGATATTATGATAGTTTAACCTTAAATAGTCACTACCTTTCCTTTCAGTAACCACAGTAAAGAAGTTGTTTCCAATGGGACACATGAAGTAGAAATTTTTTTATCAATTCACTGGTTTCAGAGCCAGTCTCAGAAAAGCAAACTCATAAAAGCAGGGCTAGAGAAGTCAGACCGGAAATGAAATGCCCATTCATTTTCCAGTTAAGAATTGAAGTAATAGGAAATAGTGGTTGTCTTAAAGCTGTTATACTCAAAGGATATAAGCCAGCCAAGCTTTGTAGGTAAAGATATCTTCTACCAGATCAATCGACTCCTTAAGTAAGCGCTGATCCTGTCAACTGTTAGGAATTGAAGACGAAAACTGAACTATAAGACATTTATCAATTTTAATTTTTTCCTAATGATTATAGAATTCAACAATTGTGTAGTTTATATATCATAAAATACTCTAACTACCTATTAATTATCAAACTTTTATCAGATTCCCAGGTGCCTCTGAGCTTCTGGTCTAAAATGCTAATCTATGCTTAAAAAACATTTAGTTTGAAGGAAGGGATCTAATCTAAGCACCAGTGATCACGATTCAGGATAAAATAATGCAGTTTATGGTAAAAAAAGACTCAATTTCCTTTTCTTGAGGGTTAAACTTTCAGTAAACTACTGTCTTCCAAGGTTTACTGAAAAGCTGATTCTGAATTGTACCCTCTGCCTAATAACATGTCTCCTCTGTAATTCTTTAGACTCAGGCTTTGATAAAGAAATACCAGACAGTTTCACTTTCATCTGCTAAAGGCTTTCATCTTCTCTCCTGTTCTAATTGTCCCTGGCTGGGATGGAATTCATTCTTATTTCAAGTAATGCATTTGCAGCCATGAGGTTAAACACTCTGCACATTAAGGTACATGTTGCATCCCCTTCGAAAAGGGGAACTGTTCTCAACCATCATGCATAGAGGAGAAGGAAAACTTGGTAAAACTATTTTTTTTTTCTTACTTTCCTCTTTCATGTATGACATTCATGACTTTAAGCCTTCATCATCTCTTGACACTTGCTGTGACAAATCACAAGTTTCTAAATTCATTTAGGCAGCAGTTGGATTAAGTGGTCATTAACTGGCTAGATATAATTGATTTTTTTAAATAAATGTGCAGTATACATTATCTAAATTAACTAACAAACAGCAGAAAGAAAACTGGAGACAAGAAGCTTAGGGTTTGTTTCCAGGGCTGTGAACAAAACCATAGGGATGAGATTACATACAACCCACTGTCTTGAAAGGATGCAGGGGATATTCCTTCTATAACTGCCAAAAGAAGGGCATTTATAGTTACAAATGTCTCTGAACTAGCTCATAACTTTACAACAGAGAGGGCAGGCATTTTCAGTGTGCCCAAAACTAAAATTGTCATGGACTTCAGTGTCCATTAATAAACCAGGACAAGATATCTCACATATTCTCACAACTAAATAATACCTTTTATTCTTAGGTTCTCAGACTCAAAGGTCTTCCACTGAAAGGTCTAACAATTTTTTTCTATTTTGGATCTAGAAAGAAAAAGCAAGTCACACCCTGGACCAGTGTAAATTACACTTCTTTACAAAGTTGATTTTCTAACATTTTAAGATTTATTGTTGGCATGAAGAAAAGACAGGGAGAAATCTGGAGAAGCTTTCTAAATGGAAACACGGTACCAAAGAGCTAGCAAACAAGTATTAGTAAACACCATTTTGCTCAGTCTCATGTCTCCGACTGTAACATTTATTTGTTCTTCAGTCTGTCTCCTCAGGAAATACTGCCACACCCAGCCTATAGTCTTTATCCTTACTTGGGTAAATAACATGACGTTACGAATTTGACAGGACTTACTAGTTGAAGCTTATTTAGTGTACCTTGAAGACAAATGAAGATTTCCATTGACAGGGCAGGCACTGGACTGGTATGATCATAGAGAAGAGAGAAGACGTGTTTCATACTAATTAATGTAGTACCTGAAAATTAAGGTAACCATAACTTGGACTGTTTGGAAGTCCTGTGCACTGTTCTTTACTTAGAAGGACTGGCTGTGTCTAACCTAGAGGGAGAACTGGCCTTCAGAGCTGAAGACAGAGAGCTAAGAAAAGCAAAAATTATCATGACTGACAAAAATATGCAGGATAAAAATAGACAACTATTGAAGAAGGGCATGTTCTTGCTTCTCAATGGATTTTAAAACCACAAGAAACGACCCAGTTGTTCACTACTGCAGAAATTATGTGCAAGCTCATGGAAAGTAATGATAGTCCCTATGACTATTTGATATATGAGATTTTTCAGATAAAAGTTACCTTTTATATGTAATTCTTACAACATCAAAAAAAAAGTCTTCCTCTATAAACTATTACAAACTATGAGAGCACACTTTATGACACAATATGCCTTAATTTTTTTTCCGCTGAATTGACTGCTTTTTTCCAAGAAAATATGTTAATCAACCATAGTGCCTTTTCAGGTTAATCAACCACACTAACTGAAGAAGTCACCGTGCTGTTCAACATAGTCCATTCATAAATATTGTCTGATATTCATTCTTTAAAAGGGAATATTTTTAACTAAGAAAATGAACTGATTTTACTAAGTTATTTCTTTTCAGTTATTTATACAGTATTTTTCTCTGTTCAAAACACGAAATGAGCCACTACTAGCAGGTAAACAGATGTGATAGTCTATGAAATGATTGCCCCACTGACAATTACATAGGAGAAATTATTATGAAGCAACAAAATATTTTAAAAGATAATTGTTTGTACTATATATCTCACTTCAAGAGGCTGAAAGGAAGGAGAAAACAGGAAACTGCTTAGGCAATTTCCTGCTCTCTATCTTTCAATGTAATACCTGTTTCTTTCTGTAAAAGAGCAATGGTCCAGGGCTATAGTGTAGATATCATACACACTGATGTTAAGGGGGTCTTTGACATGTTTTTTCATGATACAAGGCAACAGGGCATGAATGGAATTACTATGAGATACATGCAAGGCAATAGTAATCATATAAATATAAACGGAGTACTCTCAAACTGGAAAGACTCAAGGGCAGCTGTCTTTTCTGGGTTTGGAAAAAGTCAAGTATTTTGTTATTAACCTTATGGATGAAACAAAGTATTTACTTAGAAGATGCTATCAAAAAGGAGGTTCTATGCGCACATAAAATCCAGGGCTGAAGTTAAGGACAACTGTGAAAAACTGGAGAAATATAGGGAAAAGCAACATACAATTCAGTTAATACAAGTCAAATATGAGCAGTTCTGTAGAACAAGACCTGGGTTATGACTTCATGTTGGGATGCACAAACAAGTATTCCTTCAATACGTTCTGAAAAATAACCTTTCCACTCTTCAGGCTCCAGCAAGAGAATTCTGTGGACTTGTTACCACTGACCCCAAGAAAGATTTAAACAACTAGACAGAGCCCAGAAGAGCTCAAGGAGATAATGATCAGAAGACTAGAAGACTTAGGAAAGAAATGATAGGATAACTTTTTTAGTTTAGAAAAGGAAAAACTAAAAGGCAATGTAGTACGTCCAGGTAGGTAAAAGACACATGCAGAAAACTTTCCATATTTAAGGACTGCAATCTTTTCTTTATCTGCTTTAGATTAGCAATAAAGAGCAAAATTTTCAGCAAATTTAATTATTAGGTTAATCTTCCTAGTGGTAAGGATAGCAAAATGCTAGAATATATTGCTTAGGGGAAACTGCAAACAGTTAAAGCCTTTTTGAAGAATAAAAACCTATTACTCCTAGACTACACAGGTTCTGCAAACCATTGTGAATAAGGACTATCTTTACATACATGTTTGTACACAGCCTAACAAAAAGAAGCCTCATTTGCAGACAAAATTGAAGCTGCTCCTTCAATAAAGGTAACACCGATCTATGACAAGGGTAAAATAAAGCACACGACTAGGAAGGGTGTACGAACTGAGTAAGAGACATCTGCTGACAGTTTAGTTTAGTGGTAAGTGATTTCACATCTCCAAGTGCTGTGAAATCACCTATGCCCCTCCAGTGGTTCATGGAATAAATGGATTATGTACCTCTCCAATGGTTTATGGATTACAACAAGAAAAGGCCATCCAGGGGAATTCAGCAATATACATTAGTGAGAAAAAGTAAGGTTTTGGTTCTTTTTTTGAGATGACACAAACCCAGAAGTCCATTTCATCCTTTCTTCAGCTAGACATAGGATTTATATCCATCAACAAGCATTCACTTTCTACATTCTAACTCGAATCAAGATATCTTGTTCTTTGCACATCTTTTCAGGTAATAAAAAACGCTGTTATGATCAAAGATGAACAATGTGTTCCAAGGGCCATGTTGTAAAAGAAAGGTATTTACTGCCTCTTCCTAGAACTTCTTTTTCCAGCTGCTGTGATAGGTACTTACATATGACAGGTTTAAAGTCATTGTTTTTTCTCCATGAAGCAATACTTCTAGGCAATCAAGATTTTCCAGAAGTCCATCAAATGTAACCTTTTCTTTAAGCCAAAAGTAAAATAGTAGCCAAATGCATCATCCGATAACCTGCTAGTTATATCTCAAAAATCTGAGTTTTTCTCTGTCCAACTGCTTCTTCCTTCCTCCTCAAACAAAAAAGTCCTGAGTTTGGGATCTTTCCCACTTCTCCCGCTCACCATTTCCTCATCTGCTTCTCTAATGGTACAATGCATTGAGTCACCTGAATTATGGGAGGGTACTTGCACAATAGTACATTCAGGTTGTAATTGGATACATTACGTTTAGTCAAAACCCCAGACAAGCCATGCTTCCAAAAGACATGCTGTAGTCAAATGAGAAGACACAGGGCTGAATGTTAGAATTACTCTGAGAAATACTGAGATCTGCATCACAGAAACAGTCAGATCAATTAATTATGAAAGTCCCTCCTGCTCTCTCCCTGTTAATTTTTTTTGAGCAGCTGTTACACTCACAACCCCAGAACCAAAGTCAGAACTAGTCAGAAACAGGTTTTGGCTTTATCTTTCTTTGTACAGCAGCATTGTCTTTTCTACTAATTGACTGTTTTATGGAATATGCTAAATGATTTTCTGGGCCAGTGACTTCCTGTTGCACAGGTCAGAGTGACATGATGGAAATTTAATATCAAATGCAAATCTCCACTTCCGTTTTTACTTCTACTAACCATCATATTACCATGTTGTGGAACATCAAAAGGAGCCTGTAGTTTGGAAAGCAGCATGGCAGGAGGCAGTAAAAAATGTAAACAATAAACCAAAATGTAAGCCAGCTCCACCTCTCTATACATACATAAATAACCTATTTGACTCTTTATCCCATTACCTTTGTAGTGTAGAATCATAGAATGGTTTGGGTTGGAAGGGACCTTTAAAGGTCATCTAGTCCAACCAGCCTGCAATGAGCAGGGACATTTCCAACTAGATTGGGTTGCTCAGAGCCCCACCCAGCCTGGCCTTGAATGTTTCCAGGGATGTGGCATCCACCACCTCTCTGGGCAACCTGTGCCAGTGTCTCACCACCCTCATTGTTAAAAATTTCCTCCTTACAGCTAGTCTGAACCTGTAAACCCAGGATGAATGAGTTTCATGGAAAAAAAAATTGTCCCAATTTGGCTAATTAAACCAAAATTATGTCCATATTAGAAAAGATCATAGTATCTTTTCAGTTTGAGAAATCAGGGCCAATTTGTAACTGCTAGAAACACATTTTGGTCTTCCTCTTTTTTTTTATGCTATTGACTACAAATAAGTAATGCTAATAGACCTTCCATTTCCTGAACATGTTTTCTAGATTTTGAACCTCTTTCTGTTGTCACTAATGGACAGAACAACATCCTCCTTTCAAGATCCTTATAGCAGAAACTTTGCTTTGCAGGAATAATTCAGAGACAGTGAAAGCTATAAGGTGACTACAGCTTACATGTAGATTGTGTTTCACAACTACCAACACTCCCCCACAAGACCATCTACCTGCAAGCACTTTAAAATGCTAAGCCTATAACCCCATTCTGAATACTGACTTTTTTCCTATCTTCTGAAAGCGAAAGCATGTGAAATGCAGGATCATCTGAGAGAAGGAAAAAAAAAAAAGATAGAAAAGATAAGAGAGAACATAAGCTCCCAATACAACACACAAAATCAATATAAGACTAGTTCAGAAACCAGGTACTGTTAGTGGCTCCATCACAGGAATAACATATTAATGAAAAAGAAGGAGTCTATAAATGAGATAAAGGAGGAATTTAGAGACAGTCAAAGATTTAGTTAGGATTACAAACCTTTGACCTAGATTTCCAATATACTTAAAAGCTGGAAGTTTTCCATCAAGAGAAATAGCAGTGAAGGGTCCTGTGAGAATATCATTCAGAGAATTTGAGAATTTTCAGAATGTTTCTCTGAGGCAGGGGTGATAAGTTTAAAAAACATTGTGGTTTTAGCAATTGTTTAAAAAAAGTAATCTAATGGTCATCTGTCTTGGACTGTAGCAGGAGAGGAAAAACAGATAGAAAATCTGTGACTGTCGCTGTCAGGAACTGGATTACTTTTTCTGAGGTGACAACTTGCAGGAACGCACATGAATAAAAAAGAACGGTTAAGGTAGCAAGGCAGAAGTAACAGTATGCATATCTACTTACAAACACAGTAAACATGAATACAAAGACTTCAGACAGCTTAAATAGAAACTCAAGTCTAAAAGACCAGACATCATTCGCCTTTAGGAATATTTCCAGAGGGAATAATATAAGCTCAAATCTCAAAATTCAATGACTCTCATCCTTAAAGGCACAGTTGAGCAGAACAGACATTTTAAAACCTGAGCTTTAATAGGAATAGCAGCTACTTATATGGTTTTTCTCTATCTCTCTTTACAGCTACTCAGACCAAATAGAAACCAGCTGTTGAATGAGTCTGTCACAGCAGCCAATTCTGCACATATTGATTGTTAAAGATAGAACACGCCTTTCTTCCTCTGGCCTGATTTCTTTTTATGGGAGATTTGACTACCTAAAGGCTACAGGCTTGGTCTGGTTTATTGTTTGAAAACACCTTAGTGTAGAAAGTCTGATTTAAAAAAAAAGGGAAACACAAACCTCCACAAAGCCACTAATCTAACCAGTAAAAACATTTTAGCAAGGCAGGAGAAGAACATTTAAATTAAATAAATTAATTTTTAACGTGTGTGCCAAGTTATTATTATTGCTCATTTTCCATACTTTAAACAGAAATATAACTATGGTGCTAATGAAAGCATTTGTACTGTACATATAAGTTCAGCAGGAATTCTATGCCAATTAAAATACTTTCATTCCCTTTTTTATGTCAACTGCACTTGGACCAACTGAGAAAGGCAATGACAAAACAAGTATAACCTAGCACTAAATAGAACATTTCTTATTAGATGATATTTTATTGTTGAAAAAAAAAAAAAGAATGTTAAGAGTAAAATAGGTGGATTCTAGTGCATATGATCCTGATGACCTTTATGATATATTTTTGTTTCTGGAAGACATGTATAAGATACTTTCGATAATACGACCATTTCTCTTCTATCTAGTTGGCATCAGCTATTGGTGTTTCAGGGCCCTTTACTAGAGATAGCTTTTTGCTAGTGATGGAAATATGTTTATAGGTATTAGCAGTGCTGACCCAGTAGTTCAAAGAGTTTCGGCTTTCATCTACTTGAAATAACAGTAAAAAGATATATGAGCTCAGACAAGCTGTTCTTTCTGTGACGGCTTTGTCAAAGTATGCATATATCGAGATGTTGTAGACTTCGCTACATACATAAATTTTAATGAACCCTCTTATACTAGTACTGGTCCATGTTTGGCAATAAAAAGTCAGAGAGAGCAGCGACTGTGTTCACAAGAGGAAGGTAAGGTTCCAGGAAGGAGTTAGGTTCTCTTAACCCTGGACAGGCAAATCAACTTGTAGAAGAAAGCTGTAAGAAAAATGGATGCTTTCCCTGCTTTTCATCGGACATCAGCCTGGCTCAAGGCAGATCTAACAAGCTTCTCCTTTAGGCCCAGGAAACAAAGGCGTGCTAATAAATACAGCCTCCTACAGCAGCCTTGGTGGTGGCCCAATTCCAGGCTGAATCACGATAAGGAGTATATTAACTTTTTGTTTTCTATGGATAGAGAAGTTGCATTTCCTCTCAGAAGGTGTGAAAGGAAATATTTCCTATTAGAAATTTCAAGTATTTGCTTATAAACAATTCAGAGCAATTATTAAGAAAAATACCACCACATTTGTCTGACTTTGTGCTGAGAGACATCTTGTATCTAACAACTCAAATCGGCCTCTCCTGTTTAATTCATGAAACAGCTTAAGCAGCATTTGCCATCTGGACTGAAATTAGATCCCTATGGAAATAGCACATTATAACCTTAAATCATTATTTCTGTGCTATTTAACAAGAGTGTTGCCATACTTTTTGCCTCTAGTAACATTACTAGGATCATTAGAGTAGGTACAAAGACAAAAGTTTCTAAAGGACAATCACTATATCAACAATACACAAGACAAAATATGAGCAGAACACTGTCTTCTTGCATGCCAGCAAAGTTTTAAAGGATGGAATTTCATTGACGGTCAAAGAAATCAAATTGCATCATCAGCAATTGTAAAATTTCAGCTACAGGAGTTTCCATTGATATTTTAAGTAAACCCAAAGTCAAGCTTAATATTAAGCTATATGAGCTACTTTAAGTCAACTTAAAGTGGACTATTCGAGATGACTCATCATTGTTTTTTTTTTTACTCTAAATTTGACCTTGTAGCAGAGCTGTCCTTCAAACCTCTTGTAAACTGATGCCAGACACTGGCTTCATTGTGTCACCAAGCTCAAACTTACTTCACTAAGTTCTCCATTTTTCTCAGAGTAATACATCTCAGCTGAATCCAACACTCCACATTAGAGTCCATGATCTGCCCTTGCTCAGATGAATATTGCAATTCACAGGAGAAAAGGCTTACTAGTAAGTGCTTATACAAAAAGGACTCCATGTCTGTATTCTTAGTGACAAATAATAATATGGCTATATATAAACACGTGTGAATAAGGCATGAAAATAATCCATCTTTTCCTTCTAAATCCAAATGGATTATACCGTACACATGCTGTATTTACAGATGGATTACTGTAAATATCCTCATTACATGCCTCTAGCTATTGTTTCCTTTGTTAGAAGATAAAAATGTTAAACAATTCAGTGAGTTCAGAAATTAATAATTCAGATAAGGGAAAAAAAATCCTTCATAAATGGTTGTTCATTCCACTTATACACAATCCAGCTAAAGCTAGGATGAGAGCAGCTTCCTCTCCTTCCCTTGCTCTGCCAGTTGTACTGAGTGATGGCAGGAGCAGAACCCAAGGTCACCGCATCCCACCCTCTCCAGGCACAACTGATATAGTGAGAAGAGGTAAGTTAGTGGGAGAACTGTAGAGGCTGGGTTGTTTAGGTCAGTGAGTAATATTACCCATCTCATTGTTATGGCAGAGTGAAAGCTGATCTTTACAATAGAAAATAAGATTTTTACAGTCTGGGATAGTGCAGGCGTATCTAAAATGTCTCCCAAAGCAAATGCCTCAGGAAAAAGATTAGGTATTAAAAGAATTTAATAACAAGTGCAGAGATGATCTGGAGAGTTCAAAAACCCCTGCCAGTCTTTTCTGTAAAAGAAGATAAAAATATCTGGGACAAATACAAACAACAAAGCCAGAGAACCTGCCACAGGAGAAACATGGTGGATCAAGTTGCAGAAAGATGAAAAAAGGGCTGAAAGCATCTTTCTGTCAATTTGCGTGTGAATACGGAAGACTTACTAGAGAGGATTTGAAAAGAGACTGGCCTGGGTAGACAGAAATACCTTGTTTATGCCCCAGCTCATAGCAGATGGCCTAGGAAGAATTCAGATACAGATGCTTTTCGACCTTGCAATGGAGTTCTGAAAATATTGGAGAGCAGTCAGATGCCCAGTGTAGTGGTGGACAGAGAGTAATGAATCAATGAATACAAAGTAATACAAACCATTTACTTTCCTTAACGTCTTGTTTCATAGCACAGTGACCCCCTTCCCAAAGTCCATGATGGCTCAGTCTCTGGACTAAAGTCCTTCTTAGCCTTCCTCCTAAACGCAGGTCTGATTCTCACAAAGGTTTGAAAACTGTATAGTGCCTTTTCATCATCTTTTCAGTGATGGATAGAAATATCTCCATTTTAGCAGCCTAAAATGTTACATAATTACGTATTTAGGTTACAATGAAAACAGCTTCTTTCTACCTTTATAATAACCTACTTACTAAAATACTTTTAGACAATGCAGTGTCCTGTTCTTTTCCTGCAGGAATTGCACAGCAGCTGACAAGATAGGAGTAGCTACTTTAAGATTTAAATTTGATTATTTTTAATGCAATAAAAATTAAGTGGTTATGAAAAAAACCACCTATCAAATACGTTTTAGCCTAATCAAAGTAGGATTTGAGCTTTTCCTCTCTGCTGAGCGTGTATAGAAATGATGGCTGTGGAGCTATATTCAGCATCTGGGTCCCCAGCAAGGCTCTACATGAGGCCTTAAAATATAAGGCATTTTGAGTTGCTGTGGGGTATAAATACTGAAGTCTCAATATGCCATACTTAATAATTTAGGCATATTATGATTTCTTTCAACAGAAGAAAATACTCTTACATGGGATTAGTTGAAACCTCCTTGAAGTTGTAGGTAAGACAGACACTTTTCACTTACCACAGATGTAAGCAGCAGTTTAACTCCTCTTTGGAGCAAAAGCTTTTGAGGCAGTAGGAACCACTAACTACAACTCAGACACATCAGATATCTCTGGTGCAGAGCATGAATACTGGTGCATGGGTATTTATTTGTATCTGTGGCAAAAGAATGATAACGTGGCCATGAAGAATATAAGAGAACCTGTTGATGACCAAGTATTTCTGTATAAAAGTAAAAAAAAGTCAAGACTCCAAATGGCCACTGACATCTCTTATGTAGAAGGGCTTACAGAATAGGAAGCAAGCACGTGCAAAAAGATTATGAATATCCAGCACCTGCAGGCAAAGTAACAATAGAAATAAAAGCAGCTACAAGAAAGTAGAGGGCAAAACAAAGAAGAGCTGTATAACCTTTTTGCTTTCCACACCCTGTAGTTTTTTCATTTCTTCAACCCTTTCCGATCATGCATTCCCCTCCCTTTAGGTAGGAAGCTACCTTAAGTATTAAAATAAATTTTCCTGAGAGTGAGATTGGCAATGAGGAACATCAGTGTCAAACATGGAGCACACAGAAAGTCCTTTTCCCACAACACAGTTATGTTCACTTTCTCACAAATGTACTTTGCCTTAATTTTAAAAATGGGAATGTTGAGAAGAACATTGAGGAAATCATTGTTTCTGTTATGGCAAGGCATAAATGGGTAATTCAAACAAATGTATATATACATTAAATTTTGCATATGTAACATGTGTAATATACATTTATCATTGTGGAGGAGTAAACAGTACCTCATTTTAAGCCTTCTTATCACACAAGTACGTGGCTAGCAGATTTCAGCTAAAAATAAATAATGCAGAAAGAATCCAAACTATATCAGGCTGCTGATTATAATTTCCATGTTTTAGAATTCTTCTTCATTTGTGTAACTGTTTTCTTTCTTGTCACATCATCTTAATTAACTGCCACTATAGAGGTTTTTACAAATCTGTTAAATTTATTTGACAATGCTCTTAAAGTTTTCTAAATTAATAAATTAAAAGCAGATCCATGCTAACAGCTATTTGCAGGTTTTTAAGAATTTTAGCAAACCTGAATTTGTGTCTTAGTATTCTGCATCATTTATTTAATAGACCAGAAAATAAAGGGGCTTAAAGTTCCACCTTGAATATCAATAATTTAACAACCCAGCTGGCTTATTGTCACTGAATAGCCTGAGATTTGGAGACTGGAGATTTCTTAATCACAGTAAGATGAAGGAACACTGAATCTTTCATTAGCATCTTTTTCTATTGGCTCTTTTTCAGGATTTTGGTCAAATTACAAAATAAGCAATCCTATCCCGTATATTTTAACAAACCTTCATATAAAAAAAACAATCCAAAAAACTCAAGCACAATCTTGGTTCTATTGCAAGTGATATTGGCATTATTAATATATTCTTTTCTCCAGCTGTCCCCAGAATCATCCTCGAAAACCAGAGTATTTCAGACCTACATGTATTTTCATTAGTAAGTCATTAGTAAGTGAACTTTATGGTAAGTTTAGTTCTCTGAATTCATGACTCCACAACCTGCAGGTCATTGTGTTTAATTGTACTTATTATTAACAAAAAGAATGAAGGAAGTGTCTACTTGTCAGGCTATTTCTTCAGAAACCAATAAAGAATTCAAGGAAACATCACCTTCTGTGAGGAATACAGAAATCTTTGGAAAAGCAATTTAAAAAGCAATAACATTTTTAAGATAAAGGCAGAATGGAACAATAAGTTAATAAAATGATAATATTTCCTTCAGGGAAAGTATCCAAAATTAGTAAACAACTGTAGCCTTAGAGAGTAGTCCCAAAATACTTCCAGGCTTTTCACTCCTTAAATTCATTAATCCCTATGAAGTTAGTAAATTTGCATTAAGAGTTCTATAGAACCTGATATATTTGATTTACTTTGAATAAATACATTTTATTTGCTGACAACAAATCCATTAAAATTTTCTCCATTTTAGGCTTAAGGAATTTCTTCTCCCCCGGTTTCAAACAGACATGACAATAATAAAGTACAAATACCATGAACAGGCCAGCACTGACAGTGAGTACAGAAGCAAGAGAAACGACACTAGTTACTTTCTCTACTGTGCCACTAGATCTACTTATGACACAGACGGTGGCATATTGACGTATCAGTAAAAAAAACCACGATGAGTGGATGCCCTGTTTTCAGCTGGGATAATTTTCTTTCTTGTGGTTGCTGTGTTTCGGATTTGGTATGAAAGGAATGTCAATAATGCATATTGTTTTAGTTATCGCTGGGTGATGTTTATACTGTTCAAGGACTTGTTTCAACTTCCTATAGAAGCTGAGAAGGAGCATAGACAGAACAATGGAACGGACAAGGGAATATTGCGTACCATAGACATCATGCTCAGTATATAAATCTGGGTTGGCTGAGGGGCAGGAATCCATGATCACTGCTCAGGAGAGGCTGGACAACCAATTCACCAGGTGGTGAGAATGACGTGTGTTGCATTACTTTATCTTCTATCTTATTTTACCATTATTAGTAGTAGTAGTGGTAGTATTAGTATTATTAGTAGTATTATTGTTGTTATTTTCCTTTCTCTGTTATTGTTCTATTAAACTGCTTTTATCTCAACCCATGATGGGGGGGGGTCCCCTTTCCTTTCCTCTTTTCTCTCTCTTCTCCCTACCCTCCTAGGGGTAGGGAGAGAACCGCATGAGCAGCTGCGTGGTCCTAGATGCCGTCTGGGTTAAACCACAACCATCCTTTTTGTCACACCCCATGGGTCCCAACGTGTTGAGATAACAACAAACCTGATCAGAGCCCTTTTGTCATAAGCAGTCATTGTATGAGGTTAATAGTCACGATGTTGCTGTCGGGGTCATGTCTTGGAATACCAAACCTGCTGTATGCGCTCCCTGTTGTGCTGTTTATCATCCCTGGGAGATGGGTCAAGATTATCGCTTTGCTGTGCTTTGTAGTGCGGGCTTATGAGATGATCAAATCATGTGTGCTGTGGATGTCTGTACTCATAATGATTAAAAGTAATGAACAAGGCAAAATGGAAGCAGCAGTTTCATCTCCATATTTCATGAGCCATTTAGTGGAAACTTTTAGTAATTACACTTTTTACCTTTTCTCCTCAGAGAACCAATCTGTGGGGGAGAAACACCTTCCTTCCTCTCCCCCTTCTCCTCCAGGCTAATTACAACAGCATTTGAGAATTTTGAATACCCTTGGGATGCTCAAACCAGCATGCTTGTCTTGCTAGGTGCTTCATTGCTTCTGAATATGTTTGTGATTTTGCTTAGGGTTAAACATCGGTGCATATGCAGGCACACTATTCCAACCCCCACAATGAGCACTGCACTACTCAAACCTTGGTGACAGGCATTGTAGCTACCGAACCAGAGAACCATCCTGTGCTGGTATCAGTCACGCCTATATAGAAGAAGAAATACACAAAAAATGGTAAAGGATGAAGATGAACCAAAGTCACTATGAAAACAGGAGGAAGAACCAGGGGTAGTCACCCAATCCTTATTCCTGGGTGAGCTGAGCTATATATGAAAAGATTTCAGTCGTCATCCAGGTGAGAAAATTGTTACATGGCTGCTACAATGCTGGGATAACGAGGCCAGTAGCTTGGAATTAGAGGGTAGGGAAGCCAAACAGATGGTATCTCTGACTAGGAAAGGGGGTATTGACAAGGCAACTGCAAAAAACAACACAAACCCTCAGCCTCAGGAGTTGACTTCTGTTACCCTTGAAGGAAAGGTATCTCTTCAAGGAAGATATTATATGTCACCCAGGTAAACAAACCATTATGGAGAGAGGTATTCGGTACCTGAGGAAATTAGCCATGTGGGAGATGATTTATCGTGACCTGAATGACCCGCTGTCAACCACAGATCCAAGACAAAGTCCAATGTCTCTGACCCATACAGAAGAAATTTCTACAAAGCACAGCATCATCGTATGCCAGCTCATTGGCAACAACTATCTGGGGAGATGGAGAAGCACCAATGGTGGATGCAGTAGAAAGGCTTTCTAATTCCTCATGGGCCTGCATCTCAGCCATGGAAAGACTAGTCCAGGGGTTCCAGCAACTCAAAGAGGATAGATCTGGTATGGACCTATCTCAGTGATTAGAAGGAAGGCTTTTTCTGCTAAAGAGAGAGGATATAAAGGGTACACACCATGAGGCACCCTCTTCTCCCTACCCTTTGTGAGGAAAAGGGGGAGAACTGTGTGAGCATCTGCATGGTCCTAGCTGCCAGCTGGGGTTAAACCACGATAGTGATAAGGTGGAATTGCACATATTTGGTTAGACAGGCTCTCATCTATGCCATCATTTGAAATTCTGTTGTTAAAGTCAGTCCACCAACCAAGCCTAATGGTAGTCCATGCCCTCCTTTTTCTTCCTTAGTATAGTTCTTAATTAGAATGACTCCCTGCTTTGGAGAATCTTGCATTTCACTCCAGTGACATCCTTTATACAGTATATATATTTATGCCTCGTTCTTTGACATTACACCAAGTGAATATAAGGCTAAACCCATGTAGGGAAACTCCAGGTATGAAAACTGGCTGGAGCAATTCCCTGTGGTCACAGATTATATATGTAACAGCTATTTTGACAAAACCACAAAGCAAAGCAATTTACAGTTGTATTAAAAATGCAAATACATCTTCTAGCTATATTTCAACATACTTGGAATCACTTGAACACTGAGTTTATCTCATAGCCCAGGGTTGGATTAAGCCAATTCATGTGATTTAAGAAGATGAAGTTAACCACAGAGAAAAAAATCTTGGTCTATAACTAGAGTCTGTAGAGCTTACGTTTTAATTGTATTTTTTATAAAGATTCTAGAGGGGTTACAGTGGCAGGATTAATACAAATGCACCTAAAATCAGCATAACGGCAGATTAAGTCTGAAAAAGCATGGATCATCAATCAGAAATCTTTAAATTGTCAGTTGCCTCAGCTCTCTTCAGTCTAAGTGATGACAGCTATAATACCATCACATTAATGCCACTAGAGATAGCATTCACCAAAAAATGGGGGAGAGGGGGAGGAGGATACTTTTATTATACAAAGACCAGAATGATTTTTTTTTAGAAGCAACATCTCACTTTGTAATTTTTAAGGGCTTAGTTATAGATAGAACATATAGAAAATTACTGTTACACTGTATACACTCTGACCTCTGTGCAGAATAGATCTGAATTAATATTCACTGTAATTTTCAGGATTTAGTATTGCGGGCATAATATTTTACACCAAATATCTCTGTGATAAAAGTAACTTCATTTCTGGAATATACTCTTTCCAAAGAGAATCAATTCATCTTCTTTTAGAAGGTATTTGGTATAATGCAAGCTCAGGGTACAGTAAGGTTATTCCAGCATTTGGATAGGATTTTCTATCACTTCCATTTTATTCAAATATTTGTAATAATCAATGCCACATGGGGGAAAAAAGATAATTGATTACCCAGGAAATGATGCCAAAAAGCAGACATGGCAGAATGGAAATCATCATAATTCTCAAACATTTGGCACGAAAAAGGAGTTCTCTTCACAAGAAAAATTTGGACAGTAATACCTTTCATAAGGAATGTCATAAACCTCCCTGAAACCTCAAGAGACAGAACTAACCTAATATTCACCTTCTGCGGAGAGTTTGGAAGTGACAGTCCTATTAGCAAACTAATTAACAATCCATTATAAATGGCTAAATTAATTTTCATGGCTTAATTATAAACCCTTTACGAACCTAAAACTTTCAGATGCTCCATTGTTAATAAGACATACAACCTTAAAACTCATCACAATGAACCACTAATTCAGATGACTACATTGAGTAATGCAGAAAAATATATCAATGTTCATGTTAACATAGCCCTAATAAATAATTCCTTCTATTGAATACCAAATAAATGCACTCTCACTGCTTTTATGTTACAGTACAAATACAACTATATTTTAATACGGGTATGCAATCAGATTTTTGCAGGTACACATTGATCTGGAATCTGTTTGTAATAAAATATGACTGGATTGTCAGGATATTGCTTTCAGTGCTGTAAGTACAGTTTATTCAGTACAGTGTCTCATGAAGGCTACGTCCAGCTAGAAAATAACGTGGACAAGTCACAGTGGGCCTGTAAAACCACGTAGTTGGTTATAAGGATTTAATGTCCACACTATACTCATTCCAGTGGTGGTTGGGTTTGCTTTTTAAGCTTTGGGCTAACTCTAGCCTGGTCCCTGGACTGAATGACAATTTGTAACTGAAGCTGCTCCTGGAGCACACCTCCCAACTCAGTTTCATCCAAAAGAAAGCCAAAAAGGATACTGAAAGGATCAACTGTTTCCAAGTGTGAGCCAAAGCATAAATAGGGAATGAACAGATTTGCTTCAAACTAAGTTCTTGATCCAAACATAAATTCAACATACCCCAGAGATCAACAACTTGGCGTTTTGTCTGCAGACTTTTTGTTAAAATATGATAATAAGGTGGGAAATTTCACACCTGTTACTGCTGAAAACAAGAATCTCTGAAAACTCTGAGGACACCAACTATTCTTTAGAGTAAACAGATCAAACCAATCCAATTAGTAAAATTTCATCTCGAAAAGAAAAGGATTTGACTTTAAAGGGGGGAAAAAAAACCCAGACAAACCCCTCAACTCCTGAGAGGTTCTTAAAAATCAACGAGTAGTAACATGCTCCCTCCCAAGACACAAATTCCAATAGTATGGGAGCACAAAATATACACTGAAATTCCCATCTTCTGGAGAAAAATTTTCTCTCTGATCGTCTTCCCTACCCCACTCTAAGATAACCTTAAGGGACCTTCAAGACTGGCAGTGGAGTATTTCAATGATAAGGCATAGGTCATATTGCCTGGAAGAAGGAAGCTAGAAGACACAATGAAATAACTTCATGAGGTGACAAGAGGCATAAAAAAGCGTGAAGAAAATAGACTGTGGAACTGCCAGGTCAGCGGTCCCAGTGGGTAAAATATAAACACAGATTTGGGCTTGGTTCTGATCCAGTCCTTCCTTTGGTACTCCAGATCAAGCCAACAGAAAGAGTCCTCAGGCTTTGCATTTGGCTCACTACCACCTTGCAACCAGACCCTCTTCCTTTGACCACCGCTCCCAGTCAAAACAGGGGGCTCTGTCTACTGTCTCTTGTGGGCTCCCTGTTCCTTCCCTGTGGGAGGTTAACTAGGTTCTTCCAAGAGGACTATGTAGTAAAGCTGAGGACTATTTCATTCTTACAGACAGTGTGGTCAGAACCACGACAAATTTGATACCCACCACTCTATAGGTCTTCATTAGACCAATAGGTCTAATGTCCTAAAGTCTTTGGACGATTTGAGAAGATGTTTGTTTCAAAGGCTCTTTCAATGTTTCCTTTCCTTTGCAAGCTGTCGGCTAGACCACCACAGTGCAGAAGACCAAGTCAGGTAAGACTTATTGTTTCCTTACATTTGTCTAGGAACATATTAGAGACAGATACTGGCCCACAGTATTAAAGGAAACATATTAATGCAATAGATCACCTGTTCTCAAATCAAATAACAGCCTGATATTGGCTGAAGAATACTTCATTAGGGCAGCCAGCTGTGCTATGATTCGATCTGTCACTGTGGAGAGTAAGACATGCTCTCTTAGCAAGTCCAGGCATTCAGAGACAGCTGTCCGTGTGCACATCCCATTCCTCACCCCCAACAGCACAGTACAACTGCCCACTCTTTGATACAGACAGCATTCCTCTGCCCCATTTAGAGCTTTCATCCCCTTTTTAGTGAGCTTGTGTTGGTGTCATTAGGAGGAAAGTTTTCTTTTTCCTTCTTTTCCTACACTGGAAAATGGCCACTTCTTTCCAGGTACACAGAGAAAAAACTTGCTTACAAATGTCAGTTGATGATTCCATGAAATCAGCAAAAGATTTTCAAGATGTCAAAACCTACTGCCTGTGAACTACATATAAGAAAAATCAGACTTTGTAGTATTATTCCTCAGAAGTTGTGTGTTGGAAAAGTGAATGATAGAATACAAGTCTTCCTTCTCACTGAGAAAATTCTAGTTTTCCTTCTCTCAGTCAATTTCTTCAGTTATAAATCTGTTAAACATAAACTGCACATATGCATGTTTCAAGATTAACTCTTCTATTGTGGTTTTCCACCTCTTAATTTATAACTTAGAAAAAGTTAGAATTTTGTATAATATTTTGCAGTTCCTTCTTAATTGCTTACCAGTTCGAATGTTTCAATCACCAGTTTTGCATTATTTAGCAGTCAATGAAATTACAAGGTAGTTTAGTATGCCTGAAAGGCAGCCCTCATATTTTACACTGCTAAATCTACATTTTAGTATATTATAATTACTCACATAGCCTTAAAGATCTTGGCCTTTGCAAATGGATCTAGGTTTTCCGATTGAGTGACCTCTAGATTTCTCTCTCACTGGGCTAAGACAACTGTCGGAGGTTACTGACATGTAAATACATACTGATGAGCCTGAAATGCAAAGTTAAGAGTTGGATTTAAATTCTATCCTAACAAAGCTTTCCCACGTTGTTGTGTAGAACATGAAAATAGTTTTAATACACAGCAGTTAAAAAGTAGAAACATCAATAGTAAAGTTAACTTTGATGTCATTTTATAGTCCTGTTATTTTCCATCATGTTGTAAATATATTAAATTTGAAAACTTTCTGGCCACAACCTGAAAAACTGGTCTGAGAGTACTGGCAGAATCTTAAAGCTGCTATGGATACGTGGCTGTGGCAATGATCTGTTTCTTTCCTGACCAGCAAGCAATATAAATATATCTGCTATTTACAAGCATGTTGCTTCATCCATCAAGGCTGCACTGAACAGACTGTACTTAGTAGGTAAGTGAGGCATGGCAGAGAGTGATAAAAATGAAAAATTACTCCCACTTCAGCTATGCTAATTCTGAACTATGTACTGTAAATGTTTACAACCCCTTTTAAGGTAATGCCTCTAAGAATACAGCTTGTATAAAATTGCACCAAAGTGTTCAAATTAAAGTATTCATTTTCAGCAAATTTGAATTTAAAAAAAAGCCCAAGTCAAAACAAGGAATTTAAAAGCCTAAAGGATTTCAAAAGCCCAACTCAATATATAAATTACTAATTTACCTGGGAAAAAAAAGTTTGCACGATTACAAAGCCCCATTTCTGTGACCCTAGCCATATAATGAGAATGGCTCTTTGAAGTCAGTATTACAAGTGAAAATCATTTGATAATTACCCAACAATGGGGTGCAGTAAGTTCCAATATTTCCTTGTATTAAGCTTCTTCAGTTCCCTGTGTAGCAGAAGTTAATTTCTCTGGAGGGCAATTTAAAACAGGAGGTTGATTTAAATGCTCTGAAAAATTCCCTTGAGAAGCTTAGATGTCTCCTTTTACAATAAGAACAACAGTCTGCCATGTTTCATGCCAGGGTTTGTCAGTGAGAATAACCCCAGGCTTCCCCCAGGTGCACTTGTGTGTTCATTGTTGGTAAGTGGAAGTTGCTCCCATCTTAAACATCCTTGATTTGGTTAAAGACCAAGATTTGTGCCAAACGCAAACCTTAGAGTGCAGTACAATATGGTTTTCTGTTCTGACGTTTTATGATGCCATAAGGGGATATTGAGAGGTATTAAAAACTAGGCATCACAGCGATACTTCACTGCAAGCATTGTCCCTGTGGTTGCAATAGACTAGGTGATTACAGAAACACATTACTCCTTGGTCTTTGTTGGATTTTACCTTCACCAAGAAGTCTTGTGTCTGCCCCCACCCCTATCCTGGGGTTAATGAATTGCTGCAGTTTCATGCAGGGAGAAATAACGGATTTAAAGAGCCCAGTATGGTCCCCTTCTGCCAAAGACCAGGGCAAAGTGAGAGCTGAGGGGGCAATGCACAAGCTGTCCACTTCTGCTACCATGCCACACACTCAAATTGGTTTGTGCCCTGGAATGACTTCTTTACATGGAAATTCAGTATCAACCCTATTTTCCTACAGCTGTAATGACAAATATTTGCCCCTTCTACTTTACATGAGAGGGGCTGAGACAAACTTCCTTCAGACCTGGCGATGGGCAGGCACTGAGGGACCTGGTCTACTCCTATCCATTGGTCCAAGGGAGGAGAAGGGTTTGCTCTACAGAAAAGGATTCGAAGCTGAGGGACTGCTTTCTGTGGGGTACTCCTGCTGTGTGATGAGAAAGGAGCGTGTGGATTTCTGACAAAGTTATTGTAAGAAGAGCTATTATGTTTGTTAGCTGCATGTATGCACCCTGCTGCTAAAATTTTCTCTAATTTCATGATTCTGTCCTATTCATGTTACCAAAATATTTCATGGCTCTTAGTAGAGATTTTCTGACTCATAAGGAAATCCAGGCAGGCTGCACCAACTTTCCCACACTTATCAGAAGGAGTTTATTTCATTATTTTCTTGTGCAATCTACAAGTGCTTAATTTAGGCAGGTTTGCCAAACCCAGCAGATGGGTAACATTGTGGGGAAGGAAAAGAAGGATTCAATGTAGAAGATTTAAAGGGGAGGAGGGTCCTTGGAGGAGGAGAAAATATTACATCCATTTTAGGGTTTGTTCTATTCATACTCTTTTTTTTTTCAGCACAACATATTTTTTATTGTTTCCTTAAAATCTGGGAAGGGAGGGAGCTTTGCAGACAGCAAAGCCTTGTGGAGTAATCCAAATTCCATTGCAATTTGGGGTGTAGCATACAGTACAGTGCAGATCTTTCAAAGCTATTGAGATTTTGACTGGTCTCCCTGAGTTCACTCACTCAGGAGTTAGGCCTTGTGCTTCTCGTGTTTTATTCTTAAACCAGTCCCTAGGGTTGGGTGCATACTGACACTACTCTTTTTTCTTCCCAGAATATAAACAGTAATAGGCAAGAAAAACTTTCTTCTCACATAAGAAGTTATTAATTTTTTTGTTATTTTTTTTTTAAAAGCATACAAGAAAAAAAGGATTTTAAAAACAAGTCTGTGTGTATGGTTCTCTTATCTAAAGCTGTTACTACAGATGAAGTCTTAAGTAACTAGAGACATTCTTATCTTGGCCAGGTTTTAGCTGAATTGCCTCTATATCAATGAAAGAGTGGCCTTTTCTTTAATTCTGTTACAGTTATTTTTCTATTGTTGACTTTTGTCTTTCTAAAGTTAATCCAGATCTGTGAAGGAGATCAAGGCAGGGCTCATTATCCTTACATTGGTTACTGCTTTGCACAATAGTTCAGTAGACAAAAGGCACTCAAGGTTGTTACTTAACAATTCTTAAGTATCAATAGTCATTTGATAGAGTTTTGACCCTTTCCTTCACTACATGTGCTTCAGCTCAGTCTAATATCTACCTTGCATTAAGCAGCCAATGCCAGTGACAAAAAATTATGCCATAGAAAAAAACAGGCACTGAAGAAACAAACTTTAATAAGTTGTTTTGAAGGTATTTGATACAGATATTTTTCATGCCAATAGAATGTAGAATTGTTTGTAAGATTATTTAATTTAGTAAATTCAGTGGATTCAGCATTACAAAGCAGATTTCTTTTGGAACGTCCCATCCAAAAAAATAAAGTTTATTATGAATGGGCAATTCACTCTGCCTACACTTTTTTTTTTTTTAGACTCTGACATTACTTTTTTTGTTTCAATTACATAAAAGACCAAGAGAACATTATGGCTTATTTCACTGTTCACTTTTTATATAATTGAGATGTTAGGCACACTGCAGTGGTTGGGGACATGAAAGCATTGACATGTTGTCAAAATTTCCCATTCTTCAGACACGTTTCATGCTTCAATAAACCCACCTATGCAGACAATGCCTTTAAAGGCTGTCTTCCATACCCAGTGTCAGGAGCATCTCTGAGCAATTTGGCTGTAATCTCTGTTTATCCTCACCTTTCTTGGCTTCACAGACTGACAACAGAAGATGAGCAATTGGTGATTGAGACCTGGGACGAGGCCTTATGCAGAGGTCAGAAACAATGAACATAACAGACCGCAGCTGTCTATGAAAATTTAAAAAACTTCTAACATGCATCGGGTTGTTATGGCAACCATGAGCATCAAAATCTATTATTCTAAGAGAACATGCAAAAATTAACAAATACTTTTAATCTACTTTTAACATCATCCTTTTCTATGATATTTGTATTTTGTTTTCCCCTTTGTGGCTCTTGCACCTTTCAAGAGCAGTGGTACACAGTTGCTTTCATATAATTTTTGTTGAAGACAATAACCGAACACATCCAAATCATATATTCAAGACACAATAAAATATCAGTTTATTGAGTTCAGACCCTTCTAGGCATAAGGAAAAAATTATGCTCAGTCTGTTACCTCCAAATCTGA